>WBMY01012111.1:5964-37252 GCA_013397315.1 Donacobius atricapilla
CTCTCCTCTCCTCTCCTCTCCTCTCCTCTCCTCTCATTATGGCTCTACGCAACAACATATGCAGTGACAAAATGCCGACATTTGAGCCTGAACAGGAATTGCCTGAATTCTCTAAAAGGCAGGACACCGTAAAATCAACCTTTTGAATAATAAACCCATCAGCTGAACTTGTTTGCTTTTCTTTTTAAAGGACAAAATCAAAAATGACAACAAAAAGCCCAGCAGATTTTTAGTACTTTCTGTAATACTTGAGTGCTGCTTGATTTTTTCCATATGTGCTGTGCTGCCCTGTCAGAAATGTGCTCAGTGAGGCTGAAGCTGGCAGTGCTGCCTCCCACGACCCAGCCCTCCTCAGAACAGCTCACAGGCACAGCCAGACGTGGATCTTTCAAATTTTTTGCACATACAAATTGGATTTTCATCCTATGAAGAACATGTATGGAAAAAACAGAATATCTGTAGAAAATAATAATCAGATTATTCACCTTATTCTGTATCTGTAGATTTTACAGGAGTGCTGTGATCCAGGGATAGTGGCCTGAAGATGCATTAAAGGCTTTGCTTTGGTACCTTTCTATTTTCAGGCACCAAGCCAGGACCTGTGCTGGAATAAACCCACCATCCCTCCTGCCCTGGATGGACAGCACAAGGTCAAGCACAACCTGAGCCTTCTGGTTATTCCTTTCATGCCCAATCTGTGCAAATCAACGATGCAAAGTGGCTTTATGGCAACCTCTGCAGGTTATTAATGGAGTTATTTTATAAGTAATGTTGGGTTGTGAAACATGGGGTTTTTATTGCACATCTGTGGTGAAGGCCTAAAATAGCATCAGGCTTTATTCTCCTGACGTGGGGCTTTTCCATCTCAGATGTATAACAAGTAGGACTCACATTGTAGCTTTTTATACCCGATTTACACACAGTGTGGGAAGGCTGTTGCTGTCACTGTGCCCAAAATCTATTCCAGGGACGACGCTGGCAGCCAAGCACTTGAATTAAGACACAAACGGGATGAACGAGGAGCCTCAGTAATCACCAGCAGGTACTGAGGCACCTCAGCTGCCAGCCCTGACGGAATCACCCGAGCCTCACGGGAAAATTTCTGCCCTCCTGATCATTTCCCTGAGGGAACAGGGTTGTGAGACAGGCACTGAAACAACCCCTGATGCTTCAGTGCAACTCTAACTCTCTGCCACCGATAAATGTACGCAGGTTTTCAGTGCTGTGAGGGCCTGGATTTCTGTAGAGATGGAAACTGGATCCATGTCTTTGAAACATCCGGAAATGTGGATTTATTTTCCATGGGGGATCCAGGCAGCAGCCCCAGCAGTAAATCACAGAAGCACAGAATGACTGAGATTGGAAATCCAATCCAAACCATTGGGTCCAACCTTTGACCGATCCCCACCTTGTCAAAGAACCATGGAATGGTTTGGGTTGGGACAAACCTTAAACCTCATTCTTTTCCACCCCCTGCCATGGCAGGGACACCTTCCCCTGTGCCAGGCTGCTCCCAGCCCCAGTGTCCAACCTGCCCTTGGGCACTGCCAGGGATCCAGGGGCAGCCACAGCTGCTCTGGGCACCCTGTGCCAGGGCCTCAACACCCTGCCAGGGAACAATTCCTGCCCAAGATCCCAGCCAGCCCTGCCCTCGGGCACTGGAAGCCATTCCCTGGCTCCTGTCCCTGCAGGCCTTGTCCCCAGTCCCTCTGCAGCTCTCCTGGAGCCCCTTCAGGCCCTGGAAGAGGCTCTGAGGTCTTCTAGAGCCTTCTCTCCTCCAGGCTGAACAACCCCAGCTCTCCCATCTTTCTTCTTCTTTCTCCATCTCTGCCTTCTCCCTCTTTCCCTTCCCCTTTCTCTCTCCCTCAGCTTTTATCTCTCCCTTTTCTATTCCCCCTCCACCCTGGTCTCCAGCTGTGTTGACAGATGTGCTGGTAAATCTCCCACACTTTCCCCTCCAACTCCCCCACAATAATTTCCTTACGGTAGCAGAGGCTCCTCGGGCTTTTTGTTTCTGGGCCGTTTTGGAGAACAGCTGCAGCCAGGAAACACAGACACCCAGGGATGAACTCTGGAAATTTTCAGAATGGGAGCAGACTCAGAATCTTCTCAGAATTCTCAGTCATCTATTTCAGAATCCCGTGTGAGGATGCTGCAAGCCAGGCATCTATACAGCAAAGCTCTTATCTCTTGGATGTTGTTCCCTTCTGTTAATTTTTCCTGCAAGCTCCAGCTTAGGTCAGAGATATTTGTGCAGAGCTCTCCCCTTCCCCAGTGCCAGTGGGAGCTGCTCCCCAGGCGGAGCTCCTGGGGCTGTTGACATTTCCCCCTGGGCAAGGGACCCTTGGGACACAGCGAGATAATTAGCACCAGAGAGAGCAAGCCGTGGCCTGGGAATCCTCCACTTAGGAATCTTCCCTGCCCTCTTTCTGGTTTTTTATGGAGCTGTTTCCGCATTATTTTTTTCTCTCCATTTTTTTTCTCTCCAGCTACTGCACATGTGGAGCAGAATTGAAAGTCACTGATCTGGGCTGGTGAAGTGCTCAGTGTCAGGCAGAACCAGGACAGTTCAGGGGTGGGATGCTGTCCCAGTGCCTTTGCTCCTTCATCCTTCCAAGGTAAACACTGACTGTTGCTTCTTATTCTCCACCGTGCTCCAGACTGGCCAAAAAGTGGTTTGAGATCAACAGAACCACAGCTCTGCAATTTGGAGGAATTAAATATTTACAACTCTGGTCTGAGTGACAAGGTGGGGGATTCAGTCATGGCTCTGGGAGCGCTTTCCCAACCCTCGTGGTTCTGTGATTCTGTTCTGTGATTTGGGGACATTTTATTCTGTCTGTGGGAGGACACGAGCCAGGAGAGCCATGAAACTTTTCTGCCTGCCTGGCTCAGACCCAGCCTTCAGCAGAGCAAGGAGGTGCTGGGACATGCTGTCACCTGCCAGCTGTGGATGTCCCTGGGGATCTCCTCCCATCCCACTGAGGCCCCAGCCAGCATCAGCAGACCTCAGATGGAAGGCAGCAGCATGTGGGCCTGAGTGTCAGGAAGTTTGGCCATCCCTGCAATGTTTTTGAACTCCCCTTCTTTTTCTGAAAGAGAGCTTCCAGACCCCCAAGCCCATCAGACACACCCCTGACTCATACAGTCCTGCTCGTCTGCAGCACACCCTGAAGATTTTAGGCAACTCCAACCTAACCTTTCTGCATCACGTAGACAGATAAAAAGGCTTCCTCAAGTCTTACAACCTTTCACGAGGAATAGATGGATTTTATTGCAGATGCTGCACATACATGACATTCAATGCAGAACAATGACTGGGGCATTAATTAGATTTGGCAAGCTGGTAAGACTCAAAGACATCCAACAGAGACGCACCAGCAGCTGTTTTCTCACTGGGGATGGGCACGGTACTCCAGACACAGAGATGATGGCTGAGCATGTTTTTCAGAAGGGCTGAGAGTGCTCTGGACCCCTCACCAGGGCCTAATGAGAAATTCTCTGTGCTCAGCTTGGCTGTGTCGTTAATCTCAGGGCAGGAAGGGAGGAGAGCACCATGCTAGGACATAACACGAAAGGTCACAGCTCTGGGCTGGGGGGCAGCATCCCTGTGGATCTGCAGTTCTCCCCTCTGGCAGTGACCTGCACGGATGGAGCACTAAGAGACCAGTCCACCAGCTCTGACTGGGGAACTCTCTGACCAAGAACCCAGTCCTGGAGATCTGACAGAGGAACCAGTCCCAGAGGTCTGGCAGAGAAGCCAGTCCCAGAGGTCTGACAGAAGAACCAGTCCCAGAGGTCTGACCAAGAACCCAGTCCCAGAAGTCTGACAGAAGAACCAGTCTCAGAAGTCTGGCCAAGAACAAGGTCCCAGAGGTCTGACAGAAGAACCAGTCCCAGAAGTCTGGCAGAGAACCCAGTCCATCAGCACTTTCTGGCAGAACCGGTGGGGGAAACTCCCAGTCAGATGCCCCGCTTCCTGCACAGGGCCCTGAGCAAAGCCTCCCGGATGTGGGTGGATTTTATGCTGTAGATGACGGGGTTGAGAGCCGGGGGGATGGTGAGGTAGGTGTAGGCCACCAAGGTGTTCACGAGGGGAGGAACGTTCTTCCCAAAGCGATGGATCATGGACAGGCCGATCATGGGGATGAAGAACACGAGCACGGCGCAGATGTGGGAGACACAGGTGTTGAGAGCCTTCAGACACTCCTCCTTGGTGGTGAGGCTGATGACGGTCCTGATGATGAGGATGTAGGACAGCACGATGAAGATGAAGTCCATCCCCACTGTGGATAAGAGAACGATCATCCCATAGAAGACGTTGACCTTTATGTCTGCACAGGCGAGGTTCATGATGTCAGGGTGGAAGCAGAAGGAGTGGGACAGCTCCGTCCTGCCGCAGTAGGTCAGTCTCTTGAGCAGGAAGGGGATGGGCAGCAGCGAGACCATGCCCCTCAGCACGATGGCCAGGCCTATCTTCATGACAGTGCTCTTGGTCAGGATGGCCGGGTGTCTCAGGGGGTGCGAGATGGCGACGAAGCGGTCAAAGGCCATGGCCAGGAGCACGGAGGACTCGATGAAGGACAGGATGTGGATGAAATACATCTGAGTGAGGCAGGCGTCGAAGCCAATCCTGCGCACGTCGAACCAGAAGAGGCCCAGGGTGGTGGGCAGGGTGCAGAGGGCCAAGCCCAGGTCCGTGACCGCCAGCATGGACAGGAAGTAGTACATGGGCTCGTGGAGGCTCGGGGTCCTCCTGATGATGAACAGGATCACGCAGTTCCCCAAGAGGGCAGTGAGGTAGAGGGCACAGAAAGGGATGGAGATCCAGGGGTGAAGGGCTTCCAGGCCCGGGATGCCCATCATGAGGAAAGCTGAAGGCTGATAGAAGGAGCCATTGAATTCCCACGGGGTGTGTGAGTCATGCTCCATCCCAGCTCACCTCTCACATGGCCTAGACCTAAAACAAACCAACAACACAAACTCCACGTAGCTGGACTCGACGCTGGGCAGAGGAGCTGCACATCCCTCCACCTCCCCACCAGCCTCTGCAGGGAGCCCTGGGCTCTTTGGGAACAGCATGACAGACAGCTACACTCCTGTTTAGCCATTAAATCCTAAACTGAAGGAAAAGGACGGACATCTTTTGTTGAAAAAGAGGAAAGATGAAAAAGAAATACTTTAGAATGAAAAGGAAAACATTCCACTGTTTCACAGTCATCCCCAAATTCCAGAGTTTGAGACGCTCTGTGGAGTGAGCAAACGCCTTTTCCATGCACATCCCAACCATGACCAAGCTGCTAAGCCAAGGCTGCTTTTTTATGCCAGCTGGAGATCAAAAGGCGTGAAAATTGTGAAAGTTTAACCCTGACACTTCTTATTTAGGAAATCAGCACTGGAAACAAATGCAAAATTTGTTGGCCCTGGCACAGGCTGCCCAGAGAAGCTGTGGCTACCCCATCGCTGCAAGTGTTTAATGCCAGTTTGGAGCAGCCTGGTCCAGTGGAAGGTGGCCCTGCCCCTGGCAGCTGTTGGAACAGGATGGACTTTAAGGCCCCTCCCAATCCAAACTGGTCTGGGATTCCACAATTTCCGACAGAACGGAGAATCAGCCACTCAGACCCTCGTGCTCTCGGCTTGGAAGGTGGTTCCCAGGGTAAGGTGGATTTTCAGGGCGTCTCACACCCAAGCCCCGCTCATTTCACAATCTTACTGCCAGGTGGAGGGGAATAAATGAGCAAAGCCCCACATGGACACAGGCTCTGAGCGGTGCCTGGGACATCTGTTGATAGCAGGCACAAGGCAAAGCACAGGAGGTTCAGAGCCCTGGGGAGGATCCTGGGGAAACCTCTGGGAATGATCTGCAGGGGAGGGGGCACATGGGATGTGGTGGGTGTTTTACGCAGGGTAGGAGGGGAGGGAGGCCTTGGCAGTGTCTGCTCCTGTGAGTTCTGCAGGATGCCAGTGAGCCAGGTAGGGAGGAGAATGCCCTGGAATGAGAGCTCCAGGAAAGAGGCTTGTTCAGCCCAGGGAAGAGAAGGTTTGCAGGGATCCAGCAGCAGCCTTGCCCTACCTCCAAGGAGGCATCAAAGAGCCTGGACCAGATCTTCACAGCAGAGCATGAAAGAGGGATGGGAGCCAAGAGGTGGAAGTTGAAATGAGGGAGGTTTAGACTGAATAAAATGAGAAATGTTTCCCCACCAAGCGTCGGAGCAGGCTGTCCAGAGGTTGCACATCTCCACCCACAGAAGTTTTCAAGGCCCATCGGGAGCAGCCATGAGACCTCCCAGCTGGCCCAGCATGAGGCAGGTGTTGAACCAGAGATCTTCGGGAGTCTCTCCAACGTGAGTTATCCAATGAACCTCCGAGCCTTGGCGCAATCCAGTTTCCTACATTTCCTGTGACAATGCTGGACAGGCTGACAGGGTCCCTGAGCCCCTCAGTGACCCACTGGGTGCATGGGGGAAGGCAGCAAATGCACAAGACGAGTTAATTAAAGCAAAAAAATATTTGTGACTTCAGTCTTCCTGCATCTTCCACAGGACACAAAACTCAGTCTCGGTGTGCCTGGATTATGAACCAGAGGGTTTGCTGTAACACAGCTCATCTTTGAATAACAGACAATTCTTCCATGACGTATTTATTAGGTTCCTAATACGATTTTCTTCATTAGATTCTCAGCTCAAGAGTCTAATGTGACAATAAATCCTCAGCAAGGACAAACATCTTCCTGCTCCAGGGCAAAAGCAACACATAACTGATGAGACCTGGGGAAAACCCCAAATCATTTGATTTTCTCCAGGCAGGGCACAGCCACGTGTTGGTATCAGAATCACCCTGAGGTGCAGCCCCGCCGTGTCAGGTGCTGAAGGAACAATCCCAGCCCTTCCCCAGGAGAGCCTGGGCAGGCATGGGTGGGCAGCTGGTGCATCCCCCGACAATTCCACAGAGCCTGGTGGTACCAAAGGAAACTGCCCACAGGTACCTCTGGTCCTGGCTCAGAGCTCCCCAAAAGGAAGAGTTGCCCCTTTCTGCCAATGCAGCAGCATCTGGAGGGTGTTGAGGCCCTGGCACAGGGTGCCCAGAGCAGCTGTGGCTGCCCCTGGATCCCTGGCAGTGCCCAAGGCCAGGTTGGACACTGGGGCTGGGAGCAGCCTGGGACAGGGGAAGGTGTCCCTGACATGGCAGGAGTGGCACCGGGTGGGCTTTGAGGTCCCATTCTACCCAAATCATTCCACAATTCTGTGATCTGAGCAGCAAAATCAATCTGCTGATTCCTGCAAGTCAGTCACATCTGGGGCCTGGCTTAAAAACCTAAAATATCTGAGTGTGTGCAGGCCTGTGTCCCTGAGTGCAGCTTCTGGCAGACATCCAGAACTCTCAAAGACACTGAGATTCAACAGTTTTCCAGGAATATGGAGGTGGATAAAGAGACTGTTAGAGCATCACGGAAAGAAGGGACTGGTGAGAACTCCCTGAGTCTGTAGGAGATGCTCCACTTTTAAGAAAACCTTCCCTCAAACTTGACTTTGTCCAACAGCAGCAACTCCCACCACAGTGTAGAAGTTACTCAGAAATAGGATTTATTCACTCTGCTCCCCTCTGAGCTGCTCTGGTTTGTTATGTGCCCCAACACGTTGCAGATACAGATTCCACTGCCAGACAGCTTTACCCCTCTGTGTTCCATGTGTGTGTCTGTAAGGGATGTGGATAAATATACACATGTATAATGTACCAAGTACAGAAACAACCAGGCATGCCTGTGCATGCGCATGTGTGTAGGTAACACACAGCTCAACTTAGAGCACACAGGTGTCTGTCACAGAACCACAGAATCACAAGACCAGGTCAGAGATGATCTCCTGGCTGACTATCATGGGATGGCAATTGCACCTTCCCTGTGCAGCCAAGCCCTGAGGAGGAAGCAAACCTCCCATTCCTGGAGGATACCAGGTGAAAGCTTCGTGGCAGCCCTGGGAGGTGGCTGCTGAGCCATCCAGCCAGGGAGGGCTCTGCCCAGTGCCTGAGGTGTTCCTGCTCCCCAGGAGCCACCCAGCCTGCCTGGGAGAAGGGCCCAGGCACCAGGGCATGAAGGATACCGTGTCATCCCTCCTCATGCCTTTAAAGCCTGATTTTTTTTTTTGCCTGTGCCTGACTTTGATGTGCACAAGTAACTCGGAATGCTGGTGTTTTAAGGGTTCTTGTCAGCCAGGGCAGGAGCAGAGCCTTGAGAGCTGGGGCTCAGAAATCTGCTTCTTCCCAAGGAGGAGACATTGCTCTTCGCACCACAGCATCACTGCCTGCCCCAGCAACCGAGCGGGGCTCAGAAAAGGGAGCGGGGTCAGCAGAGGGACCCTGGGGGTGCAGCTCCAAGGGAGCCTGAGTGCCTGGTGACACTGGGGACCAGGACAGGGACGGGCCATTCCCACAGCTGGGACAGCCCCCCGAGAGTGGGAGAGCAGCTGGAGCTCACACTGAGCTCAGCACATGGGCACCACCACAATGGCTCAGCCCGAGAGTGCCAACGGCCCCCTCTGTCCGCACCTGCCAGCCGTGTCCCTGTCCCACACCTGCCACCTGTGTCACTGTCCCACACCTGCATCCGTGTCCCTGTCCCACACCTGCACCTGTGTCCCTGTCCCACCAAAGGATACAGGGAGCAGCACTGGGGCCACACCTGCCCCCCGTGTCCCTGTCCCACTCCTGCCACTCGTGTCCCTGTCCCACTCCTCCCACCCGTGTCCCGGTCCCACCGAAGGGCGCAGGGAGGGAGCTGTCTGCACTTACCGGGGGTGCCGGGGCCAGCGCAGGCTCAGCCCTGAGGAGGAGCAGAGGGGGATGCCGTGCCCGTGCCGGTGCCGGTGCCGGTGCCCGCGGCCCGCCCGCAGGGCAGGGTTTATAGCGCTGCCCCTGCCCGGTCACCCGGGAGCCGCTCAGCCCCGGCTCCCGTGCGCGAACAGCGGGAGGAGTGCGTGCCGTAAATGAGCGCTTCCATTTATGCTGCTCGCCCGGCGGGCAGGATTCTCTCCTGATAGTTTATTGGTGACATGTTTATGGCTCCCGGTGATTTATGGCTGGCAGGGCTGCAGCCACAGTGCTGGCAATACACGTAATTTTTATTGGGAGTATAAATCTGTAGTGGAAATAATAAATTTTGTGAGAGGAGTGCTTGCAGCATCGCTCCGAGGGAATGACAGAAGGGAAGTTCTGGCTGCCTCCCTTTGACCGGTGAGGCACCAAATGTTTAATTAAAACCATAATATATTGCACAATAAAAACAAACTGGATATCACAAAGGCAAACACAGCCCCAGGTGTCCCCTCGGGCAGCCCAGGAGCCGACTGTGTCAAGATGTCTTGTGGCAGTAAGTTTATCGTTGTCCCCTCAGCTGTGGGGTGGAAACTGAATTTAACCACTATTTCTGTGCCTGAACCAGGCCAGGGAGGGCAAATGGGTTTGTCTCACGTGAGGTGTCTGTAGAAAATGCAGCCTCTGGCCCTAAAAAACACTTGTGCAGCTGCAAACCCATCTGTGCTGGCACTGCCCTCCATGGGCACCAGGACATTCACAGAATCTCGGGATCATTGAGACTGGAGAAGCTGTCCAAGACCACAGAGTCCAACCTGTGCCTCTCCCCAACCTTGTCCCCAGCCCAGGGCATAGAGTGCCAGGTCCAGGCATACCCTGGACACCTCCAGGGATGGAGTCTTGTAAAGGTTTTCCCATGAAAGGACAGGACAAGAGAATTGGCTTCAAGCTGTGCCAGGGCAGGCTCAGCTTGGGCAGCAGCAGGAATTTCCCCCTGGAAAGGGCGCTCAGGCCTTGGCAGGGGCTGCCCAGGGAGGTTTGCAGTGCCCATCCCTGCAGGTGTCCCCTGGAGGTGGCACTCAGAGCTCTGGGCTGGGGACAAGGTGGGCACCGGGCACCGCTGGGACTGCCTGGGCTGGGAGGGATTTTCCAGCCTCAGGGATTTGGGGATTCTGGGATTCCCTGACCAAGCCCTTTTCCTTCCCTCCTGGCCATCCCTTCCCACACTCCTCTCAGCCCTGAGCCCCTGAACTCTGCCCTGCAGAGTCAGTTTTGAGCGCTGGCTCAGCCCCAGACCATGAACATTTCCAGCACAGGCTGCGGGTGCCAAGTGGGGCCTGTGCCCACCCCTGCTGGGCTCCTGGGAAAGCTCTGATGATTTTCTTAAAGATGGGAACACAGAGGAGAGCTGCTCACACCCCTCCCCACACACAGCAGTACCCACGTGTCTGGGAAAGGGAATTCAGCAGAAAACCAGCAAGAGTGGCTTGCTGCAAGCACAGCAGGGAGAAATCCCTGTGGGAAGTTGGTGGGGGCAACTCTTGAGGCACAAAGGGGAGGAATTGTGAGATTTGGAGCATATCTGGTAAGATGGAGCTACCTCACGCTGTGCAATAGGTACATGGGTGATTCAACAAGGTGTGGCTGCCCCATCCCTGGAAAGGTTCAATGCCAGGCTGGAGCAACCTGCTCTAGTGAAAGGTGTTCCTGCCCACGGCAGGGAGTGAAACTGGAAGGGCTTTAAGGTTCCTCTCCAACCAAACCACTCTGGAATTCTGTTCTATTGAGTAAACGAAAGAATCCTCCATCTTGTCATCCTGCCTCGAAGAGTGGCTATTAATGGCCATTTAGGAAGGTCATTTTCAGTTTATCATTCCCTTGGCACGTGTCCCAGCATCTGGCAATCAATTCAGAGGTTTTCTGAGCAGGAGGCAGCACCTCAGCCATCGTGTTTCATCGAAAACAAAAAAATCTCTCATCTGCGGACTTGTCTGGTCATTTTACATATTCTTTGGGATCCCACCACATCCAGCAGCGATGAGTTCCATAATTCCACTATAAGCTAATTTTAAAAAGTGCTTTTTACTTGATCAAAATCATAGAAAGGTTTGTGCTGGCAGTGTCCTCAAATACCTATTTAAAAATATTCTTTACTGTATCTTTAATATGCTGAGATTTTCAGGGTGTGTTCCCCCCTTCCTGGTTCACGTAGTGTGAGTGAAGCTGAATACTGATTCCATATGGATCATCTCCTTCCCATTTTTTTATCTTACAGACCTTTCCTGTATTGCTTTATTGTCTCTGCTCAGGGCCGAAAATTCCTTTTCTGACAATCTTGATTTCTACAGGAGATTCCTTAGAGTGGTCAGGGTGATAGACTGAATTGCTGTGTGTTCCTTCCTACCAAATCATCCCCTTCCCCTTCCCCTTTCCCTTCTCTTGCCTTTCTGTTTTCTCCCTCTGCACAAGTCCCTGCCAGGAGGGGACAGCCGTGGGGGGGAACAGGGACGGGAGGAGAGGGAACGGCCTCAGGCTGGGCCAGGGCAGGCTCAGCTTGGGCAGCAGCAGGAATTTCCCCATGGAAAGGGCGCTCAGGCCTTGGCAGGGGCTGCCCAGGGAGGTTTGCAGTGCCCATCCCTGCAGGTGTCCCCTGGAGGTGGCACTCAGAGCTCTGGGCTGGGGACAAGGTGGGCATCGGGCACTGCTGGCACTGCCTGGGCTGGGAGGGCTTTTCCAGCCCCAGGGATTTGGGGATTCTGGGATTCATCATCTTACGAACAGCAGGGAGACTTCAACACTGACCACGGAAGAAATAACAGAGGGATGTTCCCACTGCAGCCCAGGCTCCTTTTTCACACCTGCAGAGCTGCAGCTCCTGCAGAGGGGAGGGCACGGGGGCAGTTCCAGGAGGGAAATGGTGACTTTGACTGAAATCAGCACAAAAGCCCAGATGAAGCCAAGTGGAATCAGCCAATTTCCTGTGCTGCCCTGAGCGACACTCGGGAGCCCCCACACCCCATCCTGCCAGGTGAATGAGCTCTTCAGGGGCAAACATTGACACAGTTAATGCCTGGCTTGGTCCATCAGGGAAATAACCTGACAGGGGGTTCAGAAAATGCGCAGGGCACAGGGAGTGGGGCCGTGCAGGCAGCAGACTCCACTTTTAGTGCATGGGATGGAAAATCAAACAGTCCCAGAGACATCTGCAAACACCGGGGTTTGCTGGCCCACATTGAGCAGAGAGGGCAGAGAGGTTCAGAGGCACAGCCCGGTGGCACTGCCTGAAATGCAGACTCACAGCAGGCACGGCAAGCACGGCCCAAACCTCTGCCAGGCAGAGAGTGCTGCCTGAGGGCTGCAAATTAAAGCTCTTAGACAATGTCCAGAGCAGGGACACGGGGATGGGGAAGGGTCTGGGGGGTCCCTTGCTCAGGTGAGGCGGGAGCAGCCTGAGGTCAGAGCTCCCCGGGGCTGCAGCTCCTCCCGAGGGGCAGCTCCGGGCTCTGCTCCTGGCACAGGGACAGCACCCAGGGAGCGGCTGCAGCTGGGCCAGCAGGGATGGAGGGTGGATTTTAGGGCAAGGTTCTTCCCGCAGAGGGTGCTGGCACTGCCCAGGCTCCCCAGGGAATGGGCACGGCCCCGAGGCTGCCAGAGCTGCAGGAGCCTTTGGGCAGCGCTGCCAGGGGTGCCAGGCTGGGATTGTTGGGGCTCTGGGCAGGGACAGGGGCTGGATCCACCATCCCTGTGGGTCCCTCCAACTCAGGACATTCTGTCATTCTGAATGGGATGCAATAAATTTTCCCTGACGGGGAGGGAATGTCAGCAAAGCTGTGACACCCCTGCTGCTGGGTGGCCCCAAGGACAGCAGTGCCCACTCCCCAAACCCAGCACCACGCGGGGACCCTTGCACGAACCTCCTGCCTGAGGGGCTTCCTCACAGTCGTGGTTGTTCCTCCTCGAGTTCCCCCTCCACCACACAGCTCCACCAGGAATGGCTGCAGGGGAGAGGGCCCAGAATTGCCTGTGGAGAGACCTCTGCTCTGCCACAGCAGCAAAAAGTGTCACTGAAAAGCCCACTTTGATTTCTGGTGCATTCCCAGGTGCCCAGAATGGACCAGATGGATTCACTGTGTGTGCCAGGGACAGAGACTGCTACAGTCTGCTCTGCAGGAGGCTTTGCTGCCTGGAAAGAATTAATTTAAGGGTTTTCAGCTTGCCTGGCCACATCTGAATCAAGGAGGCAGGGCTGAGGTGCGTGACTTTCACATTTCTCTTCACCCTGTTTCACGAAGTTTAAAGATACCAAATACCAGACTATAGAATCATAGAGTCCCAGAGCAGTTAGGGTGGGGAGGGACCCTAAAGGTCCAGGGTGCCCTGTTCCACCCCCTGCCATGGCCAGGGACACCTTCCACCAGACCAGGTTGCTCCAGCCTGGTCTGGAACACTTCCAGGGATATAATTCTGAAAAGGTTTAACAGAGTCCGTGTGTTGATCTCCTCAGCAGATTTTACGTTCTGCGCTTCGAAGTAGTTTCATTCTCATAAGGCCAAATGTGTCCATTCTCCTTTATCACTCTATAATGGAATTTTGGGAAAATATTGCACCAGGCATCTCACTAACATTGCAAGGAAATGAGGGCAGAGCTGTGAGGAGAGGCAGTAACAACATTATGCTGCAATTCTGCAATGATTTCTTCAAAATAAATCACTGGGATGTCATCAAACTGGTCAAAATTCAATCTGGCTGAACATTATCAGATGATTCTGCTTCCAGAAGGGATGGGAGAAAGAGATCCAGGGGAATTTAAAACCCATACATCAGCAGCTGTGATGCTGAGTGATCTCAGAGCCCGTGCTGCTCACGAATAGATGGGTTTGTGTTGTTACCACAGACCAGCTGTGTCTCTGAGGGGACCTTGTGGCTCTGCACAACTCCTGACAGGAGAGGACAGCCCAGGGAACAGGGACAGGAGGAGAGGGAATGGCCTCAGGGTGGACATTGGGAAAATCTCCTCCTGGAAAGGATTGTCCATCCCTGGAACAGCCGCCCAGGGCAAACGCTGAGGGTTTATTTGTGCATGACCGTAAAAGCTATAAACACTTCCCATGGTCCCACCCCTCAGGGGAAACCTGAGACCAAGTGTTTGGAATCTGGGACGTGGGTTTGGGGTTAGGATTTGGCTTGAAGTTTCCTTGTTTGAACTGACAGAGCATCTCAGCTCACCTTAGAGCAGATGAGCTCCACATCTGCAGCGACCACATCAAGCCATCACCTCCTGCAGTGAGACCTTGGTCTTCACAGGTAGCCCCAAATTTGGGACACTCAGTGTGGATCTGGGGGAACGCAGAAGCTGCATTTTGGGAGATTTTTCTCATCTTTTGAAAAGCCCTATGTCCCTTTATAGTGTCCCACGCTGGGTACTTGAAACATCCAGCTCATCCTGGCCTCATTGCTGACCTGCTGCATTCTCAGGGCTGAGATTAATGTATGGAATCTGTTTTCTGGAGCCAAGGGCTGCTCTGCTCTGTCTGCTGACGTGGATATGGAGGCATAAACAGGATTTTGTGTCCTTGGAGCAGGTCAGAACAGCAGCCCATGTCCAATTCCCAAGACAAAGCAAACTTTCCCAATGAACGTGTGACCACCCTCAGGATCACACCATTCATGTTGGATCACAGGAAAGTTCCCTGGACTTTCACAGGACACTGAAATCCCAAGATACAGAAGCAGAGGAGTTCAGTGGCTGATCCTAAAACAATAAAAAGGACAAATATCTCAGTGAAATGCACCAGAATATCCCAGATCAGACTCTGTTTCAGAGTCAGTCTCCTTAACTCCTTTAACGCTTAGTACCCATTTTTTCTGTCTTGCACAGAAGATGAAGTTGTACTAGTATGGAAGTTGTGATGCTGCAGAGACACTTCTCCCTTCCTAGGAAGAAAAACTCTTTCAAATCCATCAACACAAGCCCGGCTGAATCTCTGGTGGGGCTGTGTGGGATTCAGCTGATACCAAAGGAATGTCAGACATGGGACTAAAATGTGAGATTGGTACAAAACACAAATGCTGATCAGAATAAGAATAAAGTGAGGGGGTGTCACTTATTCATAAACATAAAAAGGTTTGGGTTGGAAAGGACTTCAGAGCCCGCCCAGTGCCAGCCCTGCCATGGCAGGGACACCTTCCCCTGTCCCAGGCTGCTCCCAGCCCCAGTGTCCAACCTGGCCTTGGGCACTGCCAGGGATGCAGGGGCAGCCACAGCTGCTCTGGGCACCCTGTGCCAGGGCCTCAACACCCTCACAGGGAACAATTCCTGCCCGAGATCCCAGCCAGCCCTGCCCTCGGGCACTGGAAGCCATTCCCTGGCTCCTGTCCCTGCAGGCCTTGTCCCCAGTCCCTCTGCAGCTCTCCTGGAGCCCCTTCAGGCCCTGGCAGGGGCTCTGAGCTCTCCCTGGAGCATCTCCTCTCCAGGGGAGCACCCCCAGCTCTCCCAGCCTGGCTCCAGAGCAGGAGCTCCACATCCCTGTGAGCATCCTGGAGCTCCTGAACCAGCCCACGTGTGCTGGTGCTGGTGTGAAGGAGATGTTGACAGCTCAGACTGTTTGCTGGCAAAATGGAATTTTGGGATAGTAAATACAGTGTGCAGGTCCAGGGCTGAGGAAATGCAGGTGGGGAAAGGCAGCGACAGCTGGAAAGCACTTGTAGAAAAATTGGTCTGTCCATTATTGCTTTGGGCGCTGCTGTGGAAAGTCAAACAGAGCAAAGCAAACACGAATGCTGGGAAGGCTCGAGGTGCTGTCAATGATTAAAGGGAGGCAGCGGATGGCTGGGAGCCGGGAATAGCTGGAGAACAGCCGGGTTTGGGGGAGCTGTCAGGGTGGGAGTGAGGGAGAGCCTCGAGGGAGCACAGGGCATGACCCATGACCTGGGACATCCCGCAGTGAGGGCAGCAGGGCAAGGAGGAGATTCTGCCCCTCTTCTCTGCTCCCATGAGACCCCACCTGGAGGGTGTCCAGCCCTGGGGCCCCAGAACAGGGACATGGAGGTGCTGGAGCCAGTCTAGAGGAGGCTGGAGCCCCTCTGGAGCCAGGCTGGGAGAGCTGGGGGTGCTCCCCTGGAGAGGAGAAGCTCCAGGGAGAGCTCAGAGCCCCTGCCAGGGCCTGAAGGGGCTCCAGGAGAGCTGCAGAGGGACTGGGGACAAGACCTGCAGGGACAGGAGCCCGGGAATGGCTTCCAGTGCCAGAGGGCAGGGCTGGCTGGGATCTTGGGCAGGAATTGTTCCCTGGCAGGGTGTTGAGGCCCTGGCACAGGGTGCCCAGAGCAGCTGTGGCTGCCCCTGGATCCCTGGCAGTGCCCAAGGCCAGGTTGGACACTGGGGCTGGGAACAGCCTGGGACAGGGGAAGGTGTCCCTGCCATGGCAGGGGTGGCACTGGGTGGGATTTAAGGTCCCAAACTATTTCGTGATTCTATGATAAAACCAGAACGGGAGCGAACAGCCTCAGGCTGGGCCAGGGCAGGCTCAGCTTGGGCAGCAGCAGGAATTTCCCCATGGAAAGGGCGCTCAGGCCTTGGCAGGGGCTGCCCAGGGAGGTTTGCAGTGCCCATCCCTGCAGGTGTCCCCTGGAGGTGGCACTCAGAGCTCTGGGCTGGGGACAAGGTGGGCATCGGGCACCGCTGGCACTGCCTGGGCTGGGAGGGCTTTTCCAGCCTTACTGATTCCAGAATCTGGCATTCTGCACAGGTTTGGGAAGGTTCTGGTTCCACATCACTGTGGGCAACATCTACATCCTGGTGCCCGCTGTGCCCACCCCCATCACCTGTGGGGCGAGGACCAAGCAGATGCACAGAAGGACCCTGGCTCCAATTAAAAATTTCAAGGCAGAACTTCCCGTCGGGCCAGGCCCCTGGTCCCACTGGGAAGGTTTGGGGATGGCAAGGGGCCCCTCAGGTGTCCCTGGGCACAGAGAGCTGTGAGTTACAGCTGCTCATCCTGGAGCAAACCCAGACTGTGAACCAGCACGGGGGCTGCAACAAAGGGCTGCAATAGAGGGCTGCAATAGAGGGCTGCAATAGAGGGCTGCAATAAAGGGCTGCAATAGAGGGCTGCAATAGAGGGCTGCAATAAAGGGCTGCAGCAGCCCAGCACCTGCTGGCTTTATGGGGGCACTCAAAGCCTGTTAGGAGCCACCACTTAGCTGGGACTTGTTCTTTCCCTTGCAGCACATCCCAGTGCACTCCTGAGTGACAGACAGACAGCATAAAGCATTCATCTACAATTAACAAGTGTGTCATCTTTTTCTCGCATTTAATTACTCCCTATAATTCAGAAATTTATTTGTGGGAGAAGCAGTAATCAATAACAATAATAAAATAAATAATAAACAATATTATACATTATAACATTATACATATAATAGTAAAATAAATAATACATTAAAAAATCAATAATACTTTGTGGAAGGAGAAAGTTCTAGCACAAACCCAATTAAGAGCTTCATTTCCTGGATTAGGAACAAATTAACTCGTTATCCACACAGCAAAATCGTATTTGCAAACAGCAGCTCGAAGTGTTTGTGGGGAGGCGTTCTGGGGTGGGTTTTGGCAATGGAGGGGATGCAGGATGCCCAGGAGGGAGCTCTGGGCTGTCTGTGCCAGGCACAGGTGGTTCCACACGCGTCAGTAACAGACCCATCACAAAATCATGGAATCCCAGATGGGTTTGGGTTGGGAGGGAGCTTAAATCCCACCCAGCGCCACCCCTGCCATGGCAGGGACACCTTCCCCTGTCCCAGGCTGCTCCCAGCCCCAGTGTCCAACCTGGCCTTGGGCACTGCCAGCGGTGGGGAATTGAGGTGCCTTTATAAACATATTTATTATTAAGGGCAGAAAATATCAAACAGAGCAGGTACAGCCCTGAGGGGCCTGCACCCCTGAAGGGCCCCACCTGAGCAGGTGCACCCCCAAAGGAATGAACCCACACTGGATTTGACTGTCTAGTTTATCACTTCATCTCTCAGCATCTCAGAGTTCTCCCACGATCCCTCATACCCAGTACTCTGGGTACAGGGAGGTTCATAAAAAGCTTCAAAACAACCCAGTCTCACCCTTTCCTGAATGCGCAAAGCTCAGTTCCTGCACAACTAAATTGGGAACCTCCTACAGGTGTGAAAAATGACTATTTTTATAATTTATTTATATATGATATATATCTATTTAAATATGATATTTGTATTTTTTCCCTTTTCCTTGGCCATGGGCTCTGTGTTGGAGAAAGAGCTGCTGAGGACACCTTGGCGGAAGCAAACACAGACCCTAGAAAATGCTGTGACCCTCAGGGCAGCAGGGGCCACCTGGGTGTGGGGATTTCTTCCCTGCTGGTCTGGGTTGGCAAGAGCTAGATCCAGGATTCAACAGTAAAATTGGCCAGATTTGCTCTCGTGCCTCATGAGGAGCCACCTTTTGTATCAGAACAGATTTATAAATATTCCAGTTCTGCAGGTTCCTGTTCTAAGACTTGGGGGAAATAAAGGAAGTAGGTACATTAAATCAGTGGAAATATTATGGATTTCATTATCTTCAGCATGTCTCAGTGCTGCTGATTTGTATTTGATCTGTGAATCAGCTCTGCAGCAGCCCCACACATCAATAACTAATTCAGGCAACAGAAATTATGTCTAAGTCATAGGAGGACAAACACAACTAAAAAGATGGATAAAAAAATCAGTGTTCTCATGTTTGTGTTCTTCCCCATGAGCTGGGAGCTGGTCTCCCTCAGAATCCCAGAATCCCTGAGGCTGGAAAAGCCCTCCCAGCCCAGGCAGTGCCAACGGTGCCCGATGCCCACCTTGTCCCCAGCCCAGAGCTCTGAGTGCCACCTCCAGGGGACACCTGCAGGGATGGGCACTGCAAACCTCCCTGGGCAGCCCCTGCCAAGGCCTGAGCGCCCTTTCCATGGGGAAATTCCTGCTGCTGCCCAAGCTGAGCCTGCCCTGGCCCAGCNATTGAAGCCCTTTGTGCTCAGGGCTGGAGGAAGGGGACAGAGCTCTGCCCTCACTGGGGGGGATCAGGGGTGGCCCTGGGTTTCACTTGCCCTCCCCAGGGCTGTCCCCAGAGCTCACACTGGGCAAGGGGAGCCCCTCCTGCAGGAAGGGCTGCCATGGTCCAAGGGCTGGGGCCAGGCCTGGGTGTCTGTGCCAGTGTCATGCTGGGAACAGGGCATAGCCCACCGTGTACTCGATATTTCTGAGCCTGAATTTCAGCTTGCTGACCATTGCTAGCTCCTTTCCCAAGGGAAAGCTGCCAACAGTTTCTCTTTCCAAAACATCTCTCTGCATTTCTCAGCACAGGCTCAGTAAACAGTGTTCCCTTTGCCAGAACAACTGTCCCAGGGGTTGTTTCCTATTCCTGAACCAATGCAGAGCAGTGTCAGTGCCATGGACCAATAATAGACCTTTTTACACAGCGTGTTCTAAAAGAAACTGCTGGGATTGTAAATAAAGCCTCCTTTCTCTTCTAACAACTATATAGAGTCATTCTATTTCCTGTCCTACTGTGATAGCCCACAGCCACCCTGTCCCTGTGGGGAGGGTCAGCACCTGGACAGGCCAGCACAGCACGGTTTGGCCCCTCTTCCTCCCCCTCACCTTCACTGAACGTCTCAGCAGCACCCACTGCTCTGGGGGACCTGCAGGCCATCAGCAGTTCCTCAGCACTCACAGCAAGCACACGTGCAGCCTGTGGAGCTCAAACACGAGTGTTACTGACCTCCAGCTCGCTGTCAGCTGAATACCCTGAGATTTCCGATTCTGCATGGGCTGACCCTGGGACTGGGCACCCCCAGGCTGCCAAGCAGGTTTCTGCTCACTGTAGTTGTGACCAGCTGAAACTTCACTTCTTTCACCTCAAATGTACTTAAATCCCTCAATTTGTTAACTTGGAAAGAGATGGGAGACATTTAAAGGGAACTGCTGCAGAACTGATGTGTCTGGGGTGCATTTTTTGGTCCATCACATGCTGCCAATTTGCATGTTCAGATCACAGAATTCCAAAATGGTTTGGGTTGGGAAGGACCTTAACTCCCATCCAGTGCCACCCCAGCCATGGCAGGGACACCTTCCCCTGTCCCAGGCTGCTCCCAGCCCCAGTGTCCAACCTGGCCTTGGGCACTGCCAGGGATCCAGGGGCAGCCACAGCTGCTCTGGGCACCCTGTGCCAGGGCCTCAACACCCTCACAGGGAACAATTCCTGCCCAAGATCCCAGCCAGCCCTGCCCTCGGGCACTGGAAGCCATTCCCTGGCTCCTGTCCCTGCAGGCCTTGTCCCCAGTCCCTCTGCAGCTCTCCTGGAGCCCCTTCAGGCCCTGGCAGGGGCTCTGAGCTCTCCCTGGAGCTTCTCCTCTCCAGGGGAGCACCCCCAGCTCTCCCAGCCTGGCTCCAGGGGGGCTCCAGCCCTGCAGCAGCTCCATGGCCTCCTCTGGACTGGCTCCAGCACTTCCATGTCCACCCAGAGTTAAAATATTCCCTGTGTATGGACCCAGTATCTGCTTGACATCGTGGTGCTGGGACAGACATCACCCACGCAGTGGGAGTAGCGCATTTGTTTATCATTTCTCTGCCTGGCTATTCCCAGGCAGCAGCTTCTCCCCGGTGTGATTCAGCCCCTGAAGTGCCAGCAGTGATTAGGGAGATCAGCTTCCTTGAGACACTTGTTTCCATGCAGGTCCTTTTGCAGGTTGAGGCGTTGCTGGTGGGAGAGAAGCAGCGCCTGCAGGTGTTGCAGGTGTTGCAGGTGTTGCAGGTGCAGGTCATACATCACCCTGGCTATGTATGTTTTCACTTTTAACCTGGTGTTGGGGCAGTATTTGTAAGTGCAATGCCATGCTCTGAGCCGAGTTCAAACTGGTCAAATCGAAGTGGAATATGAAAGAATCCACCCATAAAATCTGCTGGGCAGCAGTGCCAATACATCTAAGTGGGCTTTGTCTCTGATGGAGGTAATGAGCTGCTTCATCACCTCCAGACATCCCAGATTTAGTGAATTTTGTGGTCAAGACCTGCCAGTCACACACCTGCAACCACCATTGTCTGCCTCATTTAGTTTAATTACAACAGTGGTAATTACCTGGCTCTTCCCTGGTTAAAGGCACCTCAAACAAGCTGCAGGCACACAGGTGTGGCCTCTGCCAGTCCTGTCACCTGGGCTGACCTGCAATTCCCTGCTCCCAGCTCCATCCATCCCTCCTGCTTGCACACACCCAGGAATGGCAAACATGACTGGGAAGAGAATGGATGGTTGGGCAAAGTCCTGAGCTCTGGTGGAGCTCTGGCATTTTTCCCTTGCTACAGGCTTGTAGCAAGGGGATAATGCTGGGATGGGTGGTTTGGGGTGAGTTCAGAGTTATTGCAGTGGGAAAGCCTGAGCCCACCTGGCTGCACCCTCCTGCCAGGGAGTTGTGGAGAGCCAGAAGGTCACCCTGAGCCTGAAGGGGCAGCTGCTCCAGGTGGGATGCTTCACACAGGGCTGGGACCTGGTCCTGGACACCTCTGTGTGTGTATGTGTGTGACCCTTCCTGAAGGAGAGCTGGCTGAGGTGGGATCTTGGGCAGGAATTGTTCCCTGTGAGGGTGTTGAGGCCCTGGCACAGGGTGCCCAGAGCAGCTGTGGCTGCCCCTGGATCCCTGGCAGTGCCCAAGGGGGAGGAGCTGTTTTTTCCCAAGCTCAGGATTACAGGATCTCAGACATGTTTGCCCTTTCCAAACAAACAATTCTGGCACGAGAAGTGTTTCCTGCTGGAGTGGCTTGTGCCAGCTGCAGGCTCAAAGCTGCCAGGCTGGAAACAGAGTCCTCTGAGCAATAAACTGTCAGCAACACCATCGTCTGGGCAGTGTCGTCACAATATTGGCTTTGCAGTGTTCAGCCTGATGTGGCCACCAACAATGACTGAGCCAGGCTGAAAAACCTCTTGGTTTGTGTCCCTGACTGGAGCTAGGCTGAAAAACCTCTTGGTTCGTGTCGTGGGGAGGACTCAAAGCGACTTAGAGGAGGGATTAAACTGTTTCGGGGTCAAGGAAGTCAAATGCCTGGAAAGCTGAGGGGATGAGGTCTGGCCCTTTGTTATTTTGGCTAAAGCAGAGGGTACAAGTGCCTGAGAAAATTGCATCCCATTCCTAAACTGCCAGAGGACTGATTTAACCCTTCTGTGCCTGCCTTCCTGTAAAACAGGACAAGTCACAGCTCTTCCTGCTTTTGCCAAGGGCTGGAGGGGACACAGGGGTGGCAGTGGGTGGGATTTAAGATCCCTCCCAGCCCAAACCAGTATGTTCGCTGATTTTATGATGGTTCTGACAGCTTCATTTTAAGGCCTCTGAATCATCTGGTTGTGATATTTCCCAGGAGTGTCCCTGTGGCAGCTCCTCACCCGAGAGCAGCGGGGCAGAGGCAGCTCTGCCTCGGGTTCCTCTGTGGCTCACACCCCACCTTTTCCCTCGGCGGAAAATGGAATCAGGTTTGTTTGGCAGCAGCTGTTTCCTGCAGCCCGCGTTGATCGCCGTTATTTAATTTGATTCCAGTCCTTTCACTCTCTATTGACCAAATCACCTGTTAGGGCCCTGGGCTTTCTCCCGGGCTCTGACGTCAGGGTGCCAACTGCAGCCCATCACACCACGTCCCTGCTCCCCAGGGAGCTCCCCGGGCAGCCCCGCAGCCCCCAGCCTCCCAGGGCCCACCAAGGACCTCTGGGGATGCTTCCCCTGTCATGGAAATGATCCCAGCCGGCTGCTGTGTTTGTTTTTTATTTTAGCAGAGGGTGTTTAACATCGTTCAAACCTGCCAGTCAATAAATGACTTTAAGAAATAAAGTTCTCTGATTGTCTTTCTCTGGGGGAGGCTGGGACCTCCCTCCTCCATGCAGAGGACAGATGTCTTTGTCTGCTTTTATCTGACTTCTCCACTTAAGAGCTTCCAACTCTTATCAGGTCACAGAGTCTTGACAATGTGCAAAAAAGCCTCAGTAAGAGAGATAATGGAACTGGTGCGTGGAGATGAGAAACTTCAGTGCTCTTGGCTTTTAGTTTGTGTTAATTTGATGTCTTTTGGTTTCTCAAAGGCTCTGCCATAAGGGTTCTCTGGCCAAGAGAAGGCAGGAGAAGGATGGCACGGCTGGGAGGAGCAGGCAGACAGCATTAAAGAGGAGGACAAGCAGGGGGTTATTACCCTGAGGGGGATCAGCACTTGTGTGCCTGTCAGTGGATGGACATTCTCCTCCACCTCTGCGTGCCCACAAGCCTGGACAGTCCAAATTCTTCCAGGCAAGCATAATTTACTAAATCCTGGGAGGTCCAGAGGGGAAAAATTTGGTGTACCTGCAGGGGATTTGACAGGACCTGCTCTGCACGGTTTGGCCTTCAGTGCCACACGTGGGTGAGGGTGGAGCAGAGGTAGAATCATTTTAACCGGGCTCTCCATGGCGGGGCCTCCCAGCCAGAGCTGCCAGTGGTGCCCGTGTCCCCCGGGGCCAGGCCACAGCAGGGAGCCCCACTGCTGCAGTTCCTCTCAGCCCAGTTTCACCAGACACGGTGCAGCTTCTGTACAACCCCCAGGAACATCAGGGTGAACCTGAATGACCTGGACAGGCCCAGTCCTCTCTCTGAGCAGGAGGAAGGACTCGCTTCAGCTCTGCCGCAGAAATGCTTCTGAAGGTTGGGCAGGGGCCAAGGGGCCAAGAGGAGCCAAGGACCAGGGTCCTTGGTGGCCTCAGCAGTTCTGGGTTAAGGTTGGACCTGATATCTTAAAGGTCTTTACCAACCGAAAGGTTTCTGTGATTCTGGGATGATGCCCCATTTCTGCCCACTGAGAGCGGCAATGGTGGCAGGAAGCCACAGCAGGGCAGGGCACTGTGGTGCCAGCCTGTAGACAGACATGGACATGGCAAAGGCTGGAGAAGAGGAGTCTGAGGGGAGACCTCATTGGAGCCTTCAGCCTCCTCCCGAGGGGCAGCGCAGGGACAGCTCCGGGCTCTGCTCCTGGCTCAGGGACAGCACCCAGGGAGCGGCTGCAGCTGGGCCAGCAGGGATGGAGGGTGGATTTTAGGGCAAGGTTCTTCCCCCAGAGGGTGCTGGCACTGCCCAGGCTCCGCAGGGAATGGGCACGGCCCCGAGGCTGCCAGAGCTGCAGGAGCCTTTGGGCAGCGCTGCCAGGGGTGCCAGGCTGGGATTGTTGGGGCTCTGGGCAGGGACAGGGGTGGATCCATGATCAGTGATCCCTGTGGGTCCTTTCCCACTCAGGATATTCTGTGATTCTGAGTCCTCTGGGATGTTCTGATCACAGCACCAGTTCAAAGCAGATAAGACGTTCTGAAAACTTCTCCCCAGACAAACAGAACAAAATTCCCTGATGCCATGGGTGCTGTGGTCACCCAAATCCTGGCCTTGCTGTCACTGTCACAGGGTGCTCAGCAGGGGATAAAGATGTATCCTGGGCTATTTGTGCCATGTCAGCCCCCAAGCGGTCCAACACCAACCCTCCATCTTTCCTCCTGACGGGCATCCCCGACCTGGAAGTTTTCCACGTGTGGATTTCTGCATCACCTACATCATGGCCGTGCTGGGACACATCCTGGTGCTCCTGGCCATGGTCCTGGACAGAAGCCTGCAGGAGCCCACGCACTGTTTCATTGCCACGTTGGCCTCATCAGCCTCCTCCTCTCCACTGCTGTCGTTCCCAAGATGCTGGGCATGTTCTGGTTGGATTTGAGGGAGGTTGGCTTTGAGGCATGCCTCATCCAGATGTTCCTCACCCACACATTCACTGCAGAGGAGTCAGGGTTCTCCTGGCCATGTCCTCGGCACCCTGTGCCAGGGCCTGCCCACCCTGCCAGGGAGGGATCTCTTCCCAATATCCCAAAAGAATATCTCCTCTGTTAGTTTAAAGCCATTCCCCCTTGTCCTGTCCCTGTCTATCCATGGAATGCCCACTATGCCCAAGTCTCTCTTGTACCGGAGAGCCCAGCACTGGAGCCAGTAGTCCAGGTATGGCCTCTCCAGTGGTGAGCAGAAGGGAAGGTTCATCTCCCTGTCCCTGCTGGCACTGCTCCTCCTGGCGCACTGTTGGACACCTTTGCTGCTGGCCAGCCTGCTGTCCCCAGGCCCTTCCCTGCCGAGCTGTTCCAGCACAGTACTGTGCTGGTACTGGGCTCCTTCCCCCGTCCTGGCAGGGCTTTGCACTTGTCCTGGCTGAACTCCGAGGTTGGCCCATTTCTCCATCCTGTGGAGGTCCCTCTGGACACCAGCACAGGCACCAGGTGAACCTGCTGCTTCTCCAGACACTCAGAAAGGCTGGTCCTGGCTGAGAAATCCCACGGGTGGTGGTCAGGATGTGCGATTTTCCTGGGAGAGCTCCCACTGCCCAGGCCCAGGCAGGACTGAGCTCTGGGAAGTGAGGACCCTGCTCCAATGACAAACCAGCGCTGGTGTCCCGAGCACCTGGGCAGTGCTGGCTTTTGGGAACTTTGGGGAGCAGCATTTTCCCCAGCACCATGGGAAGGTGGACAGGAGCCCCATTGTGCAGGTGCTTGGGACAGTGGACATGAGACAGCGGTGACACGGGGCAGCGGTGACACGGGGCAGTGGGGACACGGGGCAGCTCCTGGGTCTGGGTTCATCCAGCCCCAGGTTCCTCCATGAATGAGCCCCGAGGAAAGAGGCCCTTTCCCATGTTTACCTGCAGAGGAGCCCGAGCCCAGCAGGGACAGCAGAGTAATGAGCCTCGGGACAATTCCAACTGAGCCTTGGGACAATTCCAGCTGAGCCTCGGGACAATTCCAGCTGAACCTCAGGATGATTCCAGCTGAGACTTGAGACAATTCCAGCTGAAACTCAGGACGATTCCAGCTCTGAGCCAGGGCTCACTTGCTAGTTTGAATCTCCTTTGGGTGAAGTGTTCAAAGCAAACCAGAGCTCAGCCCTGCAGGTGCTGTGGCGGGGTGGGCAGGAGGACACGGAGTCCCAGCCAGGGCGGGGCTGGGGCAGTGGTGGCTTTGGGCAGTGCCCCCAGGCCCAGCCGTGCATGGAAGGGTCTCTGCTCCCTCCACAGCTGGTGCAGAGTTGCAAAGCCTTTGCAATGACAGCATCCCTAAACCACCACAGCGCCTCAGGATCATGGAATCGCAGAAGGTTTGGGTTAGAAGGGACCTCAAAGCCCATCCAGTCCCATCCCTGCCATGGGCAGGGACACCTTCCACTGCCCCCAGGGCTGGTTTGGCTGCAGCTCCCTGGGCTGTGCTGGGACAAACCCCTCGTGCAGGATGACCCCACACAGAGCCAGCTGCGGGATGGCAGGAAAGAGCTGGGTGAGCAGGGACAAATTCCAGGGTTTCAGCAAGTCCAGTAGTGGCTGCCTGGGGCCCAGGCTGGGCACAGACCCCAGCTCCCACCCACCCTCCTGCCTATCCCCTCCTGCCCGGCCAGCCCAGGACCTGCGCCATCCCCCCACCACAGCCCATACCCCAGGCTCAGGTCACTCACAATTAACGCTTCTTTAATTCCAGCTAGGTGGTCACTGTCCAGCAGCATTTCCTTGTGTGCCTGTAGTGTACAGCCTTCTTGGGACCTGCAGGACTGATGCCTTCAGTTTTATCTTTGCTGTATTTCAGGCTCTGTGCTGCCCAGGGGTGCAGCTCTGAGCTCACACTCAGGGTCACTCAGCTCTGCACACAGCAGGGACACAAAACAAATCCTTCTCCTGCTGCACACCAAGGACAGCTGGGACAAGTGTTCAGGCCCAAAAGCACAGACAAGGGTGGGCTGGAGAGAGAAAACAAGAAGGATGGGACTGCATAACCTGGAGCTGGAATTGGACAATTAAACCCCAGTATGCAAATGGACCAAAACTTATAAAAGTGTGAGACCTCATGACCGGTCGTCCATTTTGTGACCATTTTGGGTCCACCTTGGGTGCCCAAGATGTCTCCTTGCCTTGGAGAAGGCCTTTCAATAAATACCTGCTTTATTCTCTTAGCACTGCCCAGTCTGTTCCAGGTCAGCCTTCCCAAGGCATCAGTTCAAACAGCCCTGCTTGGTACCACTCAAACTCCAGCTCTGGGGGTGGGGGTTGGAGCTGCTGCTGGCACAGGTTTTCCCATTTTACCCCTAAAATGGCATTTTGAGCCCCTCAAACTGCCTCAGCCATGGGCTGGGTTTGAGAGTTGCGACTTTGGCTTCTAGAGGAAAGCTTCTGCTTGACTCATGCTCCGAGCAGCAAGAGCTGCCTGGGTGAGCTGAGGATCTGCTCCCATGGGGATGGAGGGATGGAGGGATGGATGGAGGGATGGAGGGAGGGATGGAGGGAGGGATGGATGGAGGGATGGATGGATGGATGGATGGAGGGATGGAGGGATGGAGGGATGGATGGAGGGAGGGATGGAGGGATGGAGGGAGGGGTGGAGGGATGGATGGAGGGATGGATGATGGGATGGATGGAGGGAGAGCATGGAGGGAGGGGCGGAGCCGCTCCCCAGCAGCAGGAGGGGCCGGAGGTCCCCACGAGATACCCCAGGACCATCCCTGCCAGGCCACGACGGGCACCGAGGGACAGCAAGGCACAAACATGCCTCCCTCTGGAGAGGGCACGGGCAGAGAAGGGACCGGAGATGTCCCAGCGCAGAGCCGGGGCTCGGAAAGGAGTTGATTACCGGCGAGGTTTGCCTGCCAGGAGGGACCGGGGCCCTGCGACACGGCTGCGGTGACCGATGCTCCTGGGGACAGACCGCCCCGCAGTGCGCTGATGGCAGGTCCCCAGGGAGCACCACCGGTGACAAAGCCGTAAATTGGCCCCTGGGCAGCGCGGGGGGGCCGGCCGCAGCCAGCAGCACTCGATGCTCCTGGGGCCGCAGCTGTAATTACCGACCCGCTCGTTAGCGCTAATTGGACTCTCCCAGGAAGGGAACCCGATGGAAAAAAACCATAATAAACCAAGTTCAGTCGCTTTTAACTTGGACTTGTTGGAAAGCCCCGGGGGGGCAGTGAGTCAGAGGGATGGCGCTGCCGGGGAGGGGACGCTGCTGCCCCCGGCACCGTGACACCCCCCGAATCTCGGGGCGGGGGGACAGGCCCCAGGCCGCTGGCAGGGGTCCCCAGGGGCAGGAGCAGGTCCCGGGGCAGGGGGCTCCGTTCCGCCCGGCTCCGAGCCGCATCCGACACAAACCACCCCATCGCGGCACCAAGGCCGCTCCGGCAGCACTGCGGGGCTGCCAGGGGGGCTGCGGGGGCTACCCGCTGCTGAGGAGTGACCACAGAACCCAGGAGGGCACCCTGCCCCGCCGCTGCTGGTCATTGATGATGAGGATGATGAGGATGGTGAGGATGATGATGAGGCTGGCACTGCCAGGCTGTCTGTGAAGGAACACACACCATATAAAGGGCTGCCTCTCCCAGCCTGCTCCCCGTGCCGAGGGTGAGCAGCAGCCGGGCCGGGAGCACGGCGGTGACACCGGCCAGGGCACCAAGTGCGGACCGCAGGAGGCCCCTCCTGGCCAGAAGGCAGCACTGCCACCTCGCTGCAGTGCCACCATCTCGCTGTCACCTCCCTGCCACCCCCTGCCGCTTCCTTGTCACCTCCCGTCACCTCCCTACACTGTCACCACCTCAGGGTCACCCCCTGCCACCTCCCCGCATTGCCATCCCGTCTCCCTGGGCCACTCCCTTGCCACCCCTGTCACCGCCCTGCACTGCCACCACGTCCCCACCCTCGGGGCACGGGCAGCGCCACCAGCAGAGGCTTCAGGCTGGGCTTTAAAACCAGGGGTTTGCCTGAGGACAGCTCTGACCCTGCTCTGGGAACAGCCCTGAGCAGGGGACTGACTTCCTCTGACCCAGGTCAGAATCGTGGAATCACAGAAGGGTTTGAGTTGGAAAACCCACCTAGTGCCACCCCTGCCATGGCAGGGACACCTTCCCCTGTCCCAGGCTGCTCCCAGCCCCAGTGTCCAACCTGGCCTTGGGCACTGCCAGGGATCCAGGGGCAGCCACAGCTGCTCTGGGCACCCTGTGCCAGGGCCTCAACACCCTCACAGGGAACAATTCCTGCCCAAGATCCCAGCCAGCCCTGCCCTCTGGCACTGGAAGCCATTCCCTGGCTCCTGTCCCTGCAGGCCTTGTCCCCAGTCCCTCTGCAGCTCTCCTGGAGCCCCTTCAGGCCCTGGCAGGGGCTCTGAGCTCTCCCTGGAGCATCTCCTCTCCAGGGGAGCACCCGCAGCTCTCCCAGCCTCAGCTGATGCACTGAGCTCTCCTGGCCTTCAGTCAGGTGGGCTCTGGGCTGTGGCTCACCTGTGGCAGTCCCTGTGCCCAGCTGGGACTGCCTTAGGGACACCCATTGCATGGAAACAGCCAGGACCAGTGTCCAGGAGCCTTCTGGTGCTGTTGGAGTCACTTTGCTCCCAGCAGGTCTGGCCAGGATGAGCCCCAGGAGTCCCTGCCCGTGTGACAGGGCCTTTGGAGTCTCCCACCCTCTGGTGATAATCACAGGGGACTCCAAGACAAACCTGGGGAAATGCTTCATGCTGTGCTTTTCCACCCCGCCCCGTGGCTGAGGCTCTTGGGGATCCTGTGTGCTGCACACACAGCAGAGGAGGCTGTGCAGAGACTGCAGGAGCAGCCTCAGCTTCCATGGAAACCCAGAGTGAGCTCACAGGAATTCAGATTCCGAGTGTCAGTCAGGAGCCATTCCCTGAAGGCCTCACATGGTGGGAGCTGGGAATGCAGAGGTGCCCAACCTGCTCAGAGGTGGGAGCAAAAGCAGAGACAGCGATTGTGGGGGAAACCATGAGGATTGTGGAGGAAAACCACAATTTGCTGGAGGTGACAGGATGTAAGGATGCACCCAAGCCTGGCAGCCAAACTGGGAGGGAGACGCTGTCAAACCCAGCAGGAACCAGACAGCAGGGGACACGAGACCTTTGGGCCAGGGAAAGCCTCTTCCCCTGCACACCCCTGGGTGGTGGCAGAGCTCTCCAGGAGGATCCATCCAGGGGTCACAACCTCTGCTTTCCATTCTGATGTTTCCTCTCGGGGGCTGAGGCTGCAGCACTTGGGGCTGGGGTGCAAAGGGACAAACGCCCAGGACTGGGGGCTGTGACTTGGGGTTTGAGACCCTCCCCGTGCTGCCAGGGGCACATCCAGCCCAGAGGCATCCAGCCCTGGGCTGCACACCTGACCATGCACCTCTGGACAGGCCCCTTTCCCAAATCCCCTGACTTTGGGGCTTGTTTGAGACCACATCCTCACTGTGAGGCCACACGCTGTCCCTCTGTCCCTCTGGCCTTGGCACTGTGGCCATGGTGGCACTCGCTTGCCAGGGAGGAACCCCACTAACCCAGGGCTGGTGCACCCCTGGCACAGCCCAGTTTCCAGATTTTGTGTCAGCTCCTCCTCACCCGATTCACGTACTCAGAGAAATGAGACAGTTCCAAAGCCGGGGTCCGCAGCTGCTGGTCACTGTCCCCTAAGGGTCTAAAGGTGCTTCTGCACGTGTGGGAATGTCCAGCCTCTCAACCACAACACTCATTCCCTTCCTCTGCAGCACTTTCACCTCTTCCAACACTTAATCAGAGTATTTGCTTTGGTTTCTGTCATTTTTTTAGTATTTCTTTATTTCCACAATACCTTTGGTTGGGTTATCTTACTTGAGCCCTCCCCTTGCAGTCAGGAATTTTCCCTAGGGACTTTGGCTCTTTTGTTCTAATTATATTAATGTCATAATTAGCTCTCAGCCTGAGTAACCCTAAGCACCCTCTCTGTGTAATGTGTGTCTGTGCTTATAAACCCCCTGCCAAATCAGGGCTGGATCCTTCCCAAGCCGTGCTCCTCTGTGACTCACCAGTAAATCACGGAATGGCAGCAGGTTTGGATTGGGAGGGGATGGACTGGTTGGTGTCCCCAGGTTCCATCCTGCTCTGTCTTCTGCAGGTCCTGGATTCAAACCCGGCACTTGCCCCCATCCCCTCGCTGCAGCACAGCTTTGCGTGAGCAGGGGCCCAGCAAGGGACTCTCCTCCACCGCCCCAGACCACCGGACCCAAACTTTGGGGGGTCCTGGAGCCTGGGGGAGGCCTGGGCTGTCTCTCAGGGGCTGAAGCATCCAGACCTTTCCTGGCTGTCCCTGCTTGACACTGCAGCCAGGTCTGCAGGGGTATCCACAAGAGCCCAGGAGCATTCCCCAGACAGAACCCTGCCCCCAGCTAAATCCCTGAGCCTCAGCAAAACCATTCCAAGCCTCCCAGCACTTAATTCCTGCCAGGCATCTGAGCCTGGGCCCAAATTAATGAGCAGTTCCACGTCTCCACACCTACAAGGTGTTGCTGTGCGTGGGGACGACGTTTGTAGGGAAAGGAGAGAGCGGGAGCTGCCAGATGAATATTAAACCCAAAGGGCTGCTCAGCAATATTTTATGCTTTTACTGAGTTTGATTTCAATGCCTGTGGGAAAAAA
>WBMY01012112.1:5038-18825 GCA_013397315.1 Donacobius atricapilla
GGGTATTGGGGTGCTCGGGCCCCCCCCAGTGGGAAGGGTTTGGGCGGGCAGCAGGGGAGGCTGTGGGGCACAGGGGTGGGCAGGGGGCTGCGGTGGGCCTGGCACTGCCCTGCTGGTCCCTTGCAGGTTCCTGATCGTCCCCTCGCTGCACCCGGACTGGACTCTGCTGCTCTTCTTCGCTCACACGCACGGCACCGTCACCATGACCCTGGCCCTGCTCTTCATTCCCAAGGTATCCCAGGGAAGGGGCTCAGGGAGCTGGGAAGGGGCTCAGCCTGGAGAAAAGGAGGCTCGGGGGGGACCCCGTGGCTCTGCACGGGTCCCTGATACGCGGGGGCAGCTGGGGAGGGTCGGGCGCTGCCCCCGGGGAACGGCCTCAGGCTGGGCCAGGGGAGGGTTGGGTTGGATATCGGGGGAATTTCTCGTGGAAACGGTGATCGAGCATTGGATTCTGTGGAGTGCCCATCCCTGGAAGTGCCCGGGAACGTGTGGATGTGGCACTTGGGGACGTGGGTTAGCGGTGGCTTTGTCAGCGCTGGGGGAACAGCTGGACCTGCTGACCTCAGAGAGCTTTTCCAGCCTCAAATATTCCACGATTCCGTCACTCCCGCTCATCCCGGAGCTCGGGGAGCTGGGACAGGAGCCTCTGACCTCGGAGAATTTTTCCAGCCTCAAAAATTCCCTGATTCCACGACTCCCGCTCATCCCGGAGCTCGAGGAGCTGGGACAGGAGCCCCTGACCCCTCAGAACTTTTCCAGCCCCCACGATTCTACCACTCCCGCTCATCCTGGAGCTCGAGGAGATGGGACACGAACCCCTGACCCTGCAGAGCTTTTCCAGCCCCCACGATTCCACCACTCCCGCTCATCCCGGAGCTCGGGGAGCCGGGACAGGAGCCCCGGGTGATGCCCCCCTGTCCCCCCGCAGTTCCTGCACACGGGCTCGCCGCTGCGGGAGGAGATCACGGCCGAGGTGTACGAGGACGAGCTGGACATGCGGCGCTCGGGCTCCTGCATGAACAGCAGCATCGCGTCCGCCTGGAGCGAGCGCAGTCTCGACCCCGATGACATTCGGGTGGGTGGCACACTCAGGACCTTCTTTTGACGCTAGCTGTGCAGAGTAAGAGGTGCCTTTCGCAATCTTTTCCTGACGCAAAGCCGAGGGAGGGCACGAGGGGGTGCAGGGTGGCCCCACCCGGGCGGGCAAACCCGGGCAGCGCGGGGTGAAGGGGGTTCGGGGACACGGGGGGACACCCCGGGGCTCGGCGGGGCGCTCCCGCCCGCAGCCCCCGCTGAAGGAGCTCTCCCCTCTCTCCTTTTTCTCTGCCTCGCCCGCGGCGCAGGAGGAGCTGAAGAAGCTTTACCGGCAGCTGGAGGCGCACAAGACGTGGCGGATGGCGACCAACAACCCGCACCTGGCCAAGAAACGCAGCTCCCGCCGCAGCCTCGCCCGCTCCATCCTGCGCCGCGGCGGGGCCGAGCTGGCCGAGACCCCGTCCCGCCTCGGTAGCACCGGGGACCGCCCGGGGGGGACCCTGTCCCNACCCCCGGGCCGCCCCCCGCCCTTGCAGAAGTCGCAGAGCGTTGTCGCCGGGGCTCGGGAAGCGGCGCTGCTGGCCGCCCGCAGGGCCGCCCGCCGGGAGGGGCACGGCAGCCGCAGCCCCTCCGCGCCGGTCCCCGGGGACAAAGCGACACCCAAGGGCGCCCAGGAGGACGCGGCCCCGCTGGGCGAGGCCAAGGGGCACAAACGAGTCACCTACGCGCCCCTCAAGAGCGTCAGCGTGGACAGCGCCCGCCCGCCCAGGAGGGTGAGGGTGACCGTGAAGAAAACGCCGCCGCCGCCTCCCGTCCGCTACCAGAGCCTGCAGCGCTCGGGGACGCTCGGGGACGGCCCGGAGCCACCCCCGGGTCCCCCGGCACGGGCGGGAGAGGCGCAGGGGGCGGCAGGGGGCGAACCGGAGCGGGCGGCCCCCCCGGCGGGGAAGGGCAGGATGCTGGCCCCGAGCGCCAGCTCGGCACACGTCTGTCCCTGGGAGCTGGTCCAGGACGAGATCCTGAGCAGGAAACAAAAAGCGGCCGAGGAGGCAGAGACAGGGATCCCCGGGGACACAGCGGCCACCAGCCCCGGCCCCAAGCCGCCCCCTCAGAAGAGTTTCCGGAGCCTGGGACTCGCCATCAAAGCCCTCAACCGCTCCAGGGGGAAGAGCATCCTGAAAGGGAAAAGCGAGGGGAGCCTCGGCAAGAGGGGGAGCAGCAGGAGGGAGAAGTCCGGCCTGGCAGAGGCCTCGGCCGTGTCCCTCGGGGGGCTCGGCCCGGCCCCCGCTGCCAAAAGCCCCGAGGGCAGCGGGCAGAGCCTCGAGGCGCCCGCCCGCCAGCGCAACAACAACGCCGCCATCCCCGGGGGAGCCGCGGGCCGGGGGGACGGCGGGACAGGAGGACAAAGGGACAGCCCGGCCCCGGGGACAGGCGATGGGGACAAAGAGACAGAGGAGCCCAGCGCTGCCCGAGGGGACGCGGGGAGTGGTGAGGGGCTGGAGCCACCCAGGGAGGGCCAGCAAGGAGCGGAACGTCCCCCGGGGGTGGCACCGGTGCAGCTCCGGGAAGGGCACCGAGCCCCTGGGGTCACAGCGGAGGAAGGGACACCTGAACAGCCCCAGGGGACCAGCAGGTCCCTCCAGCCCCGGGAGCTCCCGGAGGGGGAGCAGCCGCCTGCAGAGCCCCCCCCGAGCAGCGCCCCGGGCGCCGCGGGGCCGCAGCCGGGGGTCGAGGTTGGTCCGGCCGCTGCCCCGGGAATCCCGGCGGGAAGGGGAGCCTTGCTGCGCCAGCAGGCGATCGCTCCCCGGGAGGGCGCTGGGACCCCCGAGAGGCCGGAGACGGCGCTGGCAAAGGGGGGCAGCCAGGCCGAGCCCGAGCGGGCGCCGGGAAGGAGCGGGAGCGGCGCCGGGAGCGCGCAGGGTCCTGCGGGATGGCGGGGAGACCCCGGCTCCACACCGGGGATCTGCCCTGGGAACGGCGGCGGTGAGGGGGATTCCCGGCGCTCTCCGGGCATGGAAAAACCACTGGAGCCGCCGAAAGGGTTCCCGGAGCGAGCGGAGGGCGGGAGGGCCGAGGTGTGCCCGGGGGAGAGCCGGGAGCAGGGGAGGAGTGTCCGGGTAGAAATCTGCCCCTGGGACACAGAGGGGGCTCCGCCGGAGCGGGAGGGGCAGGGATCCCCCAAATCTGGAGAAAACGTGGAGCAGCGGGGGATGGAGCTGGCAGGAAAACCCCCAGCTCTGCCCAAACCCTCATCCCAGCGGGCGGAAACCGCGGAGAGCAAAAAGACCAACATCTGTCCCTGGGAGGTGGAGGATGGACCGCGCCCCAAAACAGAGATTTGTCCGTGGGAAGAGGCCGCAGCTCCGTCGGGGAAGGAGAGGGTGAGGCAGGACATGCGTGGCACTTCCAAAGGGGAAGAAAAAGTGGGATCCAGAGCGCCGGAAAAAGGAAAGGAGCCCCCAGGGAAACCGCTGCCCAAATCGCCTTCAGGGAAATCCCAGAGCTCAGAGAAGGCAGAGATCTGTCCCTGGGAGAGTCAGGATCTTAAATCCAGTGACAAAGCTGCGATCTGTCCCTGGGAGAGTCAGGATCTTAAATCCAGTGACAAAGCTGCAATCTGTCCCTGGGAAGTGGCTGAGCCTCAGGTGGAGAAACGAACAGGCCCAGGAAAGGAGAGACTGCCAGGAAAAGAAGAAACCAAAGCTCTGGAGAAGGGGAGCAGAGACCGAGAGTCTGTGTGTCCTTGGGAGAGCCTGGACACAAAGCAGCCCCCAACCACTGGGAGCCCAGCCCTGCCCAAAGCAGCTCCAGGGAAATCCCAGAGCTCGGAGAAGGCAGAGATCTGTCCCTGGGAGGTTGAATCCAGCAGTAAATCCGAGATCTGTCCCTGGGAGGTGGCTGAGCCTCAGGTGGAGAAGGGAACAGGCCCAGGAAAGGAGAAACTCCCACCAAAAGGAGCTTCCACAGCTCTGGAGAAGGGGAGCAGAGACCGAGAGTCCGTGTGTCCTTGGGAGAGCCCGGACACTGAGCAGCTCTCCCTAAAAACTGCAGTGGGGAAGGAGCCATCGAAGAAATCCGACAGCACGGAGAGCAGGAAATCTGAAATTTGCCCCTGGGAAGCAGCAGAGCCCAGTGGGTCAGAGGAGGAAATCTCCCAGGCAGGTGCGCAGCCACAGGGAGCGCCAAGAACTTCCCCGGCAGGGACGGGCCAGCCGGGAGCCAGCGCTGTGTCTCCAACACTCGCGCAAAAATCCAGGGGCAGATCCCACGGGGAAGCCGAGCACCAGCCCCTGCGGCGGCTCCTGCCCGGCATCCAGCACGCAGGGGTGGGCAGCAGCTCCAGCCCCAGCCCCGGCCCGGCGGAGGTTTGTCCTTGGGACGCTGGAGAGGCTCCGTCAGCACCTGCCAAGCCCAGCTGGGACACAAGGAAAAGCTCCGAGGTGTGTCCGTGGGAGGAGGAGAGCTCGGATCCCTCCTGGAGCCGCCCCAGGCAGGGCAGAGCTGGGGGGAGCCCCCAGGGTGGGAGTGGGGAGTGAGCGGATCCCAGCACCAGCGGCTCCAGCCATGGATACATCCATAGATCCATCCGTGGATCCATCCCTCTGTCCTTCCTTCCATCCGTGGATCCATCACTCTGTCCTTCCATCCATGGATCCAGCCATCCATCCATGGATCCAGCCATCTATCTGTGGATCCATCACTCTGTCCTTCCATCCATGGATCCAGCCATCCATGTAACCACCCCTCCTCCATCTATCCATCCATGGATCCATCTGTGTCCTTCCATCCCTCCATGGATCCATCTCTGTCCTTCTTTCCATCCATGGATCCAGCCATCCATCTGTGGATCCATCCTTCTGTCCATCCTTCCATCCATGGATCCCTCTGTCCTTCCATCCATGGATCCAGCCATCCATGTAACCATCCCTCCTCCATCTATCCATCCGTGGATCCATCTCTCTGTCCTTCCATCCCTNCAGGGAAGCGGCTGGAGAGGAAATCCAGCAGCAGAGGGGCTCAGTGGCAGGGGTTGGAGAGAGGCTGGCTGGAAGGAAAGGCCGTTCTCCCGAAAAGGCCGCGTTCCACCCCAAATCCCCTTTTCCTTCAGAGCCAGGGCTGGGGAACCCCTCAGAAGCCCAGGTTTGGAGGGAAGGAACCTTAAAGCCCATCCAGGGACACCTCCCACTGTCTCCGGGTGCTCCACCCTGGCCTGGGACACTTCCAGGGATCTGGGGGCAGCCCCAGCTTCTCTGGGAAGCCCATCCCAGCCCCTCAGCACCCTCTCAGGAAGGAATTCCTTCCCCAAATCCCACCTAGCCCTGCCCTCTGGCAGAGGGAACCCATTCCCTGTGTCCCTTCATCCCTCTCACCCTCCCCGTGGCTCCTTCAGGGACCGGAATCCTCAGTGAGGTCACCCCCAAAATGCCTGAACAATCCCAATCCTCTCCTCCCTGCGGGTTCAGGAATTCCATCTCCTCCTGCCCTGAGCTCCACCAGACACAACCACGGAGGGACTGAGCTCCCACACTCAGCTCCCGAGCGAGGCAGAGGCTCCCTGGAAAAGGTTGGGGGTTTGTATTTTTTTTTTTTCAGGAGCGGGGGGATTGTGACGCCCCTGCGACATCCCGAAGGACGTGGCAGGGATTCCACTGCTGGCTCCTCTCCCGGCGGAGCACAAAGAGGAGGCCCTGCCCTCCCGAAAGGAACGCTGAGAGGCAGAAAGGAGCCACAGCTCCCCTTTTCACAGCTCTGCCAAAGCCCTCTGAAGGAAGGAGGAATTCCCTGAACTCTCCCACGCTCTGGAAGTGGCTGAGTTAAAAAGCAGGACGAGAAAAAGAAAAGGGTTTGTTCTTGGGGGGAGCAGGGAGGATTTTGCTCTGTGAGCAAGGAGAACTGGCTGAGCAGGGCAGAGAGAAGGAGCCTCACAGGTTTATTCCCAACCATGGGGGAAAAAATCAGTGTTTTCCCAACTATGGGGGGAAAAAATCAGTGATTTCCCAACCAGAGGGGAAAAAAATCAGTGTTTTCCCAACCATGGGGGAAAAAAACCAGTGATTTCCCAACCATGGAGAAAAAAATCAGTGTTTTCCCAACCATGGGGGAAAAAAATCAGTGTTTTCCCAACCGTGGGGGAAAAAAATCAGTGTTTTCCCAACCATGGAGTAAAAAACAGTGATTTCCCAACCATGGGGGAAAAAAACCAGTGTTTGTTTTCCCAACCCAGGCATCGTGGAAAAGCAGGGCCAGCTGCAAACGTCGCCGTGTCCACAGGATGGTGCCAGTCCCTCAGCTCTGCCACCACCCCCAGCCCCTTGTGAGGGATCAGGAGTGAGATTAAATCTAATTATCAGCTCTGCTGCAGCTCCTCGGATGTGGGGGGAACCCAAATGGCAGCACCTCTGCCCTCACCACAGAACTTGATTTAAAGTCCTTGTTTCTGTTAAAAAAAAATGGAGTTTGGGAATCAGCGGAGAAAGAGATGGGAAAAAACCCCGTGCCAGCAGCCACTGGTGGAAGGTTTAATGACTGACCAGTGACACCTCCCATGGAGGTGACAAATATCCCAAGGGCTCTCCCGTGGAATTCCAGGACAGAGGGAGGCCTGTGGATGCTCCCAAGGCTCCTCATCCTCATGGAAACCTGGCCAGGGTGAGGCTGCAGCCCGCGGAGTCTGCGGGGACGGAGCCAAGCTCTGCCCAGAGCTCACCCAGAGCCCCTCCCAAGCCCCTCCGGCTCCTTGAAGGACAAATTTCCCGAAATTTGCTCCCAGGGAAGGCACGGCTGCATCCAACACATTCCAAATCCTCCCTCCCGGCCTGTTGGCCGGCTCTGCCCACGTTCCAGAACGTTCTACTTCACTTTTTCATGCTCCTGTGAGGGATCCGGGGCTGGGCCAGGGATCATTACCGTCTGGAAAAGCAAGGGACAAAAATCAGCAGGAAAAAGGGGAGAAGAGGGTTCTGGAAAGGGAAAAAAAGGGGGGTCAGATGGAGGCAGGAGAAGGGAATGGGATGGGAAGCCTGGAATTCTCCCCTCCTTCTTCTCCAAGATCTATTTTTAGTAACAGAGGGAGGCAGAGACAATTTTCCAGGTCGGGCACAAGGGGAAACAATTCCCAAAATTATCCCACACCTGCCCTCAGCCATTCCCGGGCCCTCAACCTCCCATTCCAGCTCGCAGGGAACAATTCCATGGACATTCCAAACAGAACCCCCCACACCTTCCCCTCCCAGACAGCTCTGCTTTGCCCAGAATAATCCCCAGGGATCTGCAGGATCTCCACTTGCCCATGGGATCTCTCCCCATTTTCCCCATGGGATCTCTCCCCAAGGATCTCTCCCCATTCTCCCCAGGGATCTCTCCCCATTCTCCCTGGGGATCTCTCCCCATTTTCCCAGGGAATCTCTTCCCATTTTCCCATGGGATCGCCCTCCATTTTCCCTGAGGCTCTCCCTCCATTTTCCCCAGGGATCTCCCTTCATTCCCCCCAGGAATCTCTCTCCATTTTCCCCAGGGATCTCTCCCCAGGGATCTCTCCCCATTCTCCCTGGGGATCTCTCCCCATTTTCCCAGGGATCTCTCCCCATTTTCCCTGGGGATCTCCCTCCATTCTCCCCAGGGATCTCTCCCCATTCTCCCTGGGGATCTCTCCCCATTTTCCCAGGGATCTCTCCCCATTTTCCCTGGGGATCTCCCTCCATTCTCCCCAGGGATCTCTCCCCATTCTCCCTGGGGATCTCTCCCCATTTTCCCAGGGATCTCTCCCCATTTTCCCTGGGGATCTCCCTCCATTCTCCCCAGGGATCTCTCCCCATTTTCCCTGGGGATCTCCCTCCATTCTCCCCAGGGATCTCCCTCCATTCTCCCATGGGATCTCTCCCCAAGGATCTCTCTCCATTTTTCCCATAGAATCTCTCCCCATTTCCTCTGGGGATCTCACCCCAAGGATCTCTCCCCATTTTCCCCAGGGATCTCTCAATTTTCCCCAGGGATCTCCCTCCATTCTCCCATGGGATCTCTCCCCAAGGATCTCTCTCCATTCTCCCATGGGATCTCTCCCCAAGGATCTCTCCCCACTTCCCCCAGGGATCTCTCCCCATTTCCCCCAAGGATCTCTCCCCATTTCCCCCAGGGATCTCTCCCCAGGGATCTCTCCCCATTTTCCAGCCTTTTCCCACCTTAATGATGGGATCCTTGGGTGGGGCCCACTCTGGGACGATCTTTCCGTGCATCCTCCACGTTCCGTAGGGGTTCACCAGGTACCTCTCAAACACAACATATTCCAGAACATCCTTGGGAATCTCCTCCCCACCGTACATCAGCCGCCCAAAGCGGTCATAGATGGCCAAAATCTGGGAAAAGATCCAAAAAATATCCCGGGATGGATGGGGTTTTGGAGTGATCTGGGATACTGGGAGGTGTCCTTGCCCGTGGGATGGGATTTAGGGTCTTTCCAACCCCCAAAAAAGGCTGGGATCTCTGGGCTGGGCTGGCAGCAGGTTGAGGGAAGATGGAAGGATGGATTTTCCTCGGAGGAAAGGCTGGGAAAATTGGGATTGTTCAGCCTGGAGAAGGCTCCTGGGTGATCTGTGACCTTCCAGGACCTGACAAGGATCGTGGAGCGGGATTATGGACAAGGGCAAGGAGAAACGGCTCCAAACTGAACTTTAGATGGGATATTGGGAAGAAATTCCTTCCTGCGAGGGCAGGGAGAGGCTGGAATGGATTTCCCTGGGAATCTGTGGCTACCTCATCCCTGGAAGTGTCCCTGGCCAGATCGGAGCAACCCGGGATGGCGTGCGGGGAAGCCATGAATCTGCGGGGGAAAAGCAGGAATCTGCAGGGGAAAAGCGGGAATTCGTGCAGGGAAGCAGGAATATGTGAGGGAAAGGCATGAATTTGTGTAGGGAAAATGGGAATTTGCAGGGGGAAAGCAAGAATTTGTGAGGGGAAAGCAGCAATTCATGGGGGAAAGCGGGAATCTATGGGGACAAGGCATGAATTTGTGGGGGAAAAGCGGCAATCTGTGGGGGAAAGGCATAAATCCGTGAGGGGAAAGGCATGAATTTGTGAGGAAAAAGCGGGAATCCGTGGGGGAAAAGCGGGAATCTGTGGGGGAAAGGCATGAATTCATAAGGGGAAAGCAGGAATTCATGGGGAAAGGCATGAATATGTGAGGGGAAAGGCATGAATCCGTGAGGGGAAAACACGAATCCGTGAGGGGAAAGCACAAATCCGTGGGGGGAAAGCAGGAATCTGTGAGGGAAAAGCAGGATCTGTGAGGGGAAAGCAGGAATCCGTGGGGGGAAAGCAGGAATCTGTGAGGGGAAAGCAGGAATCTGTGAGGGGAAAGCAACGAATTTGTGAAGGGAAAGCAGGAATCTGTGACGGAAAAGCAGGAATCTGTGAGGGAAAAGCAGGAATCTGTGAGGGAAAAGCAGGAATCTGTGAGGGAAAAGCAGGAATCTGTGAGGGGAAAAGCAAGATTCTGTGACGGAAAAGCAGGAATCTGTGACGGAAAAGCAGGAATCTGTGAGGGAAAAGCAGGAATCTGTGAGGGAAAAGCAGGAATCTGTGAGGGGAAAAGCAAGATTCTGTGACGGAAAAGCAGGAATCTGTGACGGAAAAGCAGGAATCTGTGAGGGAAAAGCAGGAATCTGTGAGGGAAAAGCAGGAATCTGTGAGGGGAAAAGCAAGATTCTGTGACGGAAAAGCAGGAATCTGTGACGGAAAAGCAGGAATCTGTGAGGGAAAAGCAGGAATCTGTGAGGGAAAAGCAGGAATCTGTGAGGGGAAAAGCAAGATTCTGTGACGGAAAAGCAGGAATCTGTGACGGAAAAGCAGGAATCTGTGAGGGAAAAGCAGGAATCTGTGAGGGAAAAGCAGGAATCTGTGAGGGGAAAAGCAAGATTCTGTGACGGAAAAGCAGGAATCTGTGACGGAAAAGCAGGAATCTGTGAGGGAAAAGCAGGAATCTGTGAGGGAAAAGCAGGAATCTGTGAGGGGAAAAGCAAGATTCTGTGACGGAAAAGCAGGAATCTGTGACGGAAAAGCAGGAATCTGTGAGGGAAAAGCAGGAATCTGTGAGGGAAAAGCAGGAATCTGTGAGGGGAAAAGCAAGATTCTGTGACGGAAAAGCAGGAATCTGTGACGGAAAAGCAGGAATCTGTGAGGGAAAAGCAGGAATCTGTGAGGGGAAAAGCAAGAATCTGTGAGGGAAAAGCAGGATTCTGTGAGGGGAAAAGCAGGAATCTGTGACGGAAAAGCAGGAATCTGTGAGGGAAATGCCATCCCTTCCCTCCAAACCCGCGCCACGGCGCCGTGGCAGGGCTCACCTGGCGGCTGTGCATCCTCACTGTCACCTGCCCGTAGAGGTTGCCCCGGTTCATGATGCTGTCACAGCGCACGTGCACCACCCTGGGCGGCTCCAGGGACTCCACGAACCTCCAGCGGATGGTTTTGTACCTGTTCCCACGCACCATGTCCTGCCACGAGAAGTCAGCTTGGGATTCACTCAACTAGCTAATGATTTCATTAATTAAAATATTGAGTTTTTGATTAAAAAAAAAAAATCAGCCCTGACTCGGTTTGGATGTGAATGGGGCAAGGAAAAAACTTGGTATTTCAAGATATTCAGAGATATTTCATTGGTTGTTGATTGGTTTTGATTTTTCCTTCCCAGCTCTTTGCTGTGCCCACAAAAAAAAAAAAATAAGGCATTGCCAGGTTTAAAAAGCCTTAAAAAAAAAAGGAAAAATTCCATTAAAATGAGGCAGAGGATAAAATTTAGAGAGTTTTAAATGCCATAGAAGTGATCCAGGCACCAATCCCTGCTCTGGGGAGCAGGGACAGAACCCAGGGAATGGCTGGAGCTGCGCCAGGGGAGGGTTAGGTTGGATTTTAGGGAAAAGTTCTTCATCCCGAGGGTTTTTGGGCACTGGAACTGCTCCCCAGGGAATGGTCCTGACCCCAAACCTGGGCGGGTTTGGACAATGCTCCCAGGGATGGGATTGTTGGGATTGTGCTGTGCCGGGCCAGAGGTCGGATTGATGATCCCTAGGGGTCCATTCCAGCTGAGGATATCCCAAAAATTCCAGGCACTTACGGGGTAGCAGCGCTCGGTCACCAGGGAGTGAAGCTTCTGCTTGTTAAAGCTGCAAAGGAAAAACCCTGGTCACCTCAGCACAGGAAGAGATTTCACAAATTCCTGCTTTCCCCACCAGTTCCCGCTTTTCTCACCAATTCCCACTTTTCCCCCACACATTCCTCCTTTCCAATCACAAATCCTCACTTTCCCCCCACCCATTCCCCCTTTTACCCAAAAATTTCCTGCTTTTATCCCACAAATTCCTGCCTTTCCCCCCCAAATTCCCACCCTTTCCCCACACATTCCCATTTCCCGCCACCAATTCCCCCTTTTCCCCCACAAATTCCTGCCTTTCCCCCCCAAATTCCCACCCTTTCCCCACACATTCCCATTTCCCGCCACCAATTCCCCCTTTTCCCCCACAAATTCCAGCTCCACAGGGGTCAGGGAAGGGCCTTACTTGGCCAGGGAGTTGTGGGCCTCAATAAATATCTCCTGGGCTTTCTCGGGAAAGGTTTTGGTGCTGAAATCTGGGTCGTGATCCTTGATCTTCCGCAGGCTAGGAAAGGGAAAAATAAATCAAGGAAACAACAAATTGGAGCTGTCCCGGATGTTTGGATCCTATAGGATTCAATCCCAGCTTTTACCAGCTGGAAATTGGAGATCCCTCACTAATACCAAACCTTCAGGTGGTCAGAAAAGAGCCAAACCCAAAGAATCCTAAAAAATTGGGAGTGGCACAGTGGGGTCATTCCCTGCAGGAGAGGTGGGAGCTCCTGGGGAAGGGGAACAACAACAAAAATGGGAGAAGCAGGGAGGAAACAACTCCTTAATCCTTAAAATCATCCAGAGATCCCTCCGTCCCCTCACAGAGGGGGCTTGGTGGGGGTTGAGTGGTCCTGGGGATGCTTTTGAGGGGATATGGGGAGTTTTAGGGTGTCCTGGATGGTCTGGAGGTGACCTGGGAGGTCCAGGGGAGGATTTGGGGGGCTCCTGGGGGGATTTGGGGGAGTTTTGAGGGGATTTGAGTGGTCCTGAGTGGTCTGGAGGTGACCTTGTGGGAGTCATAGGAGGGTCCTGGGGAGATTTGGGGAGGATTTAGAGGTCCTGGGAGGATTTGGGGGGTCCTGGGTGGCCTGGAGGTGACCTGGGGGGTCCTGTGGAGGATTTGGAGAGGTCCTGGGGGATTCTGGGGGAGTCCTGGGTGGCCTGAGGAGCAACTGGGAGAGGAATATGTCCCAGGGCCAGACCCAGGACAGGCAAAGCAGAGGCGCCGCTGCAGGTTAATCAAGCTAATTAGCTAATGAGGGCTACATACGCCAGCTGGGAGGCCGCTGTCTGCCTCAGCTTCTGCATCTGCTGCTTCACCCCGTCCTTGGACAGCGAGGTCAGGCGGGCATCGCCCTCGGGAGGGACGTAGGGATCCATGATTTCAGCTGGGATTGGGAAAAGCAGCTCAGGAGGAGGCTCAGGATCCAGGGAATGAAGAGGGGAGATGGGAGCAGGCAGAGAACTCCTGGGCTGAGCCTGCGCTGCTCTCTGCTCCTCCCTCACAGCCCAAGGAAAATGGCTTCCGACTGAAGTTGAGAGGGGATTTGGGGAAGGAATTCCTCCCTGAGAGGGTGGGAGGGAATTCCCAGAGAAGCTTTGGCTGCCTCTGGATCCCTGGAAGTGTCCCAGAGCCTGCCCAGAGCACCCAGGGACACTGGGAGGTGTCCCAGGGATGGCACCGGGCGGGATTTCAGGTCCCTCCCCACCCAAACCATTCCAAAATGTCACTTCCCGGATCCCTGTAGCGCTGCTCCACTTTTACAGGTGGAGAAATGGACTCGGGAGGGGATTTTGGGGGAAAAATTCTGCCTGGTGAGGCTCTGGCACCGAGGAGTTGTGGCTGCCCTGGATCCCTGGAAGTGTCCCAGGCCAGGCTGGAGCACCCAGGGACACTGGGAGGTGTCCCAAGGGTGGCACCGGGTGGGATTTCAGGTCCCTCCCCACCCAAACCATTCCTTGGTGTCAATTCCCAGATCCTTGTAGCGTTGCTCCACTTTTACAGATGGAGAAATGGACTCGGGAGGGGATTTTGGGGAAAAATCTCTCCCTGTGAGGGTGGTGAGACCCCGGCCCAGAGGAGCTGTGGCTGCCCTGGATCCCTGGGAGCGTCCCAGGCCAGGTTGGGCTTGGAGCAGCCGGGGACAGCGGGAGGTGTCCCGGCCCTGGCACTGGAGAGGCTTTCCCAACCCAAGGATTGAAGGAGAAAGCACCAACAGCTTCGGAGATCAGGCAGGGAAGGCTCTCCCCCTGGCCAGAAGGAACAGCGGGGCAGGAATTCAGCCTGATTCCGCCTCATTCTCTCTCTCAGGGCATCGCCGGGCCCGCGCTGACTCCCTCGCTTCGCCGTACCCGTGCAAGCCAAGAAGAAGGAGCGCTCGATGCGCTCGTCGGGGAAGACGGGCGCCGCGGACTTGAGGCGCCTCTCCTTCTCCTCAGGGCTCAGCTCCCGGGCCCACTCGGGCAGCCGCGGGGATCTCCTCCTGTTCCTCACCGGCAAAAGCACACAGGAGGCGGCGGGACGGAGCAGGGACTGCGCAGCCTGAGGAGAGGCAACAGCAGAGCCCGGAGTGAGCCCAGCACCGCCAGCGCCTTCATTTGATTCCCCTCACGCCTC
>WBMY01012116.1:0-38265 GCA_013397315.1 Donacobius atricapilla
TTCAGTTAATTATAATTATATATAATAATAATTAATTATTTCAGTTACTTAGAGAATGGGGAAATGGATAACTTCAAAAATAAGCCATGTATAGATGAATGGAGAAAAATCCTTGTTGGAAAGAAAGTTGTCAGTCTGAGTGTGCTGTCTACATGAAACAGCTGTTAGGGCTGCAACAGATGCAGCAGCTGCTACAAGGCCTCCCCAAAGATACAAGTCTTAGACATTTTCATTCAAACACCAAAAGAACAGAATATCAGCACCAAACCAAGTGAATTACAAGCTAACAGATAATGCATGGCACAAGCCAAAAGATTAGTTTAAGTAGCTAAAAAGATAGAGATAAAATCTTTTATATGCTTTCCAATCTCCAGACTTTAGAAAAGAAAAAAGGAAACTTCCTAACCATTCAGGGAAATTGAGGTATTATCAAATTGTAAGGATTTCAGAGAATAAATCCCCTTCAAAGATGAAGAACAAAATTAATAAAACATTTATACATAAATAGACTACTGCTGGTATAGAGCAAATTAGATTTGATCTCAACTTCAAATTAACATCCCAGCCTTTCAGTAAATTACAAAATTAAGTAAAAAAATTATTGTTTCTGATAAGATGAAAGATTAAATTTAGATACACTACAGGAGAGTAGTAGTTCCCTGGTCTTACACCTTTGTAAGCTTATTTCCCTGTGTGCTTTCTTTCACAAACACCCAGGCAAGTCATATATGAATGGTTCCCCATGAAAGAATCCTGGTACAAGGACAGCACAAGCATAGCCAAAGCCAGCAGAACATAAGCACCGAACAGCAGCCCTGAGGGGGAAACAGCAGCATCAGTTGTCTGGGGAGAGGAAACATAATAAAAAAATATTTTAAAAAGGAATAACTACTTAAATAAGCTATCTGGCTTTGGCAATACCAGTCTTCAAGAAATTCCACAACATCTTTACTCTAGTGTTACAGGTTGTTAGGATGGAGTAGAAGCGGATAAGGAACTCCCTAATTAGGGAGAGCACACCTCTAGTAATTTTGTTGTGCTATGGCAATAAGAGGCCATGCAACACTTTCTATAGAAACTTGGCTTTAGAACATAATAAACATGTCACAATAATGTTACAATAAAGCAGCACTGATATATGTGGAAATTCTCCCTTTCTGTACCTTTTTCTCATCTAGGGGAAATGAAAAAAATGTAGTTCATTTTCTCACAGACATAAAATCCCAAGTAGGCTAAAGTAGCACCTCAAAAACAGAAAATCCTGAATAATCATTAAATGCAACCAAAGATTTATACAGAAAGCCAAATGGTACAGAAAGGAAAGTGCATATCCAAGGGATTATCTTGCATTCAGGATCAAGGTTGTCATCATACTACATGAAATAAATATTGCTCCATTTGCATCATCTTATATTTAAACATGGAGAACTATTAAACTGTATATAAATAAACCCCTATTATAGGTTTCAGAAGTGATTTTCATTATCAGCTGCAGCTTCCTGTTTCCATCATTTTTGTCATGAACCTTGCTTAAGTCATTCCATCTCAAATTTTAGCACATCATTCTGCAACTTAGCTCTGTGGAAAAGACAAGGAAAGAGACTAAATAGCTCTTAATGCTGCTTTTTTTGGCAGTGATCCAGTGCTTAATACAGTGAGTCCTGGGTATTGGACTGAAGCGATTCTACATTTCTGTCTTCATATTCAGTAGTTGTCTTAGATCACATTTTTTTCTTACCAGAGTGCAAATTTTAGTCAATAAAGCAAAAGAGTTGAAGCCTGATTCCTCCACTCCATATCATCCAATTCATGTAATTGTTTCCAATAGAAATGATGAGTCTCATGCATCACGACTATTTTCCTTGCTAGTCTCTGAATACTGTTTCCTCCCTCCCTCCCTCCGCATTCGTAGTTTAAGTGATTGGGTTTTATTTTCCCATGGAGACTCTGCACAGCTGCTGATTATATTTTGGATACAGCAAGTAAAAGAGAAAGCAAAAAATTATCCTCAGAGTTACTGAGGTGACAGTAAACGTACAATGGAAAGGCATTTACATTGTCCAATACCTAATATCAAATTATTAAGTAACTGATGCATCTGATTCTTACACAGCTTAATATTCTGAGCAATTTTAGCCATGAGAATACTCAAGACAGAACTTATTCCAACATAATAATATTTTTCCTCTTGATGGACACAATGAAACCTCACTTCATCTTTGCATTTATTTGTTTGCTCTTGAAAAGCACTATGCAGCATAACCACCAAAAGCTTTTTTAAATCCTAGTTTCTAACTAGTAAAGAATATTAGCCTTTTGCAAGTAGTCTGCTGCAAGCCAGCACAATCTCCGCCCCATTCTGGAGAGAATTATGGCACCAAGTCCACATTACTCATTTCCTGGTTTTTGGCACGGTAGTAATTCAAGTGTCATCCACAGAACTTAAGCAGGGGAGGTAGTGGAGAGGACAATAAAAAAAATACACAACTTCAGCTTTCTCCTGTCCCCATAATTTCTTTGCAAGACTGTATTTATCCCCAAACTGGTGAGGCTGCAACCACTATTGCCACCCCCCAGGCTGCCACAAATTGATTAGGTTAAATTGTGCATATTTACAGCTGCATTTACAAAGGATTTACAGTTTGCTATTTCTTTGCAGCTGATTATCAGGCTGATGCATCACAAGCAAAATAAGATAAAATCAATCCTATGGTGAGAAACACCACCGATTTAAATACAGACCATTCTGTGGTGTTAAATGGTAGCTAGTGAAGGTTCAAGAATTTCACAAATCTTAAAAGAAAGCCAACAGTTATACTTTGGTTAGGCTTTCTATTTCCATAGTCAGTCTCACGCTGATCCTCACTTTTTAGGGCATTTTAGCTTGCATTTCAAACTGAAATACCAAAGGGCCGATTCAAATAACAAATCCTGACTTGTTCTCCATGTCAATTATTCTTCTCCTCTTCATTAAGCCACTGCAGTTCCTTATGTACTGCTCACCACCAGATTTTTTGTGCTCCTTTCTAATAGCAGCCCATATGTTAGCAGGAACAGTGTATCAGGGTCTATGTGCCATCCCACTTGCACACACTGCTCCCTTTTCAACTACAACAGCCTAAATTGCAGCTGCCGTTTGCATTAATACGGAGAAGACAGATACTAAGTATTAAATTTTTTAAATGGATTTGTTTCTTAATTAATAAAGATGTTACTGCCTAAATTAGTCTCAGTCTTTTCAGATGTCTTTCAATACAATTCTGCATCTGAAACAAAGTATGTGAGCCAAACATGATGTTTCTAGCCAGCTCACCCTGGGCTAGCATGGTCTGCTGGCTGTGAGGGCTGTGTCTTTTGACAGCAACACAGTGGTGACCTTAAATAACCTCTTAATATATCTCTGGAAATCGGAATTACACAAGATGCTGAAAATACTAAGCTTCTTTCAAGCTCAGAGAAAATACAAATATTTAATATAGCTAACATTCAGAGTAAATACGCCAAATTAAATATTAACCTTTTCAGAGGACTGCTGTTTAGCCTATGGCATTAAGGGTCTAATATTTCAAATTTCCTTGACTATTAATATTTTAGAAATGGACAATTGTAATAGGTACTTCAACTCCTAGAAAATCATTCTTTATTCTTTTATGCTTTCAAAGCAAACAATTCAGAAATGGACATGAATATGTAGAAAACCAAGGAAAAGCACTTGACCAAGTAAACAGCAGTCAGAAAACATGTTACTGTATCACTTACCCCTTAAGTAGACCATTTGTATTATGACTGCATTTTAAAACCATTTTCATTTAACTCTTGGACATGGTGCTGGAGACAAATTCTATATAATCAAAAGGCATACACTCCTGTAAATATTTGAGAGACTTAGGTTCCACATGTGGGAAAAAAAAAAAAAAGCCAAGCATACAAAACATATGCTTTCTTCTACCCACTATCTCTTCTCATATGAATTCTGGCCTGTAAATCATAATCCTCGCTGTCCATGTTTCTCATGTACAAATTGTGTCAGTACACATACTTGTTTTAAGTGATTCCCCAAGTAATTATGAGAGTAACTGAAAATAAAACTCCTAATAAAGAACAGAACAGAATGATTTTCTGAGCCAGTGTTCTGAAGCAGAGCTCTTTAAGGCATTGGTCTTTGAATATGAGAATGCTCAAATAATACAGTGTATTTTGGGACAGATAAGATCAGGTGAATGATCCTGGGTCACTCCCTATGTTTGGAAAGGAATTATTTAAATTTTCTATTCACAACTAAAATATCCACAGACTGTCATTTTATAAAAACTGATCTGTTTGGAGATCTTTCAGGAAGATAAGAGTTCAGAGTGGATTGGTAGCATGAATACTGCTTCAATTATTAGAGAGCTGTAATACCACAGCCCTTTTGTGAAAATCATAAGCTATTCAGTTATTAGATATTCCCCAAAGACTTGGATCCCAAAAAGAAAAATATTTTATCATAACTTGACTATTACTGGTATAAATACATTCAAGTGGACAATTCATCCAAACAACACATAAAAATTAAACTATAAAGGAAACAACTAGAAGTACATTCACTACTGTGAAAATCGGTGACATTTATGATTTATAAACTATTCTTTCACTAGTTCTGAAAGTACATTTCTTTCTATCCCTGAAATGGGAAAAAAAGGAACAATATTTAAAGATAGATTTTTAGTACAATTAGTAGAAATATTTCAACAGAATCTTTTAGTGACATCATTCTCATTTTCAACTGAAAGACTGACATATTAATCTTAGAATTTACAAATACCTCAAAAAGATATAAGGCAGAATAAGGATAGACAGATAGTTGTCATAATGTGGAAAAAAAAAAAGAAAAGAAAAAAAAAAGAAAAATCCTGAAAATCCTGTATTACAGGACTTAATTGCTTTTTTCATGCAGACAAAAGCAAGAAGCATAACTTTGGGTTGTGCATATACCAGAAAACTGTCTTTGTGGCGTCCCAAAATCTTTAACTTTGATGAATGTGTTAGAAAATCATGAATGCACAAGGGACACTTCAGAGAGCAGTAAATGACCTAACACAAAGGTTGAGAACAGAGGACATCTTCATTTGCTAAAATGACTTCATTTGTTTTCATAAAACATGGGAGGAACATCTGTCAGGACAGGAAAGCATTCTGGAGCAACTTAAGGCATCAGAGCTGAAACTGGCGGGAGGGATTTGGGGGTTGGAATTTTTTTTTTTTCCTGAATGCTTGTTTAGCTTCAACAAAGAGTACTTCACATTTCTGTGACTTAGAGAAAGTGAGCTAGAACTTTAGATCTCAGACTGCATAGAAAGGATTGCAAAGTTCCTAAATCATGAGAAAATATAGCAAATTAAAGATCTATGGAGTATGGATTTTAGGAGATTAAAAAAAAACTTACAAAATGCATATCACTGCTACTCCACCTGCAACAGTTCAGTCCATTTGGAAGAAACTTCAAAAAACTTCTGAGTTACTAAAACCAGTACTTCTATTCCCAAGCCCTATGCCTGAGCAACTTGATTGATCCCATCTATTTTTGTCAATTTGTGATTTCTCAAGAGGTATTTATTGGATTTGCACTAAAAGAAGTTATCTTGATAAAATGAGACAAACATCTCAAGGAAATAAGGCACACTGCTAACTCCACAGGGATTTTTCAGTACTAACAAAAAACTTGTAAGGCAAAATACAACAGCCTTGGCTGGTTCCCCAGCCAATGCTGGACAAAGAGCAGTGCTAACTGCTGGTGAGCTGATGGTGACAACCAGCCTGTCCCCCACCTCGCAGGCCGCAGTGCTGCACAGCATCTCATTCTCCACCCCAGAGAGCTGTCCCTGGGCATTTCTGAAGCACTGTTGCTCTTTATAGAGCATAGTCCCCAGTCTCAGCAAAGCTTCATGTGCCACGACAGAAACATCATTTGCCTGACACTAGATCAACAAATATGTTTCTTTCAAGAATGGAATTGAATATTATTAGTTCCAGCATGGGAGTACGAAAATAACCTTTCTTTCTAATGATTATATTGTTTCCCATTCGGTAAATGGATTTTTCTCCGTGTTTCAAAAATAGAACTAAAATCAAAGTCACTATTTTTTGTTAGTCTGTATTACTGGAATTCTCTTCTATTTAAATTGCAAAACAAACAATGAGTGAGTAAAAGTAGAAATTATAAAACATGGTAGCCTTACTTATGAACAATATACCTTTTATTTTCTTTTCCATCTTACTTTCAGTTTCTCTGTATAATAGCGTCCAAAATAAAAGTTCAACCATATGTTCAATCAAAATTTTAATGGAATAGTCCGAAGTTCACTGTTTTAACAGAACAGAACTTAACAATACAATACAAAATATTTCATTTTGAAGTTGTGCTAACAGAAATATGCAACTGGTTGATCTACTAAATTCAGATCCCTGCTGGCACATCAACTTTATTGCATGAACATTTCCATAACTTACCAAGAACCATTTTGAAAACAATACGTTCCTTTCACTGTTCCTACTGAAAACTTTTTCTGTGAGTCTTTTAATTTGAAGCTGACCTATCTTACTTGGCTTTAGACCTATTTTTTGAAAAAAAAAAAGTTAGCACTACCACTTAATTTTCATACACCAATACCACATATACAAATGTAGAGACCATTCCTACTGTAAGAGTTTAAAATTCATCAAGCCAGAGAGTAAAATTTTGTGACAGTATCACTGGAATTCCGACCATGAGATAAAATTCTTTAAGAGCCTGTAACTGATAACATCCTTCAATACTAATGCTACTACTGATAATAAATCATTTATTAGGATTGAAGTCTTACTGCACAGCAAGATGCAGCTAGCTTAAAATTGCTAGCAAAGTAATGAAGATAAGGGGACTTTTAGAGAAAGGCATGATGCCAGTTGGAGTCAACTTATCAGAAAAACTTTACACTCAAAGATAAAAAATAATTACTCTAATACTTCTAAATCTGTAGCTTAATAAAAGAGGGATGAACTAACTTGGTCTTTAATTTGGTAGCTATATCACACTTTTATGTCAGAAACGGAATGTTTCCTCCATACAGAATTGAAGCTGTTATCTTCATATTACAACCATTAGTTAAAATCATTCATATTAAATTGATTAAAATGGCCTTTTGACAAAAGAAGGCACAATTAAGTACAAAGAATTATCATGCATCTGCATCTATTTTCTTGCAAGTTATCTCTTCGCTTAAAGCTAAAGAACTATTTTTCAACTGGAAAGATATAGAGAAACACTTATGAAAAAATCAGCATTTAGCATGGGGCTACAGTAACTGTATACAATGAGAGAGACAAGTCCTAAATGCAGAGTGACCTGGACTTCTTGCTAAACCAAAACCACAACTGTCCAAACCAAGAGTTAACAGCTAACTAGGGTGAATTTTAGAAAACTCACACATTCAAAACAGGGGCATACAGGTGCATGCACCTGTGAAGAATGTAGATCATATTATAGGAAGCAGATGTATCCTACAAAACAGAAACTCGCCAAAAGGATTGTGGGTTTGCATGACATACAACCTCAAAATCACCAGTTTGGTTCAATAGCAGCCAAGAAGCAGAGCATGCCTTGACTGACAACTGAGAGGCCACCTTTTCACTGCTCACAGCTCTGTCCACTTCATCAGAGAAATATTAGGCATGTGGATCAAACACTTGCTTGGTATCTTATCAAGCTGGCAAGCAATGGAAAACAAGGGAGAGATCTGGGAAAAAGGCCAGTGTTCACTGGGGATGCAACCAGACAGAAACAAGAGAAATTGTTAATGAGCCACTTACCACTATGACATGGAATTAGCAGAATGGTGAATAACCAGGCAAACATGATTTTCAGGGCAATATTGTGGCCCCAGAAGTGTAAGCTATTTTAACAGACAAATGGTATAAAAGAACAGTAGATATTTCACCTGGCAAATAAACTTAGTAGGCCATTGGCTGAACACTTAGTTCAGCCTTCATATATGCTCTCTCAACAGAATGCTGACAGGCTAGAACAGATTCATAAGGGATTCAGGCAAATGATTTTTCAAGCTACAGTGAGAAACCTGCGAAAATCGCCATATATAAAATGTAACAGAAACGATGTTAAATTATTTGATCACCATTAAAATAGTAAAGAGAAGTTTATTCACTGTGTGACTTCTCTTAGTCCCGGTGACAATAGGCAAAGAAAACAGAAATTGATAACAGGACAGATCAAAGTGGACATGACACTGTTATGGAATAAGGCATACTGGAACTGGGAAGGCATTCACAGTGTAGCAATGATCATTAACTTTATTAATCATTAATCATCACTCCTCTAATTTTTGTCTGTAGCTCATCAAGAATGAGACTGTATTCCACACTCCAGAAAAAAAAGTGAATTGTTAATACACCCTTTGCTGTCTTAAGATAATAGAAAGCAAGGAAATGGACAGAATTGTAGCAGGCAGTCAAAAGTTTACGTGCTTGATGTGGTGATTACAATAAGCGAATTACCAATTCAAAATATTCATTTTATGGTTACTGAACTCCAATCCCTGTTGGCGTAAAACATTTTGATGTTTAACAAATGTAGAAGGTGCATTCCAGCAGTCGCACAAGGCAGTTTTCATATGATGCTTTAACTGACACACACAAACTGACAGAACATTTTCCTTCTCACTGCTTAGTGAGAGGTCAGGACAAACACACTAAGAGGACAGCCTATGTTTCATGGATCTGGCTTCTTTTGGCTGTCCTTGATTGCTGATGTTTTTCAGAAGAACTTAGTTTCTGCCAAAAACTTTTCAGGGTAGCTGTGGCAAGCAGACAGTCCTTGAGCACTCTACAGCCAACAACAAAAGCTGCTGCCACCAAGATGTGGCTGTGCCACTTCAGGCCAGGTTTGGTACCAGCTGGAGTTATTTTGCATGTTATGATCAGCATGCTTCCCACCACTTACTACTTTGGATCTCCAAAATATCCCAAAAAACCTTTATAAATTCTGCATTGAAAACACAGGACAAATTCTTAACATCTGGTTTCAGTTAGTTCAGATGCCTTGACAGAAATATACATTATTTTTCTGAATGCCACAGGAAATGACAGTAAAGATTCACAGTAATCTCATGATCCTTCAGTTTAAGGTAATCACAAAAAAGACACACATAACAAGATTTGACTTGTGGCAAAGTTATCTGAAAAGCAAAAATCTCTTGGCTATACATGATGGACAGATAAATGAACAGTTTTGATCTTGTTTTCCCATCATCCTGTTTGATCGGGCAAAGTCATCTGTCAGTGAAGCAAAAGCAGCTTTCAGGAATGGAATCTTTGGTATTTTCCACTGGGGCAGGACTAAACTTCTGAGGCAATTCTGTATTATGATAATCAATGAGGTGAAATTTAACATGGAGCACTGTATAAATTATATTAACAATGCACCACTGAACAAGGTATTTACCAAAATTGCAACTCCCAGAAGCATCCTCATCTTCATCAGAGAAATACTAAAACAAAGGAAAAAATCTCTTGTCTTCATTTGGCAGGAAAAAGAGAAAGACTGAGCCTTTGTTCTGATTACTTTGAAAGAGAAGGTAGCTTAGATTTGGAGAGAAAAAAGAAAAGAAAATCCTTAACAGAAATCTCTCTCACCAAAAAAAAAAAAAAAAAAACCCAAAACAACAACAAAAAAAACGACAGAAGAAAAAATGCTGACCAAGTTCTAAAACATAAGAAATACTTTTAGTGATAGGTAGCTACTGGAGATAAATGCTTGATTTTCTACCAAAAAATATCAGCTGGAGTACAGTAGTGTTCAGCTACATACACATCTTTTCCAACACTTGCATCCTACACTCCTTGCTTCTTTATCAGTCAAAAGCAGACTGTTATCACATGTAGGTATGCTGTGCTATTAAATATTATGACTTCGACATTTTTCAGAATAATGTAAAGGGGGTTTTCTTGCACAATAAAATGTTTTGGGGTTTTTTGGTTGGGTTTTTTTCCCCCCTCTGAGTACATGGAATTTCTTCCCTGTCATGGAAACATTTTGAAAATTGTCTTTCACTCAGTTTCGGACAAAATAACATTTTGTTCTAATCTTACATAATATCTTCTGTGTGGATATATAACAAGATTTTACTTGCAGTAAAATATCTTAAAAAGAAGTATATTCTTAGAGAGCTATTCTGAAGTATTATTTAGAAGTACCAAGGAGTTTGTTTGATGGTGTATTTTACACTAGAGTTCAATCTGTCAGCAGATCAGATACTTAAAAGGAGCATATCCTGCAACGAGTTAAATGGCAACAATTTTTAGCATTTTGTATACTGACTTCTGTTCCGCTTCCATTATTTCTGTCCTCTTTTTAATTACAGGGAAAGATTACATCTGAAAAATAAATGCCTGCAGCTAAAATATGAAAGTTAACTTTAGGTACATGTTATGCAAATACAGAAAAAAGACTAGTTCACACTAATTACGCTTTAAGGTATTAGAATAAATTTTTAAATCTTCTGCATTTGGACATTTTTATGGGTCTTCTCATATTTTTCCACTCAACAGACAGGGTACAACCATCAAGAACAATATTTTTTACTTTTTCCCCACAGAAGTCTTCTCAGCAACATCTATGGCTAGAATAATTTTTTCTCCCCTGCTCACTTGAGTATTTCTGCACACAATTTCAATAAAACTAACTCTTAGTAGGAAGCAATAATGAAGAAGAGTGTGTGACATTTACAGCTAAGTGGCAGGATGCAGACTACCAGGAAAAGATAACTAAAGTCCATGGTGAGCACTTAACAAACGTAAGCCAGTTTGGCAGAACCTGACACTGTGCTGCAGTCGGGAAACTAGATAACAAAAGGTTGGCAATGTGCATTCTGCTCTTTAATAGAAAAGATAGTATCAGATAAGCTGACAGCCAAATATTCACATCATGTCTTTCCTCACAATAACATGGACAGGAATACCTGGCAATACTAAAATTTAATGGTATTTTGTTTGGAAGAAAAATTAATCTGAACTGTATGTTCAGATGACCTTTCATTTAGATAAAATTGAATTTAAAAACTACTCTTACTGAAAAGAAAGCCATAGTGTAACTCATTAAGACAATTTTCTGTAAAGATTATAAGTATCTAGCCATTGTTATACAGTCTTACATTTTCTAGTGGTGGAATATCTCACTAGTAAGGCTCAGAGTTTTCTGCCAAAAGACCTTAGCTAATGAATTCAAGAAACACATATAACACTAAGGCTGTTTTGCAAATACAGCAGTCTTCATGGTAATGTCTAGTTTTCCTTGCACCTAAACTTTATTGAGAGCACAAACCCTTTAGAGGAGATGAAACCCTTCCATCTCTCCCATGATATTTCACATAAATTAAACCCTTAAAAGAAGGGTAAAATAAAGCGCTGCACTGTGCTTCCTGTTTTGGGGCCTCATATTATGATATACTCTGGTTAGGGGAAAAAAAAAACCTCTACAGCAAAAGAATCTACATTTAGATGTAACAGATATACAGACACTTTACATCTATTGTAGGATTATTTTTGAAAACAAAATAATTTGCAACATCGAGGATTGTGTCACAATATGCTTCTATCATGTATTGCAACAAAACAGGTAAAAATTATTTTAAAAGTAACTTCCTATCCTTCCCTTTAAAAAGTGAAAAGTCAGTTTCTAGCAGGGCCAGCAACAAGGATCATGCACCCATCACCACGGGTTTCAGCCTGAAATTACAGCAGAGACTTCTGTCAGCTGAGATGCAGAAAGTTAACCAGCAACAGAGGAAGACCTTATGCCTCCTTATGAGGGAGATGGCTCACGGAGCTGTGTTTTGCCCCCTCCAACAGGGGAGCCATGGCTCAATTTATCTCACTCTTTTCTCCCACTCTGAAGGTGGGACCTATGCCACATATTTGTACCCCCAAAGGAGGGAAAACAGACTATGGTTTAATGGAGAAAGCCTGGTCAGACTTGTCTGCTTCTCCAAGTTTCCCAGCAATTGTGAGAACCTTTTCTCCCAGGAGGTGTTCTGAAAGGGTGATGGAGCTAAGGATAGGAGTTAGGACTTCACTAACTTGCTTCTCTCCCAATCAAATTGCTCTATCAGCTCTCAGCGTAATGTATTCTCATGCTTTGGTGGCAGCCTGGGACCCTCGCCCTGGAACAGCCACGTTCAGACATGCATTTGACAGGCTGAAACCAGTTTCCTGAGAAAAAACATCAAGTGAAGGGAAATCTTGGGTGTCTAAACTGAACTGTTTAAGCTCAATTAAATCTGAATAAAATTGGATGGGAATTACAGAAAAGTGGTTTTCTAGCTCCAGGGTCTTTTTCCCTTCAAATTTCAAATATTTGCAACGTAATAGCTTTTCCCTATCCCATCCTCTCACAACAGTCGAAGTAATCTTAAAATACAAAGGCAATATCAAATCTACAGATGAGTGTAGTAATCCTCTCCAATTATAAAATTATGGCAGTTGTGGGAATTTGCATTTGAGGATTGTGGCCCTCATTCTTCAAATCTGCAATAAGGCAGAGAGGACAAAATGGACAAATGCCAAAACACGGGCTATGGCAGGTGACAGTTCAAGAGAAACCTCTTCAGCAGCAAAGCCCAACCTTGTTCTGAAATCAGTAGCTAAAATCCAATCTAGAACCTGTTTTGGTCAGCAGAAATTATGACTTAATTATGAGGAAGCTTACATGAAGTGCATTTGTGAAGCTCAGCCCACACTATCCCATACACATATGTTAACACTATAAATGATTGAGAGTTTTATTGGCAGGTTCATCAGAATCTTCATTACAACAGCCTAATTGCCAGGTAGAGCACTTTATGCTCTGCATCACTTCCTAACACCTATGAAAAGAAGAAAAAACAAAGCTATAGTGAGAAATTTATTTGTTCATAATATTTTGTGTACCTAGCCTGGAACCATAGTGTAATTAATATTTTATCAATGAGAATTTTTGTACAAAAGTCTGAGGAAATGGGGTGGGTTCATTCATACTTATTTGATTATATCTATTTGATAGCTTGAAAAAATTTGTAAACAAATTCAAAAAAAAAAAATTGCCATTTATTTAAGCCACAAATATAAGCATAATTCCTGTCCTTGGCTTGCTCTCTTCTAAATGCTAACTACAAAGTACAGTTGGTGATTTACGCAGTTTTTGTAGATTCACAGAGATTTTACAGATTTCTCTTTGTTGCCCAAAGCGATACTTGTGTTCCAAGTAATTGGGGAAGAACAGATAGGCAGACATGTGGCTATGAATGCCCAGAGGACTGAAAGCAGTAATATCCAACTGACAGGTAGTCTTTCCTCAACTTTCATTCTGTCCTAACATTTGTTTTGTGCAAATTTTTTTCTACACAATTTAAGTTGGTGCCTCAGTTTGGTGCTTCCATCAACTCTTTATTCTGGAACTTTCAAAGTGAATACTCAGCTTCCTGAATTATTTGAAAATATTTATATACATACTTGATTAGTTATTCAAATTATCATCTTTCTTGAATCCCAAACAAATTTGAAATCAAGGAAAACAATAGTTACTACTTATTACACAAAAAGTGTATTAAGTGTGGATCAAAAGCTAACTTCCAGGAAGTACACAACTACTGTATTGAAAAGCAAGTTTCATAGATAAGTTAATGTCCATGTTATGTAAGGCTGGCATACACACATTGTGGAAGCCTTTTTTCCAAACTTACTGTCATTTGCTATACGTACAAAATCTGAGCCTCCACCAACCAAAAAAGAATAATACAAAGTTTTGCCTATTATTTGATTTCTATGGTTTAGTAAAACAGTTTTTTGAACTACCATAATGCTGTTACTTTTACCACACTGAATAAAAAGCGGGCTACCCCACAGTCCCACCCCACCAGTCACATCACCAAGCACCTTACAAACTACAAAATGCTATCAGCTGTTTCAAAAAGCTCTTTGCTTCCCATCTGCTTCTCATGATGAGGGGTTGGCACTACTTTTTTTTTATTTCTTGTTTAAAATAAAACATTGGCTATTTTTATGAAAAGAAGTGCTTGTTTTCCATCTTTTTAAGCAAGAAAAAGTATTTAGCTTTTGCCCTATCATGTTTATTTTTGCTATGAGCAGAAAGCTAGTGTTGGAGCCAAGAAGAAATACTTAATACAAAGAAAAACTATTGAGGAATAAATTTATGTTTTCTTTTCTTTAACAGAATTATTTGTTTCTAAAATGTAATACAGTTATTTTTCATAAGTGAGTGTGATTGCAAGCACATGAGCTAGGACTTACTTTCACTGACTTAAGAATATCCTCTGAAAGTCTCTAAGTGTAATGCTAAACCTCTGCTAAATTGCTGAACAGGAAATAGAATTAAAAAAAAAAAAAGAGAACCTTCAGGTTTGCCTCAGAAGCTATGTGAACATCATTTGTGTGAATTCCAGTAACTGGACAACTTCAAAGTACCCATCCAGTTTTGCAATAGTTCATCTCAACCATTAATGAAAGACTTGACTCTCAAAATGGACATTCTGCAGACCAGAAAGTCTTTGGAAAGAGTGCCTCAATACCATTTTTATGTCTTATAGCCCATTCTTCAATGTAAAAATATCAAGGTCTACCCAATATGCAAAACCAGGGAAAAGTAAAAACCAGGAAAAAAAAAAAAAGGATCACCATGTCTGCAAAGTGAAGAATCCAGTGGACAGATATTGTGCTTCCAAACTGTTGTCCTTTACAAGGAAAATAAAGAGGAAAAATAAAAGTATCTGACTGTGTAGTACTAAAGCAAATACCATTTATGTGAATTCGCTTCATAAACAGGTACAGACAATTTTAATGAAATAGAAAATCTGATCACTTACTTGGGAAGTTTAACTATTCCCTCCAAACTCCAGTATCCAAAGTGCATCTCGCTTGATCATACACATCTATGCCCACTTTTCCAGCAAGAAGAAAGAGAAAAACATGCATTTCAAGCACAGGCCATGCACCCATGTCTAATGCAGATGTCCAACATAGGCAGACCTGGGGACTGACTGATAACGCCACATCTCTCTTCAACAAGAGCAGGATGAGAGATGACCAGTTTAAACTAAACACCTGTGTTTCACAAGGCTGGCCTCAAGGGAGATAAACTCTATCTTGGGTGTTACTAATGCTTTACCACATTTCCTCCGCAGTATTTTTCAGATGCAATAGAAAAATTGGATGCAGAGTGTTGTGCCTTATTTATTCTTGCAGCATAATTACATTCTCCAATGAAGACACAAGTGGCAATGTAACAGATCTTCAGGCAAGTGTGGCATGCGTGCAAATCAGAAAATACAAGGCTATAAATACATGAGCAGGTGATTTTAAAAATGAAAATATTAAACACCCTAAAATACTGTGTTTGAGTTCAAAAAATATCATTGCATTAAGTTCCTATAAAACAATTCTGTACATTTCAAGATACAAGTTACCTCTGTTTTGTCTATTTAAATGATGTTTCTAGGATTTGAAATGTTAACCTAACAGTGTACTGAAACTGAGGAGACAAGTCAATAGCTTGATTTATTATTACTATGCAGAAACCTGAATACTCAAAGGTGCCAAAATTGCCAAAATTATGTCATAATCTCCATCAAAAGATTAAGACATAATTTGCACAGGGGACTGTGCAATTACCACTTACCTAGGTAATTAATAATTTCAGCAAAAAAAGGTCACCATGGGACAGAATCTTTCTTGTAGAGTCTTTAATTATATAAAATACCAAACAATTACAAACTTGAAAACATACTGAGTATAAAAAAGTGGCATAGGTAATTTAACCACTTGTATTCTGATTTCTGTAATTGCTGTAAAGCAAAGTTTGGTATAGTTTTTATTTCAAACCCCTATCTTGACTTAATTCTGAAATTAATTAAGCCACACATAAAACTCTGTACATTAGAAAAGTCTGTTCTAAGGGCCTGTCAAGAGTTTTACCAGTTACTCCAGTAGTTTCAGAGACATGAAGAAATAGTGCTCTCATGGTTTTCCTGGTCTTACATGGATTGCTAAGTAAAAAGGGGACCAAAGCACGTTAATCTGAGCATGGATTATCCGATAACACGTTTAGAACCTCATTGTTTCGAACTGCTGTTTTCCAGACAACATTTAAGTGCATTCATAAATGTTCACTCCAGGGACCACTTCCGGACAAAACTGCAAACATTCAGATCCCACCAGCTCAGGTCCCTACAGGCTCCCTGGTCTCTCCCAACATGCTGCAGGGCAGGCAAGCCATGCCCACGTATACCCTTCATCTCATGGATACAGACCCATCACTTCAGAAGAACGCAGCACACAGCCTGTGCCCTACTTTGAGCCAACAAGAATATACCAAATCACTATCATCAATTTCTCTCCAAAACAATGTTGGGATTTGTTAGGAAGCTGAAAGATGACAAAAATTGCATTTTCCTCTGTTCTTAAAGCTTCTGAAAAGGTCTGAGCAGCAACAATATGCAAAAGTTTAAGCAGGGCTCAAGAGACAAGAGTATTTCTTACAAGACTTAAGAGAAACCTTTGATATCTTTGGGTACTGAATCTTATTTTTCCAAAAAATAAGCTGTTTGTTTTCAAAGAAACACTGCTCAGCCTAAATACCATTTAGAAAAGTCTTTAAGGTCCTTGGACGAAAAGCAAGATCTCATGTAATTTATGATATCATACCAAGTCTTAATTGGCAACACTTCAATTACTTTATTTTAGAGAATAACCTAACCTACCCACTAAATTACTAATTTGCCTAATTACAAGGAAGAATCATTCACTATGCCTCTAGTGGAAGACAGACTTTCAAATGACACACTCTTGTAGGTGAGACCATTTAGTTTACCTGGAAACTATCTCCAGGACTGCAGTACTTCAAACCAGAGAATAAAACACTGGTTGTTGGGTTTTTTCTCTCCAGAAAGGTATTCTATAATTAAGTGCAAAGGCCAGAAGCTAAAATGCTTAATCCTCTTACAATTTACTAATCCATTTTATAAAGAACTGTGAAGATATCATTATATTTTTTTCTTAAGCATATCAAGTAGGAAAAAGCTAATACTTGACAAACAACACTGAGATCAGTAAAACATTTTCAGCTAAAAGAAGTAAAATGAAACCTCTTTAAACAGTGCCTTAAGGCAATAGTATCAGAAACATTTACTTAATCAGCACTCCTAAATAAACTTACTTAACTGAATTTCTCCATTACCATCTACTGTGAGAATCCTTAACTCAATAATATTGTAAATCTCTGAAAAGAAAGAACCAAGTTGAAAGGCAAATAGACTAGTGCATAATTGACAAAGTGACTAACATTTAAAGAAAGGTGACACCAAAACCAGGAAAGCTAGGTATAATCTCTAGTCCCTCAAAGCAACAAAGCATCCTCACTGCTCCCGGAGTGAGAGAATCAAAATAAATAAATGAGAACAGCCAACAGGCACTGCCTCAGTAACTGCCCAGGAATTAACTCAATGCACAGCAGCTGCGGGGGGGGAAAGGAGCTGGGAAAAATAACACGTGTATCAGAGAGAAATGGCACTTCCAAGTATAAGGAAAGCTCACCGGGTCTGTGGTTTTTAATCATGTGTTTTAAAGGGGGGACACAGATGGCAGAGCAGAAAAGATGAGCTCTAACCCAAACACTATCATAAGTGATAAACAATAGGGACTGGAAATCAGAAACTCCTCTATAGTGGGCAGCAAGCTCTGAAAGTTTCCATCATTTCAAACTCAGTGTTGATAAAGGTCAACAAAAAAAAATCCTTACTTTTAGGAATGTTGGCTGTGATCTATTCCTTGAAAAAATGACAGCTATGGAATGAATCAAGTGAAAAAATCATCAGTTCTGCAAAAGGCAACTGCCAGCTGGTATTTAGGAGACAATTCTACGTGAAGAAAAACATAACATAATTTACAGAATACATTTGTCCAAATTCACAAAAAGGTAAAGTGTGTTTATTTTCAAGACTGTAAACAATTTCTCTTCTACAAACCCACCAGTATCATGGCTGGTGGCAATTTCTAAATCTAAGAACTAGTCTCAGAAATCATGTATGGATTATCATGTCAAAATTCATCACCAAGGAGAAAAAATTCACCCACTAGCTTATTTCCCAGGAATTCTTTCAAATTTATTCCTCGGTGAATACCTAATCAGAGTGGTAAACAGATGTGATACAGAAAGAGCCAGATCCTTCTAAGATGCACCTTCAGTGACAATTGAAAGATATACAATTTGACGACCGTTTCTAGTTTCATATTTTAATTTAATATTCATCCTGTAATTTAGTTGGATTTGTTCCTGAGCAACTTGAACTAACGGATGACATTCCTGCCTACAGCAGGACATTTGAAAATATACGATCTTTAAGGTCCATTCTAATCCAAGATATTCTATGATTAGTAGTTACCATACAACCCATTTAACAATAATAACTTTGTCTAGTTTGTTCCAAAAAAAAGAAACAAACCAGAAAAACCCAACCCAGAAAAAAAGAAATCAGGGTTACAGGGGTGAAATTTGCACATATTAAAATAAACTGATTTGATTTTTATTGTCTAAATACACAAATAGATTGAGCTCTATATATAGCTATAAAGCACAAATTTTACACCTGTAAAGCTCAAATTAAAAATTTGATCATGTAAATAAATATTTACATTCCCACCAACTCCAGAAATTTATTCCACAAGCCGTTAATCAGTGGTTCTGAAACAAAGATGACTTCAAGCTTGATCTGAGAAACACAATGCAGAGAGGGATGTGTAATCCCTCTTCAAACCAAACACTACACATTCAACTAAAGTACTGAGATAAATTGTGATCCTGCAAATATTCAGTTACCAGAACATCCAATGGAACTGGCCAAGGATGTCAACAGAAGCTTTATTTATTGACTTTAGCTAAGTGCCCACAAGACAAAAATCTGCTTATCTTCGTTGATAACACGTTTAGAAAGTCAGAGAAAGCTGACAATGCCTACCGCTTCAATGTAAAAGCACTCACCAGGCCCACCTTAGCTGCTCAGATAATTTGACTACAGCTGCAGAGCAAGTGGGAGAACGGTCGGACCCAAGCACAAGCTTAACAAACATACAACTATGAACTTCATTTAAAGTGGTTAGGAACAGAAACTTTTGAAAAAGTTTCAGGCCCTTATTCACAGCAAAAACTTCTGGTTTTTCAGCTAAATTGGATCAAAAAGTGTTTGACAAAAGCTTTCACTGTAAAAATTAAGGGGCTTACTGAAAGCACCCATGTATTTAAAAGAATTAGATTTTTTCCCATACCTACAAATAACAGATTTAATTTAAAGCACACACTTAGAGTTTTTATAATGAGTTGCTTCAATAATTATATATTTCATCTGCTTTCTCCAATCTTTCTTTGAGTTTGTGTAACTAATTCAGCCTCATTAACATTTCACACACTCTGCCTTATTCAGATTTCCTCTCATTCCACACATGGAAGCACTGCTGATAGAAATCAGACACCTAAACAGAAGCTCAGATCAATGTTTAGTCAGCATGCTTTCAAAATATCTCAATTCTGAGATGCACTCTTTAAAAAGCATTTGATTTGATCCAAAACCAAACTAATTTAAATTTCAGTGGAATCACTGTCTATGTTATCTTGTTCTGCCAAATCTGGTCACCTCAATCATAGCATTCAGCCAGTATTTCTCTTGGCTTATCCTGAAAAAAAACCTGTATGTCCTAAGTGGTTATATAACATTTGGTTATATACCTAAAGCAGGTATATAACCAAATATTACAAAGTTCAGCTGAGAATTGTATCTCACAAATCACACCAATGGATTTTCAGTGTGTTTAATTGGTCATACATTCTAAAATCGAAAAAGTAATCATAAAACTAAATGCTTGTGGTAAATTAGACAGTAAAAAAAATGCAACTCTTCATACATACTTGGTAAGGGACACTTTTTAATTCGGCTGGGTAGACAAAAATAAATATATTTTGTCACAAATCCTACTTCAGAAAAATCTTCCCCATCAGAAAATAAACTATGTATAATGTCACTGTGATTTCACTATTAATGACCTAGCACTTCACACTGGGGAAAAATAATAAATTTCCAAACTATGGAAGCTAAAATAACATTTGATTACATACTGCTTCTTCTCTCATCTAAAGCCATTAAGTGGCAAGCAGTTTATCACTGTCATTAACTTTTAAGATGCTTTGTCTTCCCATCATCCTCAACAGAGCCCCTTAGTAGATAAATGCACAAAGAGAGATTCAGCACTTGGCACCACTGACAGGTAAGGGGGTGGTGGGCTGACAACCTCTTTTTCCATGCCAGCTCTATCCTTAGTTGTTCTATCAAGGTAAAGCTAACAAAGCTATCTTCATCCATAATTTCCTACTGTGTTTTCAATAAAGCATTAAGGAGAAGCAACTTCATAGAAGAACCTACAATTGTATCTGAGAGCATTGTTTTAGCAACTGATTTGACTAATTAATGCTATTTACACACCAGGTTTGCTGGAGTTCTTTGATTTAAGAATGTTTTATGTTGATTTAACTTGGAAACAGCTGAGGTGTTCTTAAGATGAAGAAAGAATGTCTAACGAAGACAAATACCTTGTTTAAACTGATCTCTAAACTTAAGTGATTTAATCACTACACTTTTCTTGTGTACACAAGGCCTTTGTGTTACAGCAGCCCCCTGAAAAGGGGCTTCAAGGATACTGATAGAAGCTTGATGGACCCGGAATCCAAACCGAGTTGCAGATTAGGTACACAAGGGTTTGTTTGATTACTCCCTTCTAACCAGCTTGCTCTATGCTAACAGTTCTTAGGATAGTTGTATTTGCATGACAATGAAGAAGAGATTTTTAACTATTCTGTATGTAGAAAGAGAAGTGGATACTCATTACTCCACTACACTGAACTAAAACGTTATAACTTAGGCAAGCCAAGGCTGGATAGGTTAATATTTTTTTTCCAAAATCTATGCAGCTCCACATGAACAAACACACACAAAAAAAAAAAAAGAAAATAAAGGCATTACTCAGAAAATAATTTACATTTAGCAAAAGGGATTTCATTACCACAGTCCGTGCACAAGCAAAACAAAAGGATATCTTTGTGAAGGGAAATTTCACTTACAAGCAATCTGCATAATGATCTTTTCTGCAGTAGCACTTGCCTTTTTCTGTATAATAGAAGCCTGTGTGGATGACAGTGCACATGCTCCTGTTATAATGCCTTGGGAGAAAAACCATAATTCAGTGAGGCAGGACCCCACCTCACTTCCTTCACTGACAGGTGCTCGACAGCCCTTGTGCCCAGGGCATGCAGCTGTGGCTTCCCCTCTCCTGCAACACTTAACTCTATTCTCACCAGCTGCTGGACAATCCAGGGTGGCTTGTAAAGGCCTCTATACATACCTCTTTTTCAAGATTTTTAGGTATTTGAATCCCACAGCGGTTTGCTTTCAGGCTGCCCTATAACCTCCTTCCAAATTTTTTTAATAGCTTCTTCAGATTTTATATCTGTGTAAAATATGAGAGATGGGTTTGTTAATCTATTTTTTCCTTTACTGTTCTATTCACTTGCCTGAATTTTTACATCCAGATCAATAAAGATAAAAAGTAAGACTTCTCGCTCCCTTTTTTCCTATACCTCCCATCCCTTTACCTGCTTTCTCACAGATTCTTCTCTCATGCTTTTAATTTTTTCTCTTTCATCTCACCTTCCTTGGTGATCAATAAAAACCATCTAGAATGCGTAACAGCAGAGGGGAACCTCCTTTCTTCATACAGGAAACAGAACACTGATTTAAGTATAAAGGACGCAGATAAAATGCAGTTTAGATCCTGCACAAGTTAATGGGTACAAATTCCAATTTCTCTTGCTATATCAGATCATGACAATTATTATCAGAGTACATTCCTGCCTTATATGCCTCTTCTCTTTCCCTTTACAGCAGATTCTCAGAGGTAAGACAGTTTCCTCTAGTACAGACCCATACTTTACCCAAGTTACATGAAAACAGAATATTTAAAAAATCCTAGGCAAAAGTCTCACATTTTTCTTCTAAAGTATTACTCCATTAAATATGTAAAGTGTTTTCTGTGTGTCATGGCTGCCTCACTTGTCTTCATTTCTAGAATGGAGCTGCATCAGAAGGGAAGACGTGGCCAACTCAAAAATGAAGCTACCTGTGACAAGGAACAGCATTAACAAAAGATTTGACATAATTTTTTTCAGATTTTCCTACTTTGCCACTGATCCTACACCGTCTGAGAGAGGTCAGAGATACCATACCACCAATACCTTTCTGGTGTGACTGGGAAATCTTGCTTTCTGTAGACTATTCCTTACAAATGAGGCAATCAGCAAATTTAAAAAAAAAAAAAAACTAAAGCTGGTAGAGGTTTCATTGCCTCCTGTATGATTTGCACATGGGCAAACTACAGTTCTTTGGATGGAGGTAAAAATTCCAGTTAATTTTTGACTCTTCCCTGAACTCCACACCCACCTCTGGAGTCAGCTGTGGTCATGGGCATTCAGTTTGACCTAGGGTTTGGCACTGATCTTCTATAGCTTCTCAGTACTAGCATATTTGGATATTTTCCATCACCTTATTATTGCTCTGAAATACTCATTTAGCTTTTTAGATTAGCAAATTCTCATTTCATTTACTGCCAGAGTAAAAAACTCAGGAGTCTGGACTACTATTTATTTATTTGACCTGATCACTTCCCACAGATGGGCAAGGTGCTCTACCAAAGAAGCAGCACATCATACCTTAAATGGGCCAAGGGGATGGGTAGTAAGATTTTCTTGCTTTCACATCTTCCTCCATATACATAGCATTTTGTTTTCTTTTGTGACAACATTTTGTGTAGTTAAAAGGAGTTTCCTTCATTGTGAAAACCTGGTTCTCAGGCTGAGGAAGACTGGGAGGGAGGGGGTTCTGAGAAACTGGGAGGAAAATAAGTGCTTTGAGCAATGCAGGGATTTCAAGAATATTGGATATATATCCCACTTATAGAAGGATGGCAAGGAAAGTATCCAAACCCTGCACTGTAACTTGCATTATGCATCTTTCTAAAGAGACAAACATACAAAAGCTGAAAACCACAGCATTTGTGAGCTCCATTTAAACCAATGGAAAAACTATTAACATCACTTTCATGGAAGCATACTGAGAAACTTGCTTGTCTCTTCCTTTATGTTTTTCAGCCAATGCACCTGCCCACAAGACCAACATGACATGTATAACAGTTCTACTCTTTTTCATGGACATGAGCCTCTTAGAGAGCGTCACCCTCTATTTTCAGGCAGCAGTGGAACTGGGAATTTCTGGAATCAAGTATGTAACAATACCTGACATCTTTCACGGAAGTTTTGTTTCCCACCTAGAACCAGTGTTGGAATCCTGCCACAAGAATGCTAAAAATAATTTGAGCTTATGAGGCCAGATCGTCCAAAGCAGCTCCTAACAGACTCCCTGGAAGAAATATTCTAGCCAGAATTTCCATTTTTGTCAATAGCGACATATTGGCATATACACTGAGTCACCAAAGATGATCTTCCAGGCCAAACGTCCATCTATATACAAATATAGAATTTGCCTGGGCAGAGTTTGCAAGAGATCATTTTTCCAGATGGAGTGCAAGATACATTTCATCTGAGCCCCTCAGGTGTTATAGAAACAAAACCATTTTTTAAAGGTCCTATTTTTATTCCTGTAATGGCATGAATAAGGTAGAATAAATAATTAGGGTAAGATTGTAGACAATGTACTTCACGGCAAAAAAGAGAGCCACAGGGAAGCTGTTGCTCTCCCTCTGAGCCTTCAAATCTCATCTCAGCAATCACCTTCTCAAAACTGTTCTTTCATCCACTACAATGAATTTCTTGGACTCAAGTCAGACTTAACTGTGAAGTTATAAGTAGCAGCTGTCTGACCACAAAGTTAGTTAAAATGACCAAAAGAAACCCCAAACAACTCTGCTGACACACATTATCACCTGCCTCACAATTACTTTTAGGCAGTATTACCTATGTATGCCTATTTACACTGCAATCCAGTGACACCCAGTATGTTACAAACAGTGATGCTATTTTATAAATTTTTGTACTATGTCAGAACAGAAGCTTTTAGAACAGTTCATTAGTTATTAGTAAAACAAAAGGAAAAATTCTGGCTGTATAGAAACCAGTAGTAAAATTTCTCCCAAGTTTTTAAGCTAAAACTAAAAATGAAGTAGTAAATGGGCATCTGACCAGAGCTTCTGCCCCATCATGCTCCTTGTATTGTTTCACTACATACAAGCCAGTCAGCCTTTATACAAGTGCCCTGCTCAAAAACATCTTCCTGACTCACAAATATTTCTTCAGGATTCCAACTCTTCAAAACTCCAAAAACCTATCACTTCCATAGATTTTCCAAAAACAAGAAAGGAAAATAATCTTTTTTTGTTTCACTCCTTCTTCCCTGCCACCATCATGAGAAAGGTTCCCCTCATGATGATTTCCCTACCTACTAGCTGTTCCTCACAACCACGCAGACAGCACATCATCCACCAGCCCTTAGGGCTGGTGACATCAGCAAGGAGGAGTTTTTCAGGACTTAACAGGCAGTAATAGTAAGCACCTGCCTGCACTAATCTGTTTATTGCAGGACCAACTGTGTGGAAACCAGGTCACTTCTGAATACAGATGATGTAGTTGGGGCATGTAACAGATTTTTGTGACTAAGGGCTCATCAAGTCTTGCCAAGTTTAACTTAAACCCTCAGGGCTTAAAGCAGGGAACAAGTTTCCCCTGTGATAAAGGAAGAATCAATGCTCCCCTTTTGTTTTTGGAAAAAATAACAGAGGCAACTTCCCAGACAGACTCCATATACCAGGTGCCTTCTTACACTCTAAAGTGGATAGAAAAGAGCAAGTATACTTAGTCAGCAAGGTGCACTAGAGAGAGAAAGACAGAAGATTGCACTGGTGAAGAGGCTCACAGCAGTAGCCATCAGGTCTGCAGAATGTTGAGTGCTGATGCAATGCTCCACCGTTGCACTCCTGTTTCTTCCAGCAGCGCCCCAGGTACAGCAGGAAAGAAAGAACCACCTGCCTTCAACTGTCAGAGTTGGTAGGAAGAGCTAAAAGCTGACTTAGGAAGATTTGGGGGTAAGGAATGAAAGATGAATCAGCGCAACGTTTCTCCTCCTGGTATTGTCTACCACAATCACATCACTGGTCTGAAAAGACCATGAGTAGCTGATTTGCTAGCACGCATCAGTAAATCCACTTCTTTTTTTAAGTTTAGAAGATATTTTAGGCTGCCTAGACTTCCTCTCCAGTACAGGCAGCTGAATATTACATTCTGACCATTTTAGTGGTCAAAGGGAAATGCTTCTGTCCATGGTTATTTTTGAAAGTAAAAGGAGAATAATTTAAACCAAAATCATCTTTCATATACACTTCTGCTGTAACTATCTCTAGTTTACACAATAGTTCTGAGACAGCAAAAAGTACTAGTGGAATATATAAAACAGTTGTTTGAAAAGAAACCAAGAACTTGTGTAGAAGGCATACTTCAGTAGATGGATAATATAAAGAATTTTATTAAACCACTTTTTCTTCAATAATCTTTTTCACTCTTAGAGTTATTAAAAAGCTTTTACATGATAAGTTGTCAACATTCTATAGGAAAAATCCCCTGCTACATCAATAGGAGGCTATCATAAGTGTCAGTGCTAGGCTGACACAGGACTATTCCTTCTTTTTTGCCTTACCATTAATTAAATTCTCAGTATGACAAAATGTATATTGCAAGAGCAAATGAAAAAAAAATACAAGGAAAGCACTGAATGAGTTAATTCATTATGCATGTATTCACTTCTAAGGTCTTTTTTCTTTTGTTACTTCCCCATCCAAACCTTCTGATTAAGCTTTACATTAAGTCAGACAAGCTGTCTACTACAAGTAACAAATATAGGAGTTTCCCTATAATGATATGCCTTTTGGTACACCAGCACTACACAACTACAATTACATTTTCACCAGCTAGATGATCAAGGAAACTTTGTTGTGCTTTCTGTAAAAAAAAAAAAAAAAAAAAAAAAAAAAAAAAAAAAAAAAAGGTAAAAAACCGTGTTAAAATGGCAAACACATTTGAAAGTGAAATATGTAAGTAAGCAGTCATGTATATGTGTGATTTTTTTTTTTTATACAATGTAGAGTGCTGGTTAGCAGCTTAATCACTTGAGTGTAAATGATTATTCAGCATGAATAACCCCTATTATGAGTTGTGAATTTTTTTAAGTTAAAAATGCTTAAATAACAGAAAAAGTAAAAGTCACTAGGAAAAAACTTTTTTAAAAAGCTTTTTATTAAATCTAATTTCACGTGCATTCATACACATTTTTCTGCAACTAAGAGGACTTTAATTTGACAAGTTTATTAGATAAAAAATATTTTCCTTAGCCCTTGTAACATATTTAATTTCACAGATTTGTTGGTTTCAGGTTTAAGTAATGTATACAGCTCTAGGTTAAATCTTTGGACACCTGTGAGGGAGGAAGAACAAAAGAACACTCAAAGCCTCAGGGAATTGCCATATTCTCCCTTTTAGCAATGAGATAAATTCCTGGAAGACTCTGACAGAGATGCAGAATAGCACCTGCATCCAACCCCATACCCTCAGAAAAATTAGTGATGTTTTCACTTATTTGCAATTGTTGCTTCTGAATTGGGGCCTGAAGAAGAAACTGCAGAATAAAAGAGCAGATGGAAACCCCAGAAGAGCAGATGAAGGAACTGCCAAGAGTGACTGAGGTGAAACAAAGCCAAATATTTTTATCAGTTCCTAAAAGAAGACATTTTTGGTAGCAAGATCAGAAGCTGAGCAATCACACCAAATTATGCTCCAACCTGAGATGAAAGTTTTAGTTTTGTTCTTCCAGCCAGTATAAACAATAGAAGAAAAGAAAAACATAATAGGAACTTTTCCAAATATATGGAACAAAACCAGAGACAACCTTACAACTTGCAAGCTCTAGAAGGGAAGTCCATTGGAAAACAAAATAATACTGGATAGATGGGAGATGCTACACAGCAATTCTGTTTCATAAAGGTGAATGTGGGTTTTAAGATGAAAGTTATTTTTCTGTTATTGCTTATCAGGATGGATTTTGTGCTGATGGAATGCAAAGGTCAGACCTACACTAAAGAAACTTTACCTGATTATTCTGAAGTCAGGGTTCAAGCTTTTATTGTTGCTGTTTCCATTAACAAAAATGCATCTTGAGCAAACTGAAAGGTGATGCCTGGTTCCAGACTACTGGTGCACAACAGCTTGACTCCATGAGGTACACTCTTGGGAAGGATGTCTGTGACGGCAGTCACAAAGAGGGCAATAAAAGCTTTCAGAGACTGTTCAGGAATAACATGTCTAACCAGAAAAGAAACAAAAAAAAATTGATCCGTCCAAATTTTCATTCACCAAAAGCAAATTAAAAAGACTGGGCTCCAGCAACATGCCCCTAAAAGATGAGGGGACAGAAATCCTGGAATTCATTTAAGACCTCTTTTAAACATTTTAACAGACAAAAGGCTCTATACACAGACAAGAGCCTTTTATTAATTAAAAAAAAATATATTGTTTGTCAACAACAAAGGTATATATTGTCCTGAGTGGAAAAGGAGGAGGACCAGTGTGGAGGACAAAATGTGTTTGAAAGTGAGGAGCTGTAACACTCAAGTTTGAACATAACACTATGTGGAAAAGTGATTAAACCATAGAGAGGGACCCATATGCTTTAGAATATGCCATTTGTACCAAAACCTGTCCCTGACATGCAAAAAGAGTGACCAGCTGTGTGTGGAACGATTTAACTGGGCTATAATGAATTCTAGCTTTTCTAGGAATTACCCAGCAACTGCACAGCAAAGGCATATTTTCATTTTCCCTCTTCCATCCAGCTTATCACCCTCCTACATCTCATCCCAGCCTGTTACTCAGTCCATACCACTTTTTCCATGTTTTAAAAGGCTGAGCAACAGGAACTGCTTCCCACAGTGCCAAACCTTCAGTCCCCACAAAGTCTCAGATTTATGGTAATTCTTCTTGCTCCATCTTAACCTCTGTATATCATGGAATCAGAGTCCCCAGAGAGTATGTTCACTGGGCATTGGCAGCAGGCAGCACGGGCACGTTGCTCGCTGCTGCTGAAAGCCAGGAACTACGCAGCTAGATATGAGAGCAAGACCCTAAATGGCAGATATGACACAGAAACAGACAGCTATTTCACTGATTTCTAGCTTCACATAATGCAACTGGAAGTGCTTTTTGCAGAATCAGAGTTGGAAGGGACCCATAAAAGACCAAGTCCAACTCCTGGTGCTGCACAGGAACACCCTAAGAATCACACCATGTACCTGAGACCACTGTCCAGGCTTGGTGCTGTTACCATTTCCTTGGGGAGCCTGTTCCAGTGCCAACCACCCTCTGGGTCAGACAACTTTTCCTAAACCAATCTAAACCTACCCTGACACAATTTCAGACCATTTCCTTGGGTCCTATCACTGGTCACCGAGAGAAGAGATCAGTGCCTGGCCTTCCCCTCATGAGGAAGTTGTAACTGCAATGAGCTCTCCCCTCAGTCTCCTCTTCTCCAGGCTGAACAGACCAAGTGACCTCAGCTGCTCCTCACACGGCTTCCCCTCAAGGTCCTTCACCATATTTGCAGCCCTCCTTTGGATGCTCTCTAGTAGCTTGATGTCTTTCTCATATTGTGGTGACCAAAACTGCACACAATATTAAAAGGCTCAGCTGGTGAGGATGAATTTTGATCAGCCCAAAGTGAATATTCAACGCCTCTGTGCACATGAGGGTTTGCTGAAAGTGACCTTATTAACACGGTCTCTACCACTTTAGAGCAAAAGCCAAAAATATATATATACCATGTAATACTGTATATACAGTTAAAAGATGTTGTCCTTTACAATGTGTGCATAAGCATAAGCAGTGTGCTTTGGAAAAAATCAAACCAAAAATTAATACACATCAAACTCCTGCAAAATCTGAACTGGTGATTACAATTTTGGGCAGATAATTGGGGACTGCTGATGAATGAAAACATGTTTTGGAAGGCAGATGTATACTGCACTTCAGTAGAGGATTTGCATTCATTCTTCCACAAAATAGTCTATCAATGCATCAGCTCAAGAGTAATTATTATTATTATTATTGTTATTATTATTATTATTATTATTATTATTATTATTATTATTACTATTACTAGATGGACAAGTTTCGTGTTTGGATGAGATATGGGTGACCACTAGTTTTTCCCTTGCAGGCGACTTGATCTAACCAAGACTATTAATGTAAGAGAGTTCCAAAACAGATTTGCCAGTGGATGTTAAGTCAATGCCCACTGAACTTAACTAAGGACAAAACTCATCCTTTAAGCAACAGGAGAAATGTTAGGTGGTACAGCTACTCATTAGAGAAATGAAAAACAGACCTGAAACAATGTATTCAGGTAACCAAGTAATTTATGTCCTTGCTGCCTTTATCAGCATTTTCACTAGTACTTGCAGTTCACTTTGGAATGGCTTGTTTTGTTATAACATGAGCTCCTATACCACAAACGTATCTGCAAGTACAGTAAATTTTTTGAAACAAAGACATACTTTGTTTCCAGGAAAAATCTGTATACTGGATTGATCAGTAAGCTTTTAAAGCAAGTCATTTTCAACTACAAAGTGTCCCCCATACAGTTTTTACTCCTCTAAATTTAATATTAGTCTGTTCTGTAAACCAGTGAAGTAGCTGGCAAACAGTTCCATAAGATTTTACCTATGACTCATAATGACAGCAAGCTCCCATTTTTCATTTATGTTACCAAATTACATTAAACCTTCACAATTAAAACCCAAGTTCATGCACTTCTTCAAGTTACAGTTGATCTATCAAACTGTTTCTGTGTCAACATATACTGCAGTTAGATGTTCCAGCATCCTCAGTTTAACTGACCTTATGGAGCTGACTGAGAGTGAAGTCTAGCTTTGTAACCACATTATGTTCATTTTGACAGCACAAATGAAGCAGACATTTTATAACTTGCCCATGTTTTAGTACAATAAGTATCTCAAGTCTAAGCTGATGATCTAAACAAATTCCAACTGCCACACTTACCCAAATATGTAAGAATTAAAACACAACATCATTTATATAAGCAACAACTGGAATAAGAATTTTAGAATTACCCGGTTTCTTACTACTCTTCTAGCTTTGCTGTTGAACAGAAACTCGGCAGATCTAGACAGGGCAAAGTTTAACAATCTACTTCAGGCAGTCCTCTTTGGGAATATTTTTAACTCAGTTTATACCTACAAGCCTATGATGCGCTGGCAAGCTATCCTCACAGTCACATCTCTGCATTTAATACTGCATTTAATACTGCATTTAATTACTGGCTATATCCACACCAAATCAATCCATAGGCCAGTCTACACAAAGAAACACTACTTCCTCTCACAAAATTGCAGTACCATTTGTCTACTAAAGACCTACTTTCTCCCACATTATTGTCAGAAAAACAGCAGGAAGAAACTCTGTGCAAACTTTATTTCAGAGAATTCTTTGAGAAAAAAAAAAAAGTAAAACACAACAAACCCAGAAAAGCAAAACTCTCTGAGGTAAATTATAGATGTGATATGAAATCCTTAGACAAATATTACATACTGAATACAAGCTAAATAATATGATGATATACAATAGTGGTAAAGCATAAATACACCTGAGTCCTTAAAAGGTAAACCTTCAATACTGGACCCAAATACTTACTTCAAAAGTTAGGATGAAAATAATATAAATAATTGAGCCAAATTATGTCCTGTTAGAGGGACAATAGCAGAATTTGCTAGCTTATATTTTTTTTTCAGAAAGAACATCTACATTTAACAATAGGAATTCATTTAGACCACAGAAGGTGAGAATAGTTCCTCTTGCACAAAAATAAAAACACAGTGAATTAAAATAAATACAGAATCAAAAAAAACTTGGAAATATGTATTTACACTGCCTTCTGCACCTTTAGTGTTCTCACTCCTTGGAGCTCAAAAAAAATCCTCTTATTAAGGAGGGTGGGGTTTGGGGTTTTTTTTGGTTTTCATTTATTATGTGTAACAATATGAGACCTTTTTAAAATAACCAGAAATTCTTAACTACAGACACTGAAATACACCCATGTTAACAATACAAATCAACATTTTTCCACTGTGTTAGTTGAAATCTTACATTTTGTGCCACGAGTGCAAAGGATGAGGAACTTTTGGAGGCATCTTACCAGTGCCTCTCTGAAAACTATCGACAGGCACAGAAGTCTCTCCTTCTTCCTCTGAATCAGGAGGAGAAAGGAAAAGGACATCTGGGAGAGAACTCTTAGGTGCAAAAGAAAGGACAAGGTTGTATTGCTGTGCAGGAAGGGGAAGCAATTTGAATAAATGAGATGGCCTGACTTTCAGCTTTCAAAATCATGACCTTAGTATCAAACTGCCATAAAAAAAAAAAAAAAAAGAGAGAATTCTCTGCTTTCCTGTAGCCAATGGATAGACAAGGCCATCCACTATGCCTCCACTAACGCCAAGTCTCAGAATGCACAAGTATCAAGGCTAGGAGCATTGATTGTCAGCCAAAGGCATTAGAAAGAATTGTTAGAAAGCATTTAGCCACCTATACAAAGGAGTCTGAAGACAGACTACAGGATGGGTTGGCATGAGGAGCATAATCCAGCAGGTCTGCTTCCTTGGAAAAAAAAAACCCAGCAACCTCAGCATCAAGCCTGTACGGCACAATTGCATCCCCACAGATGAAGCTGACAGCTGTTTCAGTGGCAGAAGTGTTGTTTCACATCACCCTCAGCGCTGGTACACCATGGAAGTCATGCAGAGTAAGTCTGCATTGAAATTCAGGATAGCCAGAACAAGGAACACACAGTAAAAAGTATGAGACAAACTAGCAGGGATAAAAAACAAGGCAAAACAAAACACAATATATTGAACAAACCAGAACCTGATCAATAGCTTCCTGTTGAAATATACCAGTGGCATTAAGTATTTTCTGCACTTTTTTCCAAGTATGCCCAACATTTCCAGCTGGACAGCTGCTTGTCACCCTTGAAAGATGACACATACAGAACACTATGGTAAGCATTTCCCTGCTCCAGAGAATTAAGAATATTTTCCTTCTTGGATGCAAAACAAGACAAAATTATTAAACACTGTCCCATATATCTTCTGTTATAGAGAAAGGCTGTTGGGAAATAGTGTATACTTCGCCAAGTTTCCTTTGAGTCAGCTGTGAGGTTTTTACTTCCCAAATGTAGTTAAAATAGAAAGTATAGAAACTGACAGTAACAACTGAATCAAAAGTTTGGTGCTGCAATGTTAATTAAAAACAGAGCTAAGAGAAGGCACTGAAAGTTTTGGGGGCTAATATGTGTGTTAAAGAAATGTACCAAAGACCAGAAATAAAAGAAAAAAGAAAAAATTATTTAAACTCCCCTCTATGCATAGAATATGACAGATGTATCATCTACCACACTTAGTAAGATGTCTGAACTTTGTTTTATTCTATATACAAAAATCTTTACTACCTTATTTTTATACTTTCCAATAAAAGTATATTTATAACTTTAGCACATTAACATTAGTTGATGTGCTAGAACTGTGTGGAAAAAACCACAGAAAATTAGTTATTTAGTTGAATGCATATATAAAAGCATCTTATTTTACATGTTTCTGGTACATTTTAACAGGCATGCAAAACTATTTTCATTGTAGTAAAATCATTTACCAAATATGAAAATCCAAACTTAACTGCAGTTCTTTAACATCCCATGGAAGCTTACATTAATAAGATGTCAATGCACCTCTTGGTCTCTATCACAAAAAGAATTTTTCAAGATGTACAAAAGGACACATGAAGCATTATGATATTCCCCAGCTTTCTAAAATTCACTCCACCAGCCCCAAGGAACTACAGCAAGTACCCTCCAGACTCAGGCCCTCACAGAAGGATTTGTTCTGGAGCATGATGTGGCATGCAGCCAAAGGAGTCATTTAGCAGAGTTTTTGGCCAAGCAGGAAAGTGTTCCATTTCTTCTGCCATTCATTGAGACCCACGAGGAAACTGAGACAGGAAGTCAGGCTTCCAGATAATAGGAGTGTTCCTAATGATGTCCTTTGGCTCACAGCACAGAACAGTTCCTCTATGCTCTCCCTTGCTACGACATCTCTCCATATAATTTCCTACTGTAAAGGGGGAACAGCAATAAAAGCTTTTAAAATTCGTTTTCCTCTGCACCCAATTCAAAGAGCCTGGCCAAACTACATAGATTGTATGCTTCTTACTATGTATTAACCACAGCTATTTGTTTGTTTTAAAACAGCTGATTATGCTTGGGAATTTTTCTACCATAATGTCACTTCAAAAAGATTCTCCCATTGCAATGACTGCCTATATGTACATAACAAAACACCAAAAAAAACAGTTACACCATAATTACCCAGTTACCTCTCGACTCTACTGTAATGGATTGTTGGAAGAAAATACACTTCCAGTAAGTTTCAGTAAAGTGACCCTAAATAAAATTTTTCTTCAGCCTTAAATTCTGACCTCATCAAGGTGAACACCACCATGCCATTCATCTCATTAGAAGCAACAGAGATCCTGAGAGGAAATACAGCCCGAGTGAAGAATCCGGCTTTATACATTGCAGCACATAAACATAAAGCATTTAGTAGTCATACATAAATGTGTCAGGACACAAAAGTCAGATAAAAAATGAAAGCACTACTTTATCATAAAGAGAAAGAAGCCCCCAAACAGAACACCTTCATTGGCTGCTGTGGGTCCCTGCCTGAAGAATATCTCAGCTGTACAGTCCACAGCATGGCCCATCTAACACAGCCCAGGGTCTGTAACACATTGCTGCAGATTCTTCCTCATCCCACCTGTGGCATCTGCTGTATCCCATGGCAGGATATGAGGCAGGGCTATTTTAGCTATGATAGTCCAAAGAGATGAAATTCAAAGTTTGCAAGGAAGGTAGCTACCTTTTCTTAGACCAATCTCACAGAAAGAAAAGGTGTAATAAACTTTCTAATGCAAAATCTTTATAAGCCAAGGCATTTTACCAGGTGTAAGAGCTACTGAACAATCCACAGCAGTGTTCAAAAGCAAAACCAAAGGGTCTGTGCTAGGACAATTCATCTCTAAGTGAATGACAGGTTGGAACAAAACACCACTAGGAATTTTGATATGTGTATGATTAATTAAAAGTCACTACTTTAGCAGTAGATAAACTACAGGCAGCAGTTTGATCTGCAGGAAAAAAAAAAAAGCCCTCACAGAAATTTCTGCTGGAAATCATCTATGGCTGCAGAGGGCTCAGTAGAGGATAATTCACCTATCATTTGCATCTCAGTTTTACTTGATTGCCTGCCTGCCTGGCAAATAACCCATTCTCTATGACTTCTCTAAGCACCTATGCAGCCTTTAACATAGATACTTGTGACTTCTCAGGCAACAAGCAGGAAGGGAAACTAATCCAGAAGTGATTCCGAAGAGGGCAGGAACGAAAGATGCAGTGTGTGTTTGGCTGTGCCTTAGCTCCATTACTGCAGGAGCAAATCTTGCACATGCTCCTTTCCAATGGACAGCCAGCTGAACAATGTTTTTATTTCCATATCAGTACTGCATAAAAGGAACCACAATTGAGGAATCACACAAAGAATGGAAATGTTAACTTTCTTCATTAGCACCTGCAAGTGCACCCAAAATCTTATCTAGGTCTTCCCTGATTTTGTTGATACATCATCTGCTTGTTGGAAGGAGAAAAACATTTCTCCACTGATAAAACCTAGGATATTTTAGGTCGATGAAGTCAAGCCAGATTATGTGAGCAGAAACCAGAGGTCAAATAATTTTTCTTTTTCTATAAGATTATGTGGTTAAATAGAATTAAGGATTGCTATTTATGTTCATTTTTGTAGATTTTTACCTTATGGCTGTTACTTAGTCTGACCTTGTTCATAATTAGGAAAGGCAAACAAAATATTTGGAAAGGCTAGATTGTAAGTGTAAGTAATTCAGGAAATGATTCGATTTCTTATACAAACTTGAACCTAGAGTGTCTAGATCAATGAAACAGTAAAAATACATTATATGTGATGGAATGCTATGCCATATACCAAATAAATCTAAGACACATTATTAAAAGTCTTAAAAATAGCCAAGAAAAATTAATTTTGTACAATTTGAAAAAGATTGTCATGACTTTAGATGGCTCTCCCCATTTTTTTATTTAAAGCCCTGTAGAATAGCTTGCATTTCTCTCTAACATTTTAGCTGTAGCTAAAAGATCTGCATATCTCCATAAACACATTACTGATCTAGAAGGCATCTTTGTGTTTGGCTCTCTTCCATAATGCAAAATGTTATAAATCCTCTTTACTCATGCTTCACGTCTGTAGACACACTGACTGTGATTCATCAGCACTACAATTCATATTTAATTCAGCTTCTTCCAAATTAAAGGTATTATGAATTAAAACATCCAAAAGGCTTGGACTAGGTTTCTGTATTTTCACCTGTATTTCATGTGTAAAAGNTACTGATTCTTCAATTTACTAAATAAATGGGGATATCAGTACACCTGTTCCTCCTAGTTTTCCAAGATCTCTTTAGCTCCTAGCAGCCTCTGGACTAGAAAATGTGTTACTTTGGGGATATTGCAAACCACTGAAGAAACTTCCAGGGCTTGTCAAACATTACCTAATGGTGCATGATTGACACCAGTTTCGCATGCCTGCTGTATTTTGTAACAAATGGCTTATTGTCTCTGACTTTACATTTATTGAAATTATACAGATAAGGAACTATATATGCAATTTCAGTCATCATGTTCATCAGCACCTTTAGCCATTTACCAGATTGCCCACTAAAAAGAGTATTCAGCCATGACAAGAAGAAACTTATCTCTAAAGTTTGAGAAATTGTTGCAGTAATCAAAATCCAGTCTTATCCTGTAGCTTCTCATAAGGGGAAAAAAAGAGAAAATCAGATGCTCTTCAAGCTGCTGGATTTTTTTCACACCCCAGTCCAGCAAGAAAGAACCTGTAATCACAAGGTCACCCAATGCAAGATTTCAAGATACTCTTGTGTTAGTGATGACAACTACAGAAACTGGGGCAAAAATCCAACTGCCTTCATTGATGTGCCTGCAAAGCATGTGAGCACATGCATACAAGTAAGCCATAGCCCAAATACACAGAAGTAAAATAGTCAGCTCTGCTTATTACTTACTCACCTATAAACATTAAAGTAACTGGAAACACTCCCACTGGGTCCAATGGCCTCTGGGTCAGATTTACACACAAGTTACCTTGGCATTTATAAGTCGAGGGAAAAGTAAAAAGAAGAAAAGCACCCCCACAATCTGTACACATGACTTAAAAGAGCCTCTGTAGATACTTCTACAGGCACGTATGCTTCAATGTTAACCCCTTAGGTAGTCAGGTGAGCGTGTGCATACATGTGGTTTATAGATAAAAGCATACAAGTGCTCCACTGGACCCATACTGGCAATCTATAAACAGGTAAATGCAGTTTTCTTCTTGCATACTTGCATACATTCATTTTCATCAGCTATAGTTGGTCAATGTGTTTACAGTGATATTGAGCTTTGAAATTCATTCATGTCCCAAAACAGCTAAATTGCATTTTTCCTTTAGGCATGCTACAAGACATGAGTTTTTGAAATAGCACTTAGGGAGGGCTGAGGAACAAAGGAACTGCAACACTGGATCATATCCAAGGTCCTGTCTTTGACAGCAGTCACCACCAGCTGCTTCACAGAAAGAAACAAGAATTTGCAGTAGGTAGACAGGGATAATCTTGCCACATATTGGGGTTCATCCTTGTTTCAAGCTACTAAATACTGGCTTGAACTCTGAAGCCTGAGGTATATATCTACTTGAAAATCATTATTGTAACCATTACTAAATATCAGCCCTCCAGACATCCCTGCTACCAATGTAAATGTCATATCATATATCCAAATACTGACTCTGTGGAATCCTTTAGCAGATTTCAATCCAAAGAAGAGTTGTATAAAATCCCCCTATCTCCTAAGCTCTGTTCTGAATTTTCCACTTCAGTTTCCACTTCAGAATTTAACAGACAAATAGAAGTAGAGACAAATGACGCAGTTCGTCACACACACACAAACATACACTCACACTTTGATCAGAAGGCATGAACTAAAAACTCCACTTTATTTGAAAGTCTGACTCCATTTATAGTATATCTACCAAGGCCAGGGATTGGGGGAGAAGGTTGACACCTCTCCCCATCCCATTCGTCAAGACAACTCTCCATCAGCTGTCCATATCTCTAAGAACAGGAATGTAAACTACTTTGAAACTACAATAACATTGGCTGTGTTTACAGACCAGAGCATGAGAAAGAACCCAAAACATGAAACTGTGAAACAGAAGAGAAGGCTGAAAAAATCAGGGCGACAGACAAATACCTTCTATTTTCTCTTCTTGTATAACTTCTGAAATTGTTCATGTTTATCATAGTCCTTCTCTTTCATTTTCTCTTTGCTAATTTGAACACCCTTTTACCCTATTTTCATTAAAGTTTTTCCAATAATGGAAACCTTGGGGGAATTAAATACCCACGCAAACCTGGTTCCTTAGTGATTTACAGGCTGAATTAATATTTTTTAAGGGCTTANAAAATCAGGAAACCCCTCTCGTACACTCTCTGCTGTCTACCGCTCCTGCAATTTAGTGACCAAAGGATAAAAAAACTGTAGGAAGTGAATCATTTCATGAAGGGGAAAGATTTTTCTCCTTACCTCTTTCCCTTACCAAGTAACTCCAGAAAACTCCATAAATAAACCCAAGAACTTTCTTCAGCAAGAATCCTTAGTCAAATCTAGACTCATTTATCACCTGTAGTTCTCACTCTGGCCATTATTTAAGTTCAACGCACTGAAGAAACAACATCAGAAAGAACACAAGTTTTCAAAACACAAAAGTAACAAACTATGTGGTTAAATGCAAGATTTGCACAGAGTTAGGTTATGTTGTAAGGTGACTTAGTTCTATACACCAATCTAGAGCTTTTCCCATCCATCCAAACTACAAATAGCTGGG
>WBMY01012116.1:54321-202564 GCA_013397315.1 Donacobius atricapilla
ATGATTATTATTATTATTATTATTATTTTTCAATCCAGAAAGCTGGAGGCTTTTGAGCTCTTCCTACACAAAAAAAGAAACAACTAGAACAAAAAAAAACTTTAAAAAAAGGTCGAATATGTATAAAAGACAAAAACAATCACAGACCTAAAAAAAATACATATGAAACATCGTTGCTCACACCTCCTCCTCATTCTTTGGCTATCTGTCTGCTACTTAGGCCTCCATCTAGTGTGGAGTTTTAGGTGGGTGGACACAATGGGCTTATTCACAAACATCAAGCTCAGCAGATGCCTAAGGCTTTGAAGGCTGAAGACCATGGTAGGTCAGCTCCTTGGGACCAGGACTCATGGGACTTTTCAGGAGGCTAAAATAGAGAAGTTCTGCAGAAGCTGGTTAACTTCCTGTAATATAAATATAAATATATAATATATATATATTCTCTCAGAGGTACCTAAGCACTTCTGAAAGAGCTGTAGTTATGTTTAAGTATTTCCTCATTTCCCAAGTGGTCATTCTGAAGGAAAATACTGAAGCTGAAAGCGCATTGTGACAAATAAAGTGTCTACAGTAACAAACATGCATATACACAATCNAAAGCAGTAATTTTAGTCAGTGACTATCTCTAATCAAACCCTGGAGTTTTCAAGCATCTGAAAATAAGAAGCAAATTATCAAGAAGTGTAAATTAAAAGCCTTGAACCAGCTCTATCAAGGAACTCTGTGGCAGAGACAACAGCTAAGACAAATTTCAAACTGTTCAGCCCTCTCAAGATATTTAACACCACTTGTCATCCCATAATTCTTTTCCTTCAATTCTTCCTTCAGTTTCTAGAATAAGCAGAGCCATACTCCTGCCAGCAGCAGCCCCATCATTAATGATATCCACAAAATTCATCCACTGCTTTGAATCTTCTCCTCAACACAGTACCTGTTAACGTAAATATGTCATGCTGTGTTTGACCTAGCATTTCGAAAGATGTGTCTCTCTTCACCACTGGATTTCATGGCAGAAGAGAGAATCTGGGGATCCCTTCCAAACTCTGGGAGAGGGTGTTTTTAAATAGCACACTCCCATCTGCTTGCTTCCCATGTCCATGCTTTGCCTTATCTTGGCTTGTTATTTCAAACCTGTCTTCATTCTCTCTTGAGTCTTGGCTGATCCCACTTTTGTTTTTCTTATCTAGTTAATGCTAGTGTTTGATTCTCATCCCAGTTCCAGCTGCCCTAGTTGCACTTTTCTTTAATCTCGTTCTGGGACTTCTCACTCTCAGATTCATCTTTTGCTATGCAGGGTTCTTTTGTTTTTGTGGGGTTTGTTTTGTTTTTTGTTTGCTTTGTTGGTTTTTTGCTGTTGTTTTGTTTTCACTCCCTTTACCTAGTTGATCTTTCTCTTCTGTCTTCTCACCTGATTTAAATTTTAGTTTGTTGACATCACCTCTCCTTGTCTGTTCTTTATTCCAGGTGTGCACCACAAAGCTGGTCTTGCTCCTTGACCATATTTCCTAGTTGCAGAGGGAAAGTCCTTGCTCCAGTCCTTACAGTACTGTTCAGGCAGTTTTTGCTTGTTTGCTACCATCCATCTACCTCTTCACTCTTACTTCTCAGGCATAGTTTCCTTACACGAAAAATTTTGTTGTCCGAAAATACTTCTGTCACTCCCATTGCTAATTTCTCCTGATCACACCCCGCATTCTTTCTCAGGAGCTTTGTGCTGGCTCTACCATGCTGCAAAATTACTTCTTCTTCCCCATCTATTCAAGTGAGACAACATTCCCTTCCCTGTCCCACAGGTATGGCTGAGGTGGATTAAGCATCTGAAATTATGACTTCTTCTCATCTAAGTTACAGATCCAAGCAAGGAACTGCTCCAAATGATCATGTGCAGGTGGCACACTCAGGTAAAAGAGCTGCTAAAACTGCGTCTAATCAAGGCTGGCTGTGGTGATGTGTAAGTCCATACCAATGTTAACAGGAAAAAAATGGATACATCTCTTTACGTAAGGATGGATATTCTCACTCTTTCTATTCTGCTTGAGATTTACATTTTCTACAGGCTGAGCATACTGAAGCCCTTCCAAAAATACTGCTGTGATTTTTTATTAGGATCAAACTCATATATTTCCCTGTTTCATTTTCAAGTACTTCGATAATTTAAGCTAACATTCAGAAAGAAAGATTGATGAATAAATTAAAATTGAAAATCAGCTCATAGCCGACACTAGCATGGAAAATATCATGCCAAATCTTCACAATTAAGCAACGGTGTATAAGCAAATTAAACAATATCCACCAGCAGAGAGTGTCAAGAAAATTTAATATTAGATACCCAACCAGACTGCATTTATAACATGGTTTGTGTTCCCTCCATTTTTAATCCTCTAAAAGCTGCAGAGGGCAAAACCACATTGATAACAAATCCTGATATTAAAACAAGTAATCAAGCAACAACAACAAAACCACTGGTGCACTACTTAAATTAGAAACTGTTCTGTGTTTGCTCAGCATCCCTGATCCTCATCAAGCAATAAATCAATTTGCAGTAGCTGTGGACAGCTATTTAAACACAGGGCCAGAAGAGCTTATTTGTTAAAGCAATGTTCAAAGCTAGAAGGATAGGAGGTTAGTATAAGAGGTCATATTAAATATTCACTTGCCTGAAAACAGCTGCATTCCAAGTATTAGGAGGCATCCTGACCTTCTCTTAATTAAAAAAACAAAGTCTATGAGCTTTGAGCTTAGCAGAGCTTAGCTTGCAGTTCTTCAGAAGATAGATAGATGTTGCCAGATGAAAAACTGGCATCTAAATGTTTGCCAACTTGATTTTGTTTGGTTTACTTTATTGTTTAACATAAAACAAACAAACAAACCCCAAAACAAAACCAACACTCCATCTGACCCCCCAAAAACCAGCACCCTCCACCCCCCAAAACAATAGCTAAAAGCTGTTTGGTTTGCAGTTTGCAGTTTATGTTTACAAGTTGATAAATCATTCAGGATCCAATTCTCAACTTTGTAAGACGCTGCTCCTTGTCAAAGTTGACAGCAAATTTGCGTTTGACTTGTATCACAGCTGGTTAGGGTCACTTATCAGTCATCATTCTAGACACTGGTAACTGGTGAACATAGTTTCTTTGGCAATTCTATGATAATGTAAGTGTAATGAAATATAAAAATGATATTACTACTCTCAGACCTGTTCTTCTATGAACAAATGTTGCTGTTAGACTCAGAAGTGACATTTGTTATTAGACTGACTAGGTGTACAGGGTTAATCTTAGCCTCCAGTGCTCAGCATACTGTCACATAGCTGGGAGTCAGTGGATGATTTTTGGCAGAAGAAAGCCACTAATGAGCCTGATCTTGAGTGACTGCTGAGCATTTTGATCTCCCATTCATTTCTAGAAGACGAAGCAGCTCAACACCTTGACTAACAGGAGTCACCGTTTTGAGCCATGCATCGCTCAGATGAAGAACGTCTGGTTTAGTTTACACTGTGATTTATCATTTATAACGTCTCCGGCACAGCAGAAAACATGTAACACTGACACTGGAGGTAAGGAATCAAAGCAAATAGAGGAACTTTGCCGTAATTGGGTTTCTGCATAGGCACAATGTATTCTTCTAGATCTGGCTCACTGAAAATAAATAAAGTCTATCACCAGCACCCGGGAAGAAGAATAGCAATTGTCTTACAGGAAATTATAATACAAGCACTATCAATGACAGAAATGTTGTCCTGTAGTTATCAGCTTTGTTTTAGCTGTGGTAATATTTATAAAAGTTCTCCAAACAGCAGAGAACTTTTTACCTTTTTCAACACTGTCTAACATCTATTTCTCATTAATATAGGCTGTAACATACCCACTGAATTTTATGGTGCAACTATAAAAAAAAAATCTTCATACACCTAAGGTGTCTCACTTGGCACCGTTTTCTTATCTTCAGTGTCAAAAGATCATAATTATCTACAGCAAAATTAATTTAATTGCATCCACATTATCCAGCCCTATCCAAAATTATTTGCCCTCTGCTTATTGTCAATTCTTCTTTACTACAATTGAACATTTTCCAGCAAGAGCTTCTTTTGAAAGAAGGCACTGATGCACCATGCAGCAATAATTAATGACCTCTGTGGAGAATTCAAGGATTATATTGTATTCTAAAACTGCTTTTTCATTCACCAAGGTGATAGTTTTATGCAGGCACAATCAATATTTGCTGTAAATAATACATATTTTACAGTAATTACACACATATATATGAAATACACATATGTTTTACAATTTGAGCTTAACTTGCAGTCATTTTAGTACAATTTAGTACAATTTTGCTTCAGCATGATTAGGGTCTCTTGCAATTCATTTTTTGCCCCCTCACTTCAAAGCTATATAATTTGCAATACTAGAGATGTCACAGATGACTGAATAGAGATAGCTATTGTCTATTGAGGGCACATATATATGAATACTCAATATAAAGGACCCAAACTAAACTCTGAGACCAAAACACTTCCAAAATAAATTCCAGAATCTGAAAACAGCATTTACATAAAAATTTTATCTTTCCAAGAAAAGGGTAAAAGAGGTCCCAGGCACCACTGGTGCATGCACAGTTCTGTGTTGCATTTAATAGAATCCATTCTCACTGCAAAAGCAGTGAGGATTTTCTGAAGAGTCGGATTTATTATACATTCTCCAGACATCTAGGTTTGTGTTTCCCATGTGCTGGCAGGAATGCCTTTGTCAGATTAGTAACTGAAGCCCTTACTTTATGAGAACAGGCTTAAAACATTGAATATATAAACAACTCAGAATCTTCAAGTATGAAGCATAAGAATCAAGGCGTAAAATTGTACCCCTGTTTATTATTATGTACTATGCACAACAGGTAAGATTTATTTTTTATGTATGTACACATGCATTTTATTTGTTAAAGAATTGCACTTACCATATAAAAACTGCACTTAATTTCCAACATCTAAAGAAAACCCCTACCTTCATATACCACAGCCAAATTTGTGTCTGCGTGGATCCTCTTTTTTCAGTGAGTGACATGAGTAGCAGTCTTCAGGACAGACATTGCAGATAAACTTTGGACAAAATGCTAGCAGCGAAAACATTTAAGACTAACCTACATTAAAACAATAGATCATGACTTCTAAATTATTCAAGCAGCCTTCATTTTGTGAGAAATTCTCCCACTACTACTTTTCCTCCTTTTTAAACCTGTTTTCTTCTCTCTCTATTCTGTTCCTGTAACCTGTCACAAATATGCTGAAACCCATTACTTTGTCACTCAACTCTCTATGGAAATTGATACTGTCAGTTCATTTTTATCTTTGTAAGTAATTATTTCTTTAGTGTCAAATGTCAAACTATTGAATACATGTTTTTATATTTGCATATTTGATTTGGTTTTTAATACAGTTGCTTGATGTATTTGTAACAAGTTCTGTAGCCCTGTCCAAGTTCCATTTACTTTAATGAACAGATTAGTTTGCCAGTTGTCTCCACCAGTAAATTTGGATCTTTGGTTGTAATCACTTGTTACATTTCTTTCTGTAACTTCCATCATGAATGTCACCACAGGAAGAAAATATATGTTTGTTTGGGAAATAAAGTTATAGGAATGTGTCTGAGGTTTGGTTTAAAAAGCAGTGGCAAACTAGATGAGGAAGCTCTCTTCTGAAACCCAATCTGTCATTATATTTTAGTATCAGGACATTAACAAGGAATCATGTTGAAGTAGCCTACATTAGTTCTTCAGACAGTGTACATATAATTGAGTTAATCAGGTAGTAGCCAGAGAAGTGATAAAACACCACAAGCAAGGATCCTGTGTGAAAGAAGAGAATGGTACTTATAAGTAAGATTTATTATTCCTTTTCAACGGTGAGCACTTAATGAGCATAATATAGAAAACACTCCTGGCCAAGTCTCCTGTTAATGTCCAGGTTAAGATCTGCACCAAAAATAATCTCACCTGGACCAGCGATAGGCCTTTTTTTTTACACATTACCCGCCACATGTAGTTATTAATAAGTAGATGGGGTCGTCTTCCCAGACTAAACTCTCCTGTCCTGAGCAAAGCTCGGTGTTAGCAAGCGACCAGGACCACCCGGGGGGAGGGCAGCGCACGGCCCCGACACTTGCGCGTTTTCCCGGGAATCGCGCCCAACTTGCAGGCGATGGCCTTGGAGGCACGGTGCAGACGTGTGGTGGCATCTCTGCCCTCCGAGCAGGCAGCGATTTTTTGGCATCCTGCGACCCCTAGTGAGAGCCGGGGCCACCCCTGCCCCCGCCCCGGGCCGCCAGCGCCGGCGGGCTCCCGCCAGGCACCGGCTATTTCCAGGTCGCGGGCAAAACATCTCCCATGGGATTTCCGTTTCCCCCGTTAACTGACTGAAAGCTACTATAAAAACATCGTAACGCGCTGCCTTTGGTCGCTTCGAAACAATGCGCTGATTGTGTTGCAACTTCCCAAAAAGCTGCTGTAAACTCTCGAGGCAGTGGACGGAGAAGCGAGGGACAGCGCTCATCTTCTACATACCACCCCAGGAAAGAAAGAAAGAAAGAAAATTGCCGGCTCCCTCTTCCACTTAATTATCCTCATGTAAGGCCTAAGCCTTTGCAAATAGCGGCCATCAGTAAGGAAACGTATTTGTTTGCCCGGTGGTGCTAGGAAAACACTGGTGAGAAGTTAGTCTCACAGCATGCAAATTTGCAAGCTAAGCTTTTTTTGCTGCTGTCATCACACTCAGATCCACCAGAACAATGGAGTTTAAAACAATGATTGGTTCTGTTCTAAACACATACGTGAATTAAAAGCTGACAATGTATGCATGCAATTACTGAAGAGGAAAGGGTATTTCTTGAGTTGGTTCAGTTCCCTCAGCTAAGATCAAGTTGGTGTTCATGCATCAGAATGTGTGTTTGAATATACAGACAATGGTAAATATCAAACTGTTTTCTGTACAGACATACTGTACACACACTTGTAGGACCACAGCTACAGTAGGAAAAGGGGGAGTCAGCTGTTTTAATTCCTACAATTAACAAATGAAACATGCAAACAATTCTACCTAATGCTAAGAAGAAACATGCCAGAACTTTAACATTGTGATTATCCAATAGAAATTATAATACACACACTTTTTCAACGGGAAGATCTTGACAATCTTACTGGGGAAGCACTGTTATCTGTCAGATTAAAAGATTCCAGGATATGAAATGCACCTGGTTTTCAAAGACACATATTAATCTCTTGTGACATATTCATTTCCAAAGAAGCAGTAGAGGCCTAGAATGAGGGAGTTTTATTCAGTCTTTTACATCAAAATAATTATGGCTTGCCTTTGATGAATAGAATTGTCTTCCGATTCGTAGCTTTCTAAAACCCACTACACTCAAATTCAAGCCTTCTAGTCAGTCTCCCTTAAGTTCCCACCTGCTTACAACCAAAACTAAAAGTTAAAGATCTTCAAAAGTTCAGACGTAAAAGCCTACTTTGAAAATTGCTCAAACGATTTTCATTGAGAGTTGAAATTCTCACAGATGTTTGAAATTTTCCCAGAGGTTTGTATAATGGGAGCATGGATAATATGAATGTTAGACAAGTCAGCAACTGCCATCTCCTATTTTTCCAAAGTTTCTTTTACATGGTTTAGTGCCTCCTATCCATTGCTCACTTTGCTAAATCACCACTTTAAGCAACATACTGTAAAGCCTATAAATTGCCTCTGAGAAAATGACTAGTGTGGAGAATTCATTGTTAGTTATACTTCTTTTATGTATTTAAAAGAGCTATCTATTATGTACTTCAAAGGAAAGAAAGGAGTTCACCTTTCTGCAGCACTATGGTGAATATCACAGCTTGCATAACCCATATTACATTAGTGAACAAATAGTCAGTAAAAGAGCTATGTCTTCTACAAACCCTCTCCTCAATCTGCTGGGCTAATTTTTCTTTAACTTCACCCCACATATGGGCAACCCCCTACATAGAAGTTTTTGTAGAACTGTTTGGCTGAGCAGCGAGGCTGCAAACCCTCTAAATACCAATATAATCCTGCTGTGTCACACTGAGAGAGGGGAGAGCAAACAATCTATCAGAGGCAGTAAACCTGATTCTGTGCAGCAGTGTTCATCAGGCTGATGGCTTGGTTCAAGGCTATTGAGTCCTTCACTGCTGGACAGATCAATTTGTTTGAAATTATTTTTATGCGATTGGAAGTGTACATTTCTAAAAATAAATTATATAATTTTTAAAGCGTATAGTTATGTTCAGATTTATGTGTCTTGTTTACTGAAGACTGATCTAAGCAGAAAATAAACATCTATTTTTTCTGAATCTTTTTAAAAGCTTCCTATAAGTCATTTGTTTTCAACCAAGTAATTCTGGAAATTCTCACAAAAAATGCAAATTGTAAGTTGATATTTACATACATTCTCTGTAGGTGTCAGCATTGCTTTATATTGTTGGAGAGAACGGTATTTTTTTCTTCTCAAAGAAAGAAGACATGCAGACTTGTCATTTTCCACATGAAAGACAACTTTTACGCTGCCAGTTTGTCTTCTACCACCTATGTCAGACTAAAAGATTCACTAATATATTGCATACCTGCAACCAAAGTAAATGTACAGCAAAAACCTACATTGTTTTCCTATGCACTCATTTGAAGTTTTAAAACCTTTTTATTGTAGTTGTTTTTTGAATAAATATCAACCCTATAGATGTAAACACAAGGTGTGTGTAAGCTTTGCAAATGTTTCTCAAATGTTGCAAGGAGCAATAATTCAGCTAAATAAATACTAAATAAATTTTGAGTCTACCTTCTTGACACAGACAGTAAACTGGACCCAAAAAAGTTCTTTTGATTTTCCAGCGGAATTCTCAGAAAGCCACTATAGGGAAAGTATTACTTAATAGTTTCATTCATAAACTTATCATACAAAAGAAAATCTACTGCTGAGATCTGCTGATAATATTATTGAGATGAATTATCCATGCAGAAGAGAATTGTACTATCATACTAAAAGTGAATGACCTTGGAAGCCAAAGTAATAGTTATTGGATGAAAATGAATTGTTCGAAGTACAAGGTCATAAATAAAGCATAACAACAAGAATTGTTTCTGGGATCTCAGGCATAAAGAGTGATTGAAGAATGATATTAATTAAATAGTCAAACAAAATTATTATCAACCTCCTATACCCATGAAAGAGAAACAGAATCCAAGCATCTATGAGCCAAGATATTTTCAATTAAAAAAAGGAACAATGATGACATTATTACAAGCTCAAGTATATATGAACATTACTTGAAATGGTGCATGTATTCCATTCTTTTTATCAAAGGAATGGAGAGCCTCTTTACCAGGAGGCTATTAAGAGAGCACTTCAAAATCATTTGGAGATATGCTAGCTTCCTATAAGAGTAGTGGAAAACAAATTAACTACAGAAGAAAAAGTCAACACAAGAAAAAAAAGTCTACACACTGCTCAAGAATGACGTTAAATCTGGTACAGAGAGTGACATCACTGCCCAAAAGGAATAATAAAGGAAGAAATCCCAGGTACTTTTCAAAGAGAGTTCAAAAGAGAACATATGACCTGTCTGCTTGATCTAAGAGTGTGATGGAATCTGTGTCCCAGGGAGGCCTGAGTCGCCCAATATTTCATTGCTTTACAGGTTTGAACCTGGTGCTGTACCTTTGTCTATTGATAAAGTCAAGTGCTACTTAGAGCCATTGATTGTGGGCAGTCTCAGTTGGTCTAAGTAAAATGGAACAGATGAGAGTTTGTGGGTTTTTCAGAATCTATTTAGACTGGAATTATCCTTCTTCACTACAAGTGAAAAGCACCTTGATTACAAAGACTTCTCAACACTGGCTGGCTCATAACCAACATTTCTGAGTTAGGGAATTTAATTTAGATGAGGATTTCACATTGGGCGTTTACTTAAGTGCAAGTTTCACCTATGTATTTCCATAACAGGCACCCTTTAGAAAATGTTGCTTCTAAAGATTAGTTTGCATATACCTTTTTGTTTTCTCTGGCCCCTTCCCACCATGTCTCTAATAAATCTGTCCATGAAACTGTAGAGCTAAACTGACTTATTTTTAGGTCATCTCAAAAGTACTTAGAAGCTCCTATTAATGGCACAGTAGAATGCTGAGGTCTCTATAACTCTGCGGCTGCAGAATCTTGTCTCTATCACAGATTTGCCCTTGGGCCACAGAATAAACAAAGAGAGTATTTATAGCCCTTCACATACAAAGAGATTTGATCATTCAGAAAGAAGGCAATGAATTGCACAGAACTTTCTATATCCTCAGGCTAAGTACTAATATTAGTGTTAAGGAAAAGCTGATGTCACCTGATCTGTCACAGTATCTGCATTTGTACATCTCTCTGGGTAACAATGGGCCAAAAAGGTTAGCTATTATTTTTGAATTAATTTATTTCAACACAGTCCCATTGTCATGACAGATTTAGAAATACTGGCCTCCACCTGAATTACATCAGATTGCTACAGTTGATACAGGATATAGGAAAAATCAAAGTAACACTTCTCAGAGTTCATCCAAAGAAAGTTTTAAGGAAACAGATGGCTCTGACCATTTGGAAATAGCCCATAGCTATTACTCTTAATAAAAGAAGCTGTAGATGAGGTAGAAAAGCACTCCTTCCCTCCCACTTTTTTTTTCTTTTCAGGCTGTAATTTGATTCTAACATAAGATTCAGAAGACTGTTGGAAGATTCACAGCTTTTTGTACATAAGCAGGAAATCATCAGAATAAGCTCTATGACTTCACTGGCCTTCTCGAAGTCATTCTCTACCCTCTAAATTCAATATCCTTGTTTTGGAGAAGTCTGATTTAAGCTACATCTTACAATGTGGCAGCCAGCAGAGCTTTGCTTTGTTGAGAATACCCCTGGCTGGAAGCCTCACTTAGTCAGCTGGATTGACTCCTGTGTAGCTCAGGCTAGTTGTGCTGCAGTGCCAGAGATATTCCTCTCTCCCTCCGTGCAGAGTACACACACTTCCATGCTCACAGTCACAGCCACATCCGGACCCTCCTGAAACCTTGAATATTCTCATAAAGCTCAGTCTTTATTTTCCCAAACTAAGGTTGATTGCTGTAGATAAAAACTTAAGTAAAAACATCCAATACAGGTTTGTGATTTTGCCTAGCTTCTATGATGAATAACTACTTTAAAAGCAAGATAATGACTTTTTACGACTTTAAAATATATTAGACTCCTGCAGAACCATCAAATTGATCTCACTTTTTTTACCTTTTCCTTTATTGTTTGCTATATGTCCAAAATCCAAATTCTTACTAAAATTTTTTTAAAGGATCTAAACACTCAAATCCTTAAAACAAACTGCTAAAATGCAGGGTAATGATAAATTGGATAAATGCTCACATGCAAAGAAATATTTTTAGATTACTAATGTATTGCCATGTACATTACATGTTGTCATGTAATAGGTGAAGAGGTAATGGGAGTATTTGCTGAATAATCAATCACTTAGAAAATAAGAATAAAATTTTGGAACTCTGTGATTTTGATTTTCCACTGTAAAAAATAAAGTGATCTTCAGTTCAGTTACTTCAAAGCATGAGAACTAGAAACCAATAATATCTTGGAAAGGTGGGAATCCCCTTATGAGCTATTATAGAGATCCTGTTTTGTATTGCTGAAAGGGACAGAGTTTTAAGATGTCAGAGATAAGGAGGAAAGAAAATTTTTTTGATCTTCTCATACTATGATTTGAATAAAAATCATATTCACATTTCAGCAGTAATTCTTCTGAGCAGACTAAAGCTTGCAGTGCAATTTTTAAGTGCAATGTGGATCCTACTCTTCATTGATTAGGCCCTTCCTCAGTAAAACCTAGTTACACAGGAACAGAGGCCAACTGGAATACTTCTACTTTGTTCTAGAATGAGGAAAAATTAATGCTGACCACATCATTGTAGCGTTGGCTAAATTGATATCTAAAAGGTGTTTAAATGGAAAGGGTAATCACAGTGAGATACATGGAGAACAGACCAGATGCAAACTGAATTCTTGAAAGCTGGTACACTACTTTCATTTTGGTTGTGATTTTAAACGAATTGCCTACAATGAAAAGAAACTAGATTATTTCAAAATATTGTTAAAGAAAACAAGTCCTTCACAGAGAGTTTGCAGCTACTGTAGTGGGATATAAATCTGAGTGTCAAAGATAAATGCACATTGTCATAATAAATTAGGAAACCTGTAATTAGTATGTTCAATAGTTTGCACTACTATTTCTTATCCATCTACACCAAAGACTAACCTACTCCTAGTGACTTTTTTTAGTTTTCTGTTTAAGAGTTGACTAAATTTTAGATATGTATATACAGATAACTGTTGTTAATGCTTAAAATAGCTATAATGAGTCTAGAATATGGTGTACTGAAAGCACAGGATACCTTTATATGACTCCCTTGCAAAACAACTTTTAATGTCATTGCACACTGCATTTTTCCTAAAGTGCAAGAATGAGTAGTAATCACTGGAGTCAACACTTTGGTTCATATTGGTAGTACAGAATGAGGATCCATGCCCTCAGATTTCTCAGGAAATTAGGTGTTCTGCTTTTTCTCTCACAAAACAGTACCTCACAGGATCTTTTTGGCAAAAACAGTGACAGAAACTCATTCTCCAGGGCAACACACAGTTTCTTCAGCTACAAGACCATCTTTTCTTTTCTTGACATCCCAACTCATTCAAAACACATATCCCAACTTCCTCAACAAAACTGAGATGAGTCTTGCAAACAACAGACTCTTTCACTGTGTTGTGCTGATTCATTCCAAGCACTGTTCATCCTGCACACTGAATGAGGCATTCCTGTGGGAAAACAAAGGATGAGATCATGTAATAAAGACCATCTCATAATGTACACAGGGATTGAACTATAATGGCCTCAACAGTCTTAATTCTATTCCTTAACTCTTGAGTGATTAAGAAGTTTTTTGTTTTCTAAATCAATAGTTATAAGCAAAGGCATTTTAAAATAACCAAAAACTCCAAACAAACAAACAAACAAAAAAAAGCCACATGGAACCATACTAACTACTGCTTTATGGTATGCAAGAAGAATTATCAGTGGCTCCAACTGGAGTGGAAAACAAAACTGCTCCCTTTGTTGAACATTCATTCTATTCTCAATTTGCCTAACCATTAATGTTTATATGTTTTCCAGGGATGGTTCAATTTTAATGTAATTCTGGCAGATTAAATTATTTTCAAATCCTGCCTTCTGTTTCCCACCAGGTCACAGGCGTGCTTACTCCAGAAGGATGCTGATGAGTCTCTTCATATTCCCTAGGCCTACCTGACAAATACAGAGACCCTACAGACCTTGTTCTCTGTCATTTCTCTTCTGTCAAATGTGCTCTGTCAAATTGGACACAGAATGGCCATTCCACTCTGAAGGAAATTTCACTTTTTGTAGGAATTCCAATTTAAAGGTATTAACTTTCTGAATCTCTCCTAAAGCAGACGTCGTTCTCCCCCTCCTCAGCGCAAGTCTCTGGTACATGTACAGCTCATCTGGAGGCTGAAAGCCTGAAACTCAGGCATTCATTATTCCTTGACCATTCCTGAGAGCTGGATCTTCAGCAATCCCTGACAGCCATCCCACAGCAAGAGATTATATTGAAAAAACATCCCTCTTCCCTGAAATTCTAGATCTGGAAAGCACTTTGTTTTGAAGCTGCAGAGAAACAGATTTCAGACGCTCACGCCTCATGTTTTCTGTCTCAGCTCACCAATCCTGCCAGGCAGCAGCACAGGCACTGCTGCCCTGCAGGAGCAGGAGCCCAGGGCAGTCCCAGCACGGGCCTGGCACAGTCCCACAGCACACCAACACCATGGGCAGAAGAGGGCACTGGAAACAGGGCCCATCCAGGCACAGCAGTAGGGAGCAGCTGGACACAAGGCTTGAGTTAAGGCTGAAGCAGAAAACAGAAGGGATACAGCTAAGAAACAGACTACCTGCATTGCAAGTTCAAGGTCCAGCAAGAGAAGCAGGGATGGACAGACAGACAGATAGACCCAACACAGCTCTAGAAGGGACTGTAGTCTCAGGTCTGGGCTTTAATGGAGCCCCAGGGCCTGTAGGCAGAGGGTGTGAGGGTGGGGGTCCCCGGTGAGGCTGCTCAGGGACCCTAACACCTATAAGCGCACCCAGGGCATGATGAATGTTGTGTTCAGTGCTGGGGTTAAAACTAGGAATAGAAGGGTCTTCAGAACCTCAGCAAATTCAGTAGTTTGCAGTCTCTGGGGGAGGCCATGAGCTTCTATGAATAATTCCCATTTGTTTGGGTTTTTTTCCCCATAATCATTTGGGACTTTGTGGCTAATATCGCTTATTCAAAGGATTTACTCTTCCTCTCTTTCTTCAGTTACATTTTGACTTCTATTGGCTTCGTTTGTTTGAAGCCATATCCTTCCTTTCTCTGTTCTTTTTGTCTCCTTTGTTCATATTTTATGTTTGCTGAAACGTAAACTTCTGGGGACTACAATGCTGAACAAGTTTCTCAACTCTAGTTGAACTCATTAATGTTGAGAACAAGAGCCAGTGGAGCATAAAGGATGTAAAAACTTTTGTCCCTCACTCCTGGAGGTTTTTCCATCACATGTGCTTGGAACTCCACATCCAAGAATCATTTCTAAGTTTTCCTAGGGTGAAGAACAAGTGGTGAGTAGCACAGCAACACAATAAAGCGGTGTGGCAACGATGGTGAAAAAATGTTCCATAATCAGTTGAACCTTAGGGCATATTAGGGCGTTGTTTCATGAGTTTTTGCCAGAGCACCTTTTTTTAAGGTTTCACACCAGAAAGCACCATCCTATACTGAATAATTTCTGACGCAAAAGGTAGCAGGTCATAGTCTCAGTTGTGTTCTATTTCCTTTTCCCTGTTTAGGAACCAATAACTGCTGGCAGAGCAGACAGGAAACCCTCCGTGTGGAAGAGCTTCACTGGGCTTATTGATGCCATGCAGCACTGGACTTCAGATGCACTGAGTGAGCATTCAGAGCAGTACAGCTACATTGTGAGAATCAAACAGTTACACCAAAAAGTCTATGTTTACCTGTTATGACAAGAAATTGCACCCAGCAATACAGTTGATACACATCATCTTGGAGTAATGGGCATAGCACAGGAGTGACTTCACCCCTGCTGATCTCTCCCAGTACAGTCGGATGCAGACAATGATGAATTAGTTCACTCACTCTCTGACCAAGCACCACATAAGATTTTATTGCCCCAAAATTCTTCAGAGATTCAGAAGCTGACCCTCTCAATCTCTCTATGAAGCACATCCAAGTAGGATTTACAAGCTTAGACACGGTTCCCTGCTAACATGGTCTAAATGCTTTACAGACCACAGAGTGAACAAAGTGGTGTCATGACTTATGTGCTTGTACTTGGACAGCTATCCAAGTGCTAGAAAATCCAACCTTAATTAAATTGTTAAAACAAGCTGTTGGAGATGCAGGATTTGACTGCTTACATAAAATAAATTATGCTGGTTAGATAAGTATGCTTATTATAGCATTTTTACATATCTTCATTATTCCAGTGGACTGTTTCCAATCTAGTAACATATTTCTATATATTTTCACAGCCCAAGATACAGAGCAAAGCACTCTGGGCTTTCTAAGTGAGAAGATGATCAAAATTCATAAATATGCATTTAGTAATTCATTCGGCCAGTGCTAAATGGAACCCTTTATATAGACTTTTCAAAAACATTCAGTGTCTGAGGTGAGTTCATTAATGTGGTGTAGCAGATTTGGAGCAGCCAAGGTTTGGCCTAGAGCAAGAATGATCAGCTTCATCTCTGCTGGTTTTACTAAAAGATTCTTCTGATGATACAAAATAGGTCTAAAACATCTAAGGAACTGCTGTTTTTGTGGTCCTCTTTCTGGTGCAGAGGCTGTTCTTGGGAGAATTTTGAAGTAACTGAACTATAATTCTAGTTAGAAAGCACTCACACAAACTCAAATTAAATACAGTATTGAAACTGTTCAAACATTTAATTATGCATAAAGCAGAGAATATATCTTAGTGATAAATCAGAATGAAATGGGATGGAGGGCTTGGAAGAAAGTAAAATTCCCTTGTTAGTAGCAATTCCAGAGGAGGGCCATGAATATGATCAGAGGATTGGAGCACACACCTCTCCTGTGAAGAAAAGCTGAGAGAGATGAAGTTGCTTAGCCTGGAGAAGAAAAGGTTCATGGAGATTTTGCGACAGATGGCGACTTTCACCAGGGCCTGCAAGGACAACACAAAGGGCAAGAGTTTTAAACTGAAAGAAGCTATATTTAGATTGATTACAGTGGAGATGGTGAGGCACTGGAACATGTTGCCCAAAGTAGCTCTGGACGCACCACTCCCAGAAGTGTCCAAGGCCAGGTTGGATGGGGTTTTGAGCAACCTGGGATAGTGGAAAGTGTCCCTGTCCATGGCAGGGGGCATTGAAACAAGATGGTCTTTAAGGACCCTTCCTATCGCAGCCATTCTGTGATTTTCAGATTCTACTCTCTTGACTTATCTTTAAGCATAAGAGATTTTATGTTATAGTCATGCTTATATATATATACACTTTGATAATCACAAAAATATTTAATTCACCATTTCAACTCATATTATGGATTTAAATTCATTAAACAATTTTATTTAATATTATAAATATATTTTAAATGTACACAAATTATAAGCTCCTCCTGAGATCTGTCAATACTTAACAAATTTTGAAATGTAACTCTGGGACATATACAGTGCACATTTGAGTTTTAGAAAATTCTAGTATGTAAAACAGAATAGATCAAATTGTCTCAGATATTGAAATGTAGTCTGCCAAATATAAATAGCAACAAACAGACTTTTGACTAAAACGTAGCAATTGCTTTATGTTCAGGTACTGAGTTTGAACTGCTAAGAGAGCTTTAGCAAGACAATAAAAAACAGGATTTAAACAAATCTTCTTTCATGGCTGTGTTTTGATGCAAAATTCATGTTAGAATAAAAAATAAACAGCATTATATTCCATTTTTCTTGATAAAAGGCTTGAAAAAAGGCAGTATCCTAGCAACTAGACATCAGAACTTTTCAGTGCAAATGCCTCAACCCTTTGCTGTGTCAAAAAATAAAAAGAGAATAATAGAATTCCAAACCTGCAATAAATCCTAGCATCAAACCTGAAAATAAAACAGCTCAACAATACATAGTATATTTGGGCTCCTTTTTTTCTGGCAGAAGTTTATGCTGAGACAACTTCCATAACACAGTTCTGTGATTGAAAAGGCCAGAAAGTTTTGCGTTTTTGTCCATTTTGGTGTCCAACTGTGAATCTCTAAAATCTTATTGTATAAGGTTTCTTTTGATGACTTTTATTTCATAACCAATAACTATCTTTTTCTGGACTTGCTCCTTCTATTTAACACAAACTGTCAAAAGCCCTGGTTGTGGTCGTCTCCTCAATCTGCTCCACCCTAAAACAACACAAACTCTCGTTAATATATGAGGATACTTGATAAGTATCAGGGAGTACAGATCCCTGGAACATCTAAAGAAAGTGCCAGAAGTGGGACACATGTCACAAACCAATAAACAACAAAGCCATTTTATAAAGCCAGCTGTATAATAGAAGTACATTCATTTAATGTCTCTTTCAAGCTTTCAAAGCACTTACTGATATTATCAAATTAAACCCTATCTCTAGCTTTATCATATACTATTGATGCCTGTTTCTAGAAGTCCATCAAAATTGCTGCTAGTGTTTTTGGGTCTTATATGATATGTACTCAATCTGCTCTTATTTCAGGTACTTCCTGCCTTGGTTTCATTCAGTTGCCATAAGAGGGAGAAAATAAAGTGGTTTGGATAAAGAGGCTGAAACCAGGATGCATTTCATCTGTACAGTAATCAATAGCAGCCAGAGTTCACAAGGAAAACATGGATTGAGATTTTTTTTCCTCACTTTGGTTTGAGCATGGGTGAAGACCTGAATGTGCTGACCATCCTCTCCAGCAAACGGCATGCTGAAATGTGTGCACTATTCCCAGTAAATTCAAAACTCCTCACTGACGCATTGTATAAAACAGAATAGCACAGAGGAAGTTAACTATAAACATATTGGTGCCGTTGCATGAGAAGGGCACGCGGATTGAGGGGGAGGGCAGGCTGCAGGAGAGAACCTGGGGAGGCCAAAGCCCAATTCCATTCGTGTCAAGCAACATCTTGCAAGTGACCATCAGAAGGAAGGAGGGTTCAGCTTCTAGGTAGGTTTCCAGTTCAAATATCAGTGATTCGCAAGCCAAAACCCCTCTGTTGGGCCTTCTGCTGTACATGCTGGGACTTGGGCAGAGGTTAGCCTGGGAGAAGCCTCACCAGCGCATCCGGAAATGGCTCTGGCTGTGTCTGAGAGCCAAAGGTTACTCGCCGCTCACGTGCTCGGTCACACTGACTTGGAAAAGGGCCCCTCTCTCCCAGCAGGATATTGCAACCATCAGGTTACCAGGAAGTTTCCATTCCTCTGCACACAGCTACTCCACTGTGATTTAGAAAGTACCACATTTACAAGAGAAATATACTACATAAAATTAATGACCTAGGCAAAAATGATAAAGAAAACTGAGAAGATAAAGAAAGTATATGTATTTGGCAATTACTAAGGCAAAAATAAAATGTTTACTAGTGCAGGTAATTGAAAGGCTTATTTTGTGCACTGCTGTTTTCTATCTGGAAAGAAGGATGAGATACTCCATATTTAAGGAAGGATAAACTTTTTCAGAGTGGACGAGTTACTACAGAATATGTAGAAAAACTTTATGCTATCTAGAGTTAAATATTTTTAAATTCCACATAAGACTCCCAGAAGAGAATCTGAGAGGATTTCAACTGATTGTTTTTATTTTCTGAGGCTTTTTAATAACTTGAGTCAACGTCAGAAAACTGGAGCAGTACCAATATTCTTTTGCTGTTATTCAAAAGGTCATGCAAGATGAGCTAGGGAACAGAAGGACAAATGGTCTGACGTCAATCCAAACACACAGAACTGAAACAAATAAGATGCTTCATTTTTATAAGGTATTATTCATACTATAACACAGCTATAGGATTCCTTCCATCAGCCTGATATCTTCCCAGGAGATCTTAATTTCAAAATGCCTGGTAGCCCCAGGCTTAAGGCAGTTGCTTGGAAGGTGGGAAAACTTTCTTCTTACCAGGCTGAGGGAAGAATCAGCTCTTTTCGTGTACCCCAAGGAGACAGGCTAGCACTCAGACATACAGGAGAACCACCTCTTTCTTGAGCATCTCAAGCCAGCTTTCTAATGTGTGCAGTCAAAACAATTTGGATGTTTCAGAAAATGTCATTATAACTGAAAATATTTACCATATTTATGATATATTAATATTATTCAATTTATGAGTTTGGATATAAGAATAATAACTGATGATGCCTATTTCAGAAAAAACTGCCCTAAAATTGGTCAACAAAAGTTCTTGCAATCACTATGTGTTTTCTTATTACAAGTAATTTCTAAGAAAATTTTAATATGAAAATTTCCAAGTCCTTCCACATCCATACAGTGCAGTCAGTCTGCACACCTCACATTCAGGCAGCTGTAGTATTGTTTAGTTACAGCACATCCTGCTTCCTCACTCACCAGCCATGGAAGAAAGTATAAATGAATCCATTTATGAGCGTGTCTGCAAATGTGTGCACACACAGGTACACTACACACACCAGCACAGCTTCCCTCTGCTGCCTTATTCTTTGCCTTCCTCAGCTGTACAAAGACAAGCAATGTAAGTACAGGTGATTGGCAATCTTATTTAAGTAGTTAGTTTTTTCCTGAATTACACAAATTACATTACTGCTTTTCATTCTCATGTTACAGTTAATACTATATTGTAATATCCTGCAAATTAAATTATTGCTATTTATTTCATTCATAAAGTTCCGTACTAGCAGAGCACATAACAGAAGTGATCCAGGCTCAAAACCTAATTATGGAAAATATTTTGAAAATTGAAAATGACTTAAAGATTTTTAAGCAATTTTAAGTAATTCTATCATGTTATTTATCCAGTTAACTTGAAAGAATCAGTTACCCTGAAAAAACGTAAAAGGCAAATTTTCTTGGAAAAAAAGTCCCAGTAGCACTAGTATTCGTGTCATCTAAAAATAAACCAGATTTAAAATTGACCAGTGATTAATGTTATAGAGGTGAAACTGTCCAGAGGTCCAGATCCACAATGTTTGTATTAATTCTGTATAGAGTTATGTCACAAGTCCAAAACTTGGGCTTCAGGTTTTGAGCTGAACTAGGTGTTTAAATGAATTTTCATAAGCCTCTAGGCTCTCAATTTGCCTTGAAATCAAAGAAACTTAGGGGTATATCTAAACTTTGAGTGTATTTAGTCCTTTGTTGCATTTTTTTTAATACACGAGGGCAACATTTTTATAAGCTCTTAAATAAGTTAGAATTATAAATCCTATGACTTTAAACCCAGATGGGAACCAAAAAAATTTATGGTTTTTGGACTTCTGAAAGGTCTTTTTATTCAAAGTAATTTCTGATTACAAGAACAGATCCTGCTGTTGAACTACAAGGTCATTGGCCCTTTATTTCAATTTATGTCTTTTAACTGTAAAGATCTGGACCTTTTCCTCCAGTGGAAACAAAACCTTTGTGTAAATTTGTGAACCTGAATATTACAAACACCAAACTATTATACCTTCTTTGTGTAAATTTGTGAACCTGAACATTATTACAATCACCAAACTATTATACCTTATTTATGATCAGAACCAGTAGAAATAATAATAAAAAGTTGCTTTATTTAAAACACACCTGAAAAAGTAATTCCAAGAGCTTTTTATTGTCTTGTTAAAGTAATGATTTTCAGCCACTCTGTATACATGAAACGTAGAAAATAGACAGAATTTCTTAAAGAAAAATGTAGTATAAGGAAAGCAGATTGCTACCTATGTAGGTATAATGTGAGATTTTTAATCTCCCATATTAAGTCTCTCTTCAGCAATGTTGTCTCACTGCCTCCTGAAAGAAAAGCTCCCTAGTGCCACTAGAGAACAATACCAAATAACTTCACTTTCCCTGCCTCATAAATGGAGCTGTCACTTCCCTTGGGGCGTAATTGTGAAGTCAGTCCACCCTAAAGCAGAGCTATATCTGCAGTCAGCTCCCACCACTGACAGCTGGAACAGAGGTGGTGTCTTATAGCTTCTGGTCCCTGTAGGAGCTATGCCATTGGAACCTGGCAGCCTCCTTGGATCAAAGCATAATTAGAAGTATCTTCAAGAAAAAAGAATTTTAAAACAGCCCAGCACCTATTCCTATAATTCCCTATGTCTTACCATTCCCCCGAAGCTGGGGAAACACTGCAATTGCTTTATGTTGTACCCCCTGGGTTCTACATTCATATCTCACATCTGCCTTGTCAGCAAGAACAGTAGACTCATAATTCCTATTTGCATCCCTCTATCCCCACTGTCTCTTTCCCTCTCTCCAGAGAGCCCATTTAATACTGCAGAGCTCCTTTGATCTCTGTGTTCCCAGCTTGAACAAATCAGCTGTGTAACTTTGCAACTGCATCTCCTGTTCCTCCAAGAACTCATCCACTTCATTTTCCTGCCTCTCTTCTGAATGTCTAGTCAGAAAAGATCAATATGTGAGATAGAATCACTTATAAGCTCATATGCCATTACCACTTCCCCCCTAATCAATCCCAGAAGCAAAAGCCATGAAATTCTGAGACAGCACAGTAGAAAGAACCAGTAGTTACAAACTCAGTTATAGAATCACTTTATATTAATGAGGTTTTCTGTCTCGTTAATTTTGGCTGTAAAAGGACATAGTTATAAAAAAGCCTCTGAAACATCCAGCCAGAGCCAGAGCCAACGCTTTGCACCTGTGTGCAAAATCTTTCTCACATGCATATACTTCATAAATTTACATCTGTGCACACGATGATAAAGGTGGAAATACAATAAGAAAGCAGGGTCTTTGGCATAGCTTTAAGTGAACCCTCATGTGACTTGAAAAAGTCAGCAGGTGGTAGCTCTATATGACTGACATCTATGATCATTTGTTTAAAAAGTCTTTAGTAGGGAAGGATAAGAAAGAAAAGACTTGATGAGTAGGGTGTCCTGCATTTGTTCACTATTTGGAAGAAAAGTACCAGAAGAAAGGAGCTCATCTTCTGACTAACAGGCTGAAATTTAGTTTGCTACTTGGGGAAAAAGTAAAACAAGAAAATAAAAGAAAAGAGACCAGTTGCTGTATATCACCAATTTGCTCTTTCTCTTTCAGACATCAGAATATTATTAATTTTTCGTGGTTAGAGTTGAATCATCAGGACAATGTTAAGGTCTAGAAAGCTGTACACATGCAAAACTTGTGAACATAATACAAACAGGATATTTATGCATTGCTTTTAAAACATAAAAGTCCACTTTTGATAAATATTCTTGTCTCCGATAATCATTTAGTTCCTACAATAACTGTTTACCTAAAGTTTACTGTAAACCTCAAAAGAGCAGAGAAATTAGTTGAAATATCTTCCGATTAAAACAATATTATTTTTAAAATGTTTTTTCTCCAAAGGAAAGATAAACAGGTTCCCAAATGAATATCTCCCCTCCTACTAGCATCATGTACTGATTCCCATGGAGAACTAAACTCAGGACCTTCAGAACAGATGGCAAAGGCCTTATCTGCTTTCCTACCACAGCATGAGGCAATATAGGTTTGCCTGATAATGCACTCACAATGAGGAAAAGGTTTATTGACCCCTCTTTCTATATTTACATCTGCCAAACAAATGCTTTTTAAATTTAACCTACATGTTTTGACTTTTGCAAGTTAATTTACAAAACCTATGCCAAGTATAAAACCTGAGATACTAAAGAAACTCTTTTCATTTTAGTGCTATTCCGGCTGTATATTTTGTCAAATCTCTGTCACAATTTATTCTCTGTCTTTAATTTAAAAAACTGTTACTTTTCAGCATTTATTTTAATAACCTCAGTGTTCAATTTCTATGTATTTCACATCTTCCTTCCACATTTGTTCTTAAATTATACCATAGCTTTTACACTCCTTTGGCCTGTGCTGTATAATGAGCTCATAGTGGTTTAGCAGGTGAGTAAGCTCAGTTCTGACACTGCATGAGCCCAACAGCTCCTTTTGCTCTATCCATTTGTCAGCTGCCCACCTACAAAATTCTTACAGCAAAAAAAGACCAATAAAATATTTCCTGCAAAATATGAAAAACATGTAGACATCAGACCAAAACCAGCTGCTCTCCAGAAGTCCTTTTCCTTTCACTAAGCGATCTACACCTAGTTAATACTCAATTCTTGAATGTTTCAGCTTTTATTTGAATACAACAGTCTTAAAATTTGACACTGTTTTGCACATAATTGTATTAGTCAAGGTTATATTAAAAGTGATTTTTAATTTTTAGTGTTTGCAAAGGCAACAAAATTAAGTTTAAGGTGATCTGTAAACAAAAGGGAAAAAAATGGTGAAAATATTTTGAAGAAGGGAGTGAAAATCAGTGCCTGATGGTAGCGGATCTAATGGTCATTGACGTGCTGAAGGATATGTTGATGGGCTCTTTATGGTTTCTTCTAAAAAGGTATTTATTTACACAGTTTTCTTTCTTCCTAGGATCCTTGTTAGAACACACAAGGAACCAGAAAGACATACACCTTTACAGAGAAAAGCAAAAGAAAGGCAAAATAAGTTATTGAAATGTTGACTCACTATTACTTCTAAACACAGTATTTTTGCTGTTTGGATTACAGCAATAGGAGCCGAGGCTTACAAAGCTTGTTCTGATTAACTCACACATCTTCTTTCACAGAATGGTAACTAAAATGGCACCACTGAGTTGTTTACTGACAAATGAACAAAACTTATAGGAATGTACATCAATAGGTAAGAATAACTGTGGTTATAGTCTCCCCATATAAACATTTCCTATGTATAAAAATAATTCTGTCATTAGATTGAAAGAGATGAAGGTCTTGTTTACCTATAGAAATACTATCGTTCTTCCTATGACCTAAATAGCTCAGAGTTCCCTGCAGCTAGCCTGACTGTACCAAATAATATCCATGTCCCTTTCCTACACTGTGGAAATATCCTTGTACAGACATATCCTTGCAGCGAGGAGCCCTGCCTTTGTGGCATATGATGGAATCCTCATGACTTATTTATACAGTTAGTGAGATTTCACACTGCATTAGAGGTTAACACACACACTTACATAAGGAGTAAAGGCTGAGCAAAGCATTGTAATACCAAAATCTGAAGCACATCCCAAAAGAGGTTTCTGGAAATACCCTTTATAAAAGTGTTCAGTGCTCATGCATTCTTTAGAAACAGCAAATTAATCCCGGAATTGATTAATGTGGTTTTGTCCTGATTAATATGTTTTTTAATTTTAAGAACTAAATACCTTGAAAATACTAAGCAGTTTAGCAAAACATCTTTATCCAGTTGTTGCAGTCATCTACCTCTAGGAAACTAGTGTTTCCACATTACCCAAACACCTTGATTAGACTGAGCAAAGGCATCTGGAGAACAGCAAAGCTGCAGCAAAGGAGACTTTCAGCCCACATCTTACATTATTGCTTCTGGGAAAATATTTTTCCAGTGTTTGGTGCCTGGGTGCAATCTGTAATGAAGGGAATAAAAAATGGGAAAGGAAAAGAGGGGAAAAAAAGGGAAAAGAAAGGTAGAGGTTGAAATAGTATCATAAACAGCAGCCTGCAAGGCTGTTAGTTCTGCAAATTGTTAGTTCTGCAAATATTTTTTAGAATATCTGTGATGGTTTATAATAAATAACTTGGGAAAAAAAATAGCATCGACTACCTACATGGTACATCTAGGACAAGCATAGCTATTTTTAGTTAAGACATAATTTTTACATCTTGCTATTTGGATGAATGTCCTCTTTGGTCTTTGTATTAGTGTTTGGTCCACCCCAAACACTACAAGTATTTTCCTCTTTGTGAAGTTTCTATTGTTCTTCCACAATAGAAAGGAAATGGGGGAAGAAAGAAAGAAGGCTGACTACAAGGTTGACCACAATGAGACTGGCCATGCTTTCAGCTGAGACACTAGCACTTAGAAATGGAAAACTTCTTGACAAGATTATTTCCCCTTGTGTAATTTCAAAATGGAAGTTCTTGAAGTTATCTCTTTTACACCTATTAGAGGGAGTGATACTGAGAAAAAAAAAAGAAAATATTTCACAAATAACAAATCCCTTTTTAACAAAGCATGTTTGAGTGTTCAGTATCAGAACAGTCAACTCTTTAAAATCTTTGACCAATATTTTATAATACTGCTTAATTTTCAGCCCTGCATGCACAAATTTTGTTTGACATTTCCAGATCCTGATCCTGTCTTTTCCTACCTTCAGCAGAGAAGAGCCTTAAGACACAGTTGCTTCTACCTCAGAACTTTTCCCACTTCTTTTAAGCATTAGAAACTGTCTCTAATTATAAAGATGCTGTAATACAGATGAAAAAGTCCCATTAGAAAATGGTTCAGAACTGAAGGCGAGTGACTCTTGAGCTCTTTAAAAACTGTGTGTTTATCCTCATTGTCTTTTCCCTTATGATCAGAAACCAGCACAGGAAAACATCCACAGGTAATATATGCTCCTTGTAGCTAAATTAAACTTACCTACTCTTTTCAACTTTTCTAAATACAGCGAAACTTTTACCAGAAAACTTGTCCAGTAAATGCAGCTATAAATATTTTTACAGCTCTGCAACATGAACATCTTCACTGCCCTGCCTGGAGAGGGGTGCACTGGGCCTTCAGGGGTACAGCCTGACACGAGAGACCAGAGTCAGACAGTCAAGAGCACCAAGAGCAGGAAATCAGCTTTTTACAACCCATTGTTTTCCCCCATCAGTTTCTTCCAGGCAAAACAAGCAAATGAGCTACTTCAGGATTAGATCTGGTAACATGGTGCAAGTAAAATTGTATTGCTGGTAACTGTGTTTTCCTCAGAACTATGTTCAAGGATGACAAGGAAGAAAAAGGAGGCACATTGAGCCCAAGCACCAGTTTTGAACTGTTGCACAGATGACACAACAATATGCTCAAGGGGAAAGTGGTTAAGACAGGAGGCTCTCCAGTATGCAGCAACAGAGCAGATCTGTCTGCAATAAAGGCTTTGGATCATCCATATGGAGAAGAAATGAAAATTATTATAATGACAAATACATATTCCCTTTCACCTATGGGTGTAGTAAAGGGCAGCAAGAAATGAGAAGGCTTATTTCATTTTATAGCCTAAAAAGTCATTTTACAAGTCCATGTAACTGAAGGATACTAACACTTTGTGTGTAAAAGCATCTGGAATATAATTAAAACTTGTGCTAATTACTGCAGAAATTGTGATACTATTCTTATGACTGTATGAGTAAAATTTTTATGGTCATTCTTGAAAGTGCTTTGTATCAGAAACAATTCTCTTCCTAATCCATTAATTTTACAGGTATATCAGTTTTGCATATGAAATTTGAGAACTTTAAAATAAAGAGAAACTGCATTGAATCAGTAACGTCAAATATCTATTCGTCCTTTTGATTATTTCATGCTTGGTAAGTACAATATTTCTAGACCCTATCATGTTTATTAAAAGTACTTCTACTTCAAATGGGCTTCTCTTCCTTCCCTTTATATACTTAAATTATCAAAATGCCATGAATTCAATAAAACTGACCTTTAAGATAGATAGATAGATAGATCTTATTAATATAAAAGCCTCAGAATCTGCTCATCTGTAAGGTATTTTTAGAAAATAAGAGGCTTCATCTGAGTCTGGCAAAACTATCATCCAGGGAGCTACTCCTTTTGTATGTTCCATTCATTTAATAGAGAATAAATGAAATGCGTCAAGCTAACAGTGGCTGAATGGAACAAATATCTGCCTTTGTGACAGAATCATATTTCAGAATTTGTGTCTTCAGTATTGTGACCATAACAGGCTTGGCTGAAAAGGGGAGAAGGATATGGGTTGATCACCCATTTTTTAATTAGCAGGACACCAGTAACTATGTGCCATGGTTACTACTTTCTCTCCTCCTCCTCCTCCTCCTCTTCTAAGAATGGGTGCAAGGAGGTTTATTTTAAGGACCCAGTCCCACAGAAATCATAGACAAAGCAAAACTTGATTTCCTTTTTCTATCTTACTTTTTTTTTCATGTGGACCCTGTGCTTATTCTCCAAGTATCTGAGAATGCCGGGGATATAAGGAATAGTAATTCTTTTTCTTCTCACAGTATCTTTTTCGGTCAACTGAAGGTGAAAACTTAGCTCCAATCAAGTTTTAAGAGAGAACAGAATATCATGTGTCCACAACAGATATCATTATCAAATTATATTTATGAATAACCCCCTGCTCTATATATTAGAGAATTCCTCACAGATCAAACTCCCAACCATGCCTCTGTCAGTTTTTCTCACTGTTTACAATTCTCCCCGTGAGTAAGGTTTTATTATTTTTAGTCTGTAGAGGATCACTCTTCCACAGAGGTTGCTATCTCAAACGTTATGTAGATTATGGACTGTATTTTCAGGTAGAAAAACATGTTGAGTATTGATCACCTGTCTGCATTATCTGTAATCAAAAATTTTTTGAAGCTAAGATCTCAACTCTAGTAGTTTATCAAAAAAATTGACGTTTACCTCTGTGTTTGTGATTGATTATTGTGTGAGCTTTTGCTTTTACTACCCAAAAGCAATTAAGTGAATAATTTTCCTCAAATCTGAACTACTTCATAATATTCTTCATAAAGTCTCCAAAATAATATTTTGACTGAATTGCTCCATGATGCAACTGCTGACCAAATTATGCCAAGCCTTCATTTCATATGGGCAACGGAAATGAATGTGTGATTCTCTTTTTGGTTTACTTCCAAAGTTTCCAAAATGAACATGTTAATAATTAAAATATTACCTTCTTTAGGTCTTGTACAACTGTGGTACAAGTCCAACTGTCCTGGAAAGGTATATGTGACTATCACACCACAGCTGCTGACTCACAGCAGGGATTTTCTCCTCTTGAAGTTCATTTCCAAGACCTGATTAAGAAGCAGTAGCTTACAACAGGGAGATTTTCTATCCCTATTACCAGTCATTCTGCTTCTCTGCACTTTGTTGTAACTTTATAAAGACTAAAAAAAATAACAAAACCCATATAAACATAGAATCACAGAATGTCCTGAGTTGGATGGGACCGTAGAGATCATCCAGTTCCAACCCTCCACACCTGTGGAGAGGAATGCTGCGCACTAAGCCATAAAACACAATACATCATAAAAATAAAACCTGAGAGGTATATTACATTAGTAGTCATTGGCTCAGTCGGCTTCCTCTTCAGAGGATACACTGAATAGACAGAATCTCTTAAAAAATATATTATTCCCTGAAAGTGTTGGGTTTTGTGTATGCAGCATACTGTAATCAAACTGAGCCACTTCAATGTTTATTGTATTAGCTATAATGATATGACTAGCAAAATGCAAGTCCATTATAGACTAGCAGTTCACAGCCAGTATTGGTTATCTCAAAACTAGAAAGATGTGTCTGAAAAGCCTGCATGAAGGGAAACAAACATCTCTAATACAACTTTTGGCAACAAATTTAATGGGGAAATGCACTTTAAATTGCATTTATAATGATGGAAATTCCTGCTCACAAAGACATATTGTGCAGAGAAGCACATACTCCATCTGCCTGGGCAAAGTGAGGACTCTCAATGCTGTGCAGAGTGGAATGTCTGACTCCAGCTCCTTTCTGTAGTCAGGCTGTGTACCAAATTTGAGGAAGCAAAGCAAATTAATTTTGGTTAGTTTTTTTGTTTTATTTGAGAGAAATAAATGCAAAGTTGTTCTGTGGGACTCCCAATCACTTGTTAGTTGCCTGTGTAAAATCTTCTTTTATTATCAGAGTAAGCCATTGAGGCGTGAGTTCAGGATTAGTTTTGGCATTCACAGAGAGGACAGAGCTTTTTCCAGCAGTACATGACTGGGTAGTGCTGGTGGCTAAGCATGGGCTGCTCACAGGTAAACGAAGGGTCCGACACCGTCTGCACAGACAGCTGAGGTGAAACGCTGAGAAGGCAAAACCAGGGTCACTGTCAGAGGTTAAAGGAGCAAGGCCACGCATGCCAGAAGAGCAAGTCAAAAGCACAACACCAAGGCAGGCAAGGGGGAAAACAGGCACAACACTGGGAATTGCTAAGAAAGTGTACATGAGCATGAAGCGAAGCTAGTGGCCCACAGCCGGAGTTGGATAGAAATGGACCCTATCAATGGGGCTACAGGTGAAGGATGAGGAGATAGAGCAAGGGGCACAGCCCAAGGCATTTGCCAGATGACCACTGGTGTCTCCTTATTAATGCTTTGGCTTTGAGGCAGGAGCCTTTGTTAACCGGGTTTTTTGGCAGCCCCAGTAACTATTAGCTTTTGCCCACTTTGTTCCTTCCTCATGTGCACAGAGACTTGTCACAAAGTGACACTGTTAGAATAGTGCTGCGGAAAAGCAGTCAGAAGTTGGAGCTTCTCACTGACTGCAATTCACTGTAATTTTATATCCTGTAAAATACAAAACTAACACCTACAGTCATCAAGCCTCATACCTAAGTACAGATAATATCTTTGGGAAATGTCATTATAAATTTAAAAAGTCTCCTGTAAGCAAAAACTGGGATCATATAACATTGCCTCTGGAGTTGCACAACACAGGATGTAGAAACCCAGATAGTATGTACATGTTTTCTTATATGTATATATTGCAGTACTTCGTATTCTATTTCTATGATTAAAAATTCTTTTATAGCAATATTGTTTCCATCTATCTTGCTATCTGCTAATCTAAAAGAACTGCTATTTTGAAGTTATTTTTCAGTAAACTATAACATTTTCAAAGGCTAGAACTTGAATATATCATAACCATTACACAAAAGCATCATACACAGTTCAGTGAAGAGATTACATAGACATCACAGCTACAAAATTCCTTACTTATTAGTGGGCCAACTTATTCTTTGATACCCTGCCGAGCTTCTCAGGCTACATGTTTATATATAGGTCTTCCTCTTGTATCCAACTCAGTCTCCCATACAGGAGCAAAGCATACAGAAAAAGCTGAAGTATCTTTCAGAACAATAATGACAGTAGCACTACACAGAGATGGGTTTCTGCATTCACTCAGGAAAGCTCAAAGAAAAATATTCAATTTTCAGTAATGCCATTGGGTTCCTACTCAATCTATGCAGCTGCGTGAAATCTATGTGAATTGCCTGAAGCAGCAAAAGCCATTCAACCTCCATTTATAATTTGGGTTCTTTCAACCTTGAATTTATGAACTGCAGTGCTATCATCATTTCATCAAGACTCATATTTTACCATTATAGAGTTCCAAGCTCTACAGACACACAGTTTCATTTCCAGATTAATTACGAAAAAGAAATTACTAGATCATAATTCCTCTCCTTCCACAAGACTTGTGGAAGAGGTGTGAGAACCTTCATCATAGTCAGCTTTCATAACCTAAGCTGTTCCCTAAAATCCTTTGATATCAGAGCAATTGCACCAGCAGGATGAATGAATCAAATGGAAAACCATATTCAGAATTCATGAGGCCCTCAGGACCAAATGGAATATTCAGACATGTCTGTAAGGGGGGAAGATGGTATCCTCGATGAAAGGACAGAACTTTACTTTACACTTGCCGTTATCACAACAAAGTAACCATTAACCATGCAAACTATTTTTTTCTGGATGTGCATGTAAAGACAGACAGTATCATGAAATTACACATTTTCATCCAGTAGAGTCTAATCTTCCACTGAGAAGAGCTTTTCCATGTTCATATTTTTAGCTTGATTAGTAGGGTAATATTTCAAAATTATTTAGTTCCTTCCTTTCTACAATGAAGTTCAGAAGAAAGTAATGTTGATATCAGAATCAGAAACCAGCATCGTTTTCAGGAGTAATCTTTCAGTTGCTTAAATATCTGCAAACTGAAAAGCAAAATTTTCTTAATTTTGAGATCTGAATTTTAAGATAGAGGAAAAAATTACTTGCTTTTTATCTTTGAAATAGATTTTTGATTTCTGCTGGAATTTTCAATAGATAATTGCTGTTTTATAGAGCAATACTGGAAGTGCAACTGTAGCTATACAAAGACTTATTTTCATTCTGTGAAGATGGGAAGGGGAATCCAAAATACAAAGGAGAAAGGAGTTAGGAAAAAGTCTAACCCTAAAGAAGAAAAACTTCTGTTTTTCAAAGGATATCCCTTATGCTGACAGTCTGCAGTAGTTTGATCTTGCTAGTGTCAAGTCAAGTGAACCAAGCTGGCCAAAGAAAACGCAGCTGATATCATATTTTAGCAGGTCATTGAGCTTTTGCGGGTGAAAAGGAGAGAGGCCGTGAAGCTAATCCAGATGAGATACCTAATCTTTTGTTTATGTTCCACTGTGATAATCTCATTTCAGAGTAACAGTAATAATGAAAAGCAAGGAAGTTGAAAAAAAGTGGAAGGACAGAAAAAAAGGGGTGGCAGAATTATTTGATTGTCATTTTGTTTTGGCAGATAACAATACAAAGTTCAGAGGCTATGAATCCTAATAAAAAGTTTCTAAAACAATGAACTTTTGATATCAATAGTGCATGCGTTGAAGGACATACTAAGTAGTGTTAAAAGGGTGTTCAAATAAGAATGTCCTATGCCATAAGTAAAGTAACAAAAATGGCAAGAATGTCAAAGGCAAATGGTTATTTTGCTCTTATCTGAATACAAGGTGTAAATCATTTTCTCCCTGTCAGCCCAATGATTTTAACTTTCAATTTTTCCAACTCAATAGAAATTTTAAGGAAAGATTCAGAAAACGTATCCATGACCAGTATGTTACTACAGATGAAAGAATGCCATAATGTGTCAGTTTTTGAAAAATTCAACAACAGATTTTTTTTCTGAGAATCATAATTTCTGTGTACAGCACCCTTACTCTCATGTCATGCTATGGAATTTTCCATTATGTACATCATGTCAAATATTTTCTACAGGTTTTAATTTGGTCTGTTTTCATAAAAATTACTTTAAAAGAATCTTGTGAGCTTCTCATTTATAAAGGATACAAGAACAACAGTCATTCTGGACCTCTGTAAACCGATCAGTTCTTTTGAGCAAATGCTACATTTTCATTTATCTTTTAAAATGAGAAGAAAAGAATACTTATTTATAGATAAAATTATTTAAAGGATAACACATTCATTTATTAACAGCCTCTTATGAAATATAAGTTTTTTGAAAATCCAGGCTTTCTGAAATTCCCATTTAATTTAGTTTTGAAGCAGCTCAGCATTCTGTAGAAAACATCTGACAGAATGAGGAAAAACTGGGTGTTCACTGTTCAGTCAATGAGGTCCAGTAAGTCCCCAGAGCTCCTATTTGCTTGCTCTGCTTGCAGGACTGTGATGAATCATTTAAAATACACATAGAAACTAGTGAATAGCAGTAGTTCTATTAAAATTAACATTTCTGAAGATCATTTTCTAAGATTGCATACATTAGCAATGTTAGGTTAAGAATACCTCTCTAATGATTTCTCTTGCAGATTTGAGGCTTCTACCATAAACAAATAACTGTACTATAGAATACTTTTTTAAAAAAAATCAGTTATATTTTCTATAGTGTATTTGTTCCTAGCAGAACATTTGCATGGCCTATTATTACAAATCAACATCTGCAGCTGTAACATGTCAAGTCCCTCAGTAGCATTTAGCAATCTATACAGCAGTTTTTTGCACAGTTTAAATGTGATTTACTTTTAATGTTGTTTTACTTCAGCCTTTCCCAGGAACAATGAAATTTTACTTCCACAATTTTACTTTTATTCTGTGGTTTTTTTCCTGTGTGGCAGATTCAGACCTAGAGGCATGATTTGGTGTATAACATATATTTTGTTGCTGTTTCCCAGCTGATAAAGAACATTTGCATTCCAAGAGTTCCCATGTTACTATTCAGACATGGGTGAATACTGCGGAGTAAGTACTCAGAGATATGTATTACAGTAAAACCATGAATTCACCTCAGTGGTATTTATGACCTTTTGTATTTATTTTCAGAAAACATGTGAGGGGTTTTTTTAGCCAAAATGCTTGAGGAAAACAAGAAGTCTCATGAGTACTTGTACAAAGGCTCACGCCTAGGAATGTTCATTAGGGCATTCTCAGACCTCTGATTTTCCTTCTTCAGTCATCTGGTCACTGACCACAAATATTAAGCAGGCAAGAATTAGCTGAAACAGAGAGAAATCTTAAATCTTGGCTGAAATGAACAGCTCGATTACATCCTTTGTTCAGTAGTTTGTGGCCTATAATCCATAACTAGTCCAGAGATTACTTTCTGTCTCCAGGGAGAGTCATCTAGTCACCCAGTACACTCTTACTTCATCTGCTACCCTGCACTCAGACAAAGCAGGAGAACAGAATTCCCTGTCCTATTATTTTGCATTAAACAATTCTTGTGCAAACGTGTCTCTAGAAGGGGACAAGATGACCCTTAGGGGTGCTACATAGTGAAATGGAAAACTTGCTACTATAGCAAGTAATATGTTTTCTCCTGTGTTGAAAGCTCCCAAATGTGTCTGTCTTTACAGATAATTCATAAAGGAAAAGCAGCTGCTGTTATTGACAGTTTAAGCAAAATTTGCCCAGTGCCTTTCTTAATGAAAACCTTTTAATCTTAGCAAAGATTTTAAAAATGACTACATGACTGGAACTGGTTCAAGGGACTTGAATTAATTAGACAATTTGAACCATCCTTTTAACACTTTAAACTCACAATTCACACTTTTCAAAAGATAAAGTTGACATCAGTTTTCTGGTTCACTAACAAGGACATTCCAAACATTCAGTGTATTTCCCCAATATATCTGCATGTGTCATGATAGAATTACCAACAATTTCAGTGAAATTAGATATTTGAGGAGAAGACTGCAGTATGTAATTAAGCTACAAAAGGAGAATAAAAGAGTGTGTGTTTGCATAAAGAGAATGCCTCAGCTCAAATTCATGAAGAGACAGACATCCAGGACTGAAATTGCTTCCCCATCATGTCAGAGTAGCACAACACACACAGCTCTGAAATATATATTGACCTGAAGTGCTGCCAATATTTAAAGCCTAATTGCCACATGAAATTGCTAGGTATGACCATTTTTATGTATATGTATATATAAAGGTATGAAAGTAAAATGCAATGTGAAGTGTCTTTGGATCAGTATCATTTAAAGTATTGAGGCTCAATTCATAAAATGCACTTGTGAGTAATTTGTGCAGTTCAAGGCATGTTTTTGCATAAAGATTGACCTATTCATATGTAAATATCCTTCTAAGCACAGTCACCACATGGACACATTTATATTATTTACTTTGTTCACTGATTTATGTTCTTACACTGTGGTCAAAATTTAGAGTACAAATTATTGACAGATGTTAATAACTTTGAAACATTCTATGTGGGTCTTACTTGAAACAGAGAATGCAGTTATGAAATGTGAGCTGCTACTCTTGACTTTTATATTCCTGTAAACCTAACAGTTAAAAATAATAAAAATAAGTTCATAGCAGATATTTCATATTCATGCCATGTTTAGTATTTGTTCAGCCCAACCTGACAGACACAGCCAAGTTGTAATTAATGTCATAACATAGAAATTAGGCCAATCGGTGCTCAACACTGTTGGCATAGGCTGATGCCGTTATAATTTTGTTCTTCATTGATTTCTAGTGTGCTGAATTTGCCTGATGGGGTCTTTATCATTTTTAATAATGAAACTTAGCTGTTCTCCAGAAAAGTGTTCCACACTTAGACTTAAAACAGAATTATCATGTTTAAAACAAAAATTGTTTTAGTCTCTAAAAACTCCAAACTCAGAGTAAAAGCCTTAAAATTTGGTATTTATATTTATGGAATCCTAGCAGATCAAGCTATGTTTTTTTGCAAATAAAAGGAACAAGCAGTAACAGGTACTTAATTGGCTGTGTTTGGATAACACTTAAGCATAGACTGGGACTGGTAGCATCCTATGAGTATCCATCCAGTTAAAATACTGGATCACAGCAGGAACTGGAAACCCACTATTACTAAAATGTAAACAAATATAAACATTTCTACAGCCTTTGGGGTGTAAATCCTCAGAAATTCCGACCTGAATATCTTCCTTTTCCTTGTGCTCACAGTTTTTCAGACTGCAGTTATTTCAGTGGCAGTTATGGTACACGACTGCTCCCTATGCTGTGTGGTCCTCCCAAATAATGCATGAAAAACAGAAGGAAAAAGAAACATTACTGTGACAATCCAGTATTGGCAGAGATTTCTTCAAAACAGGGTTTTTAAGACTCATTCTGTGGTCCAGACATTCCACTATTACTAGGAAATATAAATTTGCTCATTTTGAGAGGAAAGTGTATTACAAATTAGTTATCCTTCCACAGACAAAAGACAAGTTCGGACACTCCGTGCTCCAAATAAGTCAAAATCTTTAACTAACGAGATCTTCAAAACCAGACAAACTTCTATTTGCTACATGACAACAAAAAAAAAAGAAACCATTTCTTCAGTTTTCAGTTTTAAATTAAAGACACTGAGTTGAACAGACACACACATACATGTAAGATGAACCTCTCTCCCTCCTCTGTTCTTATATATTAATTTTCTCTTTCCCTGGAAGTGTTTTCCAACCTTCTTGGGATTCTTTACAGTATAATACGATGCTTATTATATGAACAGCACTAATAAAAGAGTAGAAAAAATTACTTGGGATTCTTAGTTTAGAAATCAAGAAAAAATCCATCCAATTGCAGTTCTGATTAATCATGCTAATTTTAAGTGAGTGCATGTCCATGAAAGCCTTTGAATTAACAAATAGATATACCACAATTCCCATTGAGGCAAAATGAGTGACTTGTTTTGTGTAACACACTTGTTACTTGTCTCCTTTCCACTGAAATAAGCTTTTCTAAAATTTACGAAATTTTTGTAAATGTATATGAGAGTCACACAGGCAGATTATGTAGACTAAGTCAATCTCAAATTCTTAGCAAGTGAGAATTCTTTTATTATTTCTTATCTGATACACACTTATTATAAAATTCTTCCCTCCTTTTTCCCCTGGGAAGATCCAAGATATATAGGCATAAACTCTGAATACTATGTGTTTTATATACATCTCCATTACTATTTAGAATAGATGAAGAGTACCTAGATAAGACAAAATATTTGAGGTGTAAGCTGTAATTCATCTCCATATATTAGTAAAAAGCTGTAGAACATATTAATACAAAATTACATAATTTTGTTGAGAACCTTATCCTAGATTCATAAAATCACAGAATGGTTTGAGTTGGAAGACACCTTAAAGATCATCTAGTTCCAAATCCCCCTGCCATGGGCAGGGGCATGGCTCGGTAGATGAGTTTCTCAGAGCTCCATCCAGCCTCGTCTTAAACACTGCCAGGGATGGGCCATCCACAGCTTCTCTGGGAAGCCTGTCCTGGTGCCTCACCACCCTCACAGAGGATTTCTTCCTAACATCTAATTTAAATCTACTCTCTTTCAGTCTAAGACTGTTACCCCTCATCCTGTCCCTAAACTTCTTTTGCAACTGATTCTATCTAAAGTTTCATTGAGCTGCATTTGCTCACCTTACCATCCAAGGAAAACCTGGCTGGCTTGATACATGATAACACAGTAGTCATACTCTCTTACCACAGAACAAATAGTCCAGGCTAATGGAAATTTCCCAACACCCGTTTCTGTGAATGCTAAAGAAGCTGGAAAGGTGGGAAATGAGTAACTTCAGTGAGGGGAAAAAATGTCACTTCGAAGAAATCTTTGTTTGAAGCCATAAACAAAGGATCACCAAATCTTGCATATAGTTTCACAAATCTAGGAGTTGCACTGAGACATAGGTAGGACATGTGCAGAGGCGCACATGCACACACATGTAGGTCTAATCCATTCACTGTAGAAGTAGAACCTTGGTAACTTTAGTTAAGGATCTTGAATGCTAGCTTAACATTCTTTAAACTGTGCAAGCCACACATGATTTATTGCATGATCTTAGCAGAAACTCTTGGTGGAACTATGCTCTCTGTAGTCAGAATTTTCCATGTTATATTTTGATACACCTCATATACAAAACATATAAACTGTGATTTTATAGATTTCTAAAGCTCTGATGTCCAGAGGTGCACTGTAGTACAAGTTGAAGGAGAGATCCAGGCTTGTTCTAGAAATATGTCCTATACAATTCCTGAACAGAAGAACTTTCTCTTGCCTCATCTTCCAACAAAATTATGGGGCACATGTCAATTCATATTGCCTTAGTATACCCTGACAGAACTCTGAAGGCTATAATCACAGAAGGAGGAGGTGATACTAAAGACTCAGTTCATGATAGCTACTTTAAACTCTGGTGCAGGCCAATTATGGCAAAGAGGTGTCAGAGCAAGTTTGACTAAAGTTCCAAGACATAGTACATGTTCCTGTCCATTTTTATTATTTTAGGCAAATTATATTATAAACAATAGAAGAAGGTAAAATTTATTAGACCATTCACATTGCCCATACTTCTTCCCGAGTAGAAAACTAATAGCACAGAAAGCAAGAATCCAATGTACTGAGTTTTATTTTTTTCTTTTCTAACACAGTAAAATATAATTTATAAAATTTTTCAGGATTTTAAGTGTGCCATTAATTTCTTCAGACATGTTAGTACACTAAGAAAATTTTAAAAATAAGTGGAATCATTAATATCCTTCTATTCTGATGAATATCATAAAATATAGCTTAAAAAGTATACAATAAATAAAATACTTTACTTTTGTTTAACCTCATCACAACTTACTTTGGCTTGCAGAGTAACTCCAATTAGCTACAGAGCGTTTTCAAATATGCTTCAGAGAAAAAGGAAACCTTGCTAGAGCTATCAAAATACAGTTATTTCTGTTCTGTTTTCAAGTATTTATTCAGTCTCGGAAATGGTAGGACCATTTAGTATTCTGCTAAAGGAATGGGACACAATGGTATTTTAACCTCTTTTAGCCACTGAACTCTTACATTTCAGGGGAGTGAGTGACTTCTCTGGGAATTATTACAGGAACAAATGAGCTCTTGCAAGCACCAGAAGCTGAGGAGGGACTTTGCAAGAGTAACTCTGTGTCTGGTTGCTGTAAGGATGACATACAATGAATATGAACAGGCAAACAGTAACTTCTCCTTCCCAGCTGAAAGTCCTGACATGACAGAAGAGAAGGTACCCAGAGCAGGGCACAGAGGCACAGACTCACACCCCACTTTGTGCCCAGGGGAGACTTAGGCAATTGAATCCTAAATTGTATACCACAATTTCCACAAAATCCCTGAAACAAGCCTGCCCAGCACCATGTGATGCATCTTTCTTTTATAAACAGTAAACAAAATCAGCTCTAAACTGGCTGAAACTGTAAATTCTGTAATTGAGGGGTGGCATTGGTCAAGTCCAGGCAGCTGACCCTCCCAGAGCTGCAAACAGATGGCTAATAACGGCCTAGGACATCCAACCAGCTCTGACAATTTGTCACATTTCCAAGCTGTGATGACAAGTAGCCCCCTAACACCTGCTGCAGATCTAATTTGAAATCGTGACTGTTACTGATAATCACAACTGAGGTAATTTTCCCCCCATGGTGTTATAGCAGAAGATTTTCAGGTGGCTATTTAAAGCAAACTTTTTGTCTTAATTAAGCATATGTATATGTGTGCTGGATGAGAAAGGGGAAAAAAACCCCCTCACAATGAATTATGAAGTTAGGTAAAAATTTGGAAAATAACTTTGTATCCCAGACACCCTACAATGGATACCAAGAGAGACATGTTGGAGTTACAATTTAAAATGCTTTGGCATTTTTCCAGGCAATAATTTATCTTCCCGGGGTGAATCAGTATATTTACCTGGCTTAGGTTACAGTGTAGGGTCATTAAAAAACATTCTGGTTTCTCCACCAGATTGCAGTAGCTAGCATTTATCCAGCTGCAACTACACACCACACTTTAAAAAAATTGGTTCAATATTGGCTAAAAATTGATGATGTAAGCAATTTTTATGATCAGTTCTTTGTGACTGATTAGAAAAAACAGAAGTGTAGGCAACTTTTATGTTTGTTCAAACCCTATTAAAATAACACCTTTATCTTCTCAAACCATAAGTGAAGCGTTTGCAGCGTTGGGGCTGACCCTGATCTTCTGCATACTCTCTGCTTAAAGGACATGAACAGGAAATGGTCAGCTTAAGGACACAATGAAAGGAAACACAGCAGCAAAGGTTTCACTGATAACATGTGATTTGAAGTCAGTGAGCAGATTCAGTCAGTCACCCAGCTGTTTGGGCCAAAGTCTATACAGCACTCTGCTGACTCCTACAAGACTGTGTCACGAAAACATGTGGAAGACTGACGCTTGACATGGGCAAGGCAGGGAAAGCAGAGCACTTCCACATCATCAGATGCTGTGGCTCAGTTATTTCATGCCAGAACCAAAGAAAATTATGCTGGTTTAGAAATATTTGTTTTTCTAAGAGTTAACTGGGCCAAATAGAAATAGGATGCTGATGTGAGGGTGTATCCATATGTCAGCGCATGAGTATCACTAGGTGTAATGGAGTTCAGGTCAGAGCCAGAACTGCAAAGTATTCCACACCCACAATTAAGGACTAATCGTATTATTTTTTATTTTTCTTTGAGGGAGAGAACTTTCCAGAAGACATCAGCACTTTGGATACTGAATGATTAGTGTGTTTAAAAGGATTTATAAATTATAAACTTAATGCAGTTTGTAGTTTCTAAGTAGTTCTTTTCTTTCCTCACACACTCAGCAATAAACTTACACCAGCCAATAATTAGAAAGAAATCCTTATTGAATGTAGCAAGGAAGGGAAAGATTTTACAAGCCTTGGGTGATGTGCTTTCTTACTGATTTTAGAAGCACAGTTCATTCTAATTTTTGATTTTGATTGTGGTACTTACAAGTCTTGCCTTTGGACAGAACTATGTCCTCTCTATTTTTCAAGGCATGTTAAACAAGAAAGAAAACACACTGAATTTTTTTTAAAAAATCATTAAAACCCTAACAATTTCTTAAATCTTGCTTAACTGTGATTTCAGAAGACAACCACTTCCAGGTTGTGCAAGAGCATTATAAATTCTTAGGGTATCGACAATTTATCAAATCATCATGCAGGTTTCTATGTCAGCACTATTGGCTATTTTTTGTTTTCAGTCCACAGTGAACTAGCTGGCCAAACCCAAACTAATTAATAGCCTGAGCACTTGAAGGGATTTTGGAAGACTCAGGCTTCAGACTCTGTCTCCTATCTGACTCAATGTTTTCTGTTCTATAAGAGCTGTACCATCTTATCCATTTTATGTATTTTTCTATTAAATTCCAATATTAAGACAGATAGAAAAACACAATACACCAGAGGAAAGAAACCTTGAGTATAAAATCACCCACAGTCTAAGAAAAGTTTTCTACTCAAGAAATGATTTATGCCAGAATGAATCAATACTTATAAGAAATTCTAAAAGGTCATATGAATGTTCCACAGCAAAACTGTTGTATATTTTAAACCTCAAATAGTTTTGCAAATAGAATTCTTGTTTTCTAGCCAACCTTTCTCTTAAAACAAGTAGACTTGCAAAAAGAATTGAAAGTATATAGAGTTTTACTTTCTGCTATTCATTTAAAGGTTCTATCATGAGTGTTCAGGGCTTCCATAGCCTTTTGTGAACCTGGGGGTCTTAATGAAAAGTGGCATTAATGCTAAATATATGTATTATGTCGGGGTTTCCAAGTACCAAAGACGACAAATTAATGTGCTATTTACTCACAAAACTAGCTACCTACCTATCTGCATAAGAAACAAATTGGAGATGACAATCTCTGATACACAGCATTTTTACTTTTATACCCTCATTATATCTAAACTGTGTGGGCATGGTCAAGAGAGAGGAGACTGAGCAGCAATAAATTAGATGCATAATATTAAAATCTATATTAATAATATATGTTGTGGCATCATCACCAAATAAGTCGGCTGATAAATCCAAACCCAGTCATTAGCTTTTTTTCCAATTTAATTTTTTTTTTTAAAGAAGGGGGTGAATTTTCAAAGCTCAGGGAAAGCCACTTACTGTAGGCAACTCTATTTGCATTTGCATTTACATTTAAGATCATCCTCCTCTCATTTTGAGTCAAGCACTAGTCAAGAGTTTAGACATAATTCAGATCAATATTTACTAACATGAACACACAGTATATTTATCTAAAAAGGTTTCAGTCAGTACTTTATCACTTTTTAATAACCTGCTACGTTTTAGAATACCATATGCATTATTGCAAACATTCTGTCTTGACAACAGCAGGAATACCCAGAGTTACTAGCATATAAAGCAGTTGAATCAATATTGTGAAGAGTATCCCCACCTGCATGAAAATGATCTTACATCACTCTTCTTTAATCTCTCAATCAAATGAATGAGGTGAATATTTTATGTGGCCCAACTGTAGTCCTGTAAATGATTTATCCAAAGTCCAGTTTTAGCTGGTATTGCTATTTTGGAAATAGGAGATCTTAAAGCTATTAGGAAGGACATTGAATATGCATTATCAGTGGTTTGAATTTTTTTTAATTCCCATCTAAAAACCATAAGAGATACTGGTGGACCTAATTTGTGTGTATAGCTGTGCTGGTGAGGTTGGCAAATGTACAACTTTCCCCAGAGGAAGACCAAAGGAATTCTGAGGAAGACTGACACAGGACATTCAGAAAGAGAAATATTGGATAGATTCCATTTTATGAGTGTTGTTCTACACAATGCGTTCTACAGTCAAGACAAGGAGAAAAAGTTTGGCAGTATTCATTAAGGATCTTTTGCTCCAGGAGATGGAAGATTAGGTGGATAACATAAGACAGCTGTATTCTTTACTGTAGGAGACTCACAATTCAGTTAGGTTTTTCCCCAAGTGCCAGATTCTCAGCTCTGCTCTTGACTCCATCTGTCATAATTTCCTTCCCTGCACTTTCCATTCCTTTTGCTGTGTATCGTCTGCCAGTATGCATCGTCATTTCTCCAAGTTCAGCTTCCACAGTACATCAAGCTCCCTGATATCAACAGGCTCACAGGTGAACAGCTTATAGCTATAATCAGAGGCTTATAGCTTCTGCAGTAGAGTGCAAACAGAGTAATGACTGGCATTCTCCACTTTTGGGGTTTGTTTGTCCTTTTAGATTGCAAATGGTTGAAGGAGTTTATTTGCTAGACATGGCTTTCATGGAAATAGCTTTGAAAACCATGCTGTGATTGCCACACAACATGAGTAAGGGCCTTTGCCTCATGAGGAGCAACATGGTGGAGGTCATGGTTATTGCATTTGTCAGTGAAAGCATGAGTGAGATGTTCACAGCTAAATCTAGGCAGGTAACTTTGACAAATGGTTCATTTACCAAGAAGGTGTAGTTTTGTTCATCCCAAATGACTAATCAGTTTGGATCTAATATATTGAAAATTTTCAGCCAGAAAAGCTTTGGTTTTACAGAAACTAGATTTATGGAACAGAAAGGAGTAAATTGGATAAGCTATTGGATAAGCTATTGGATAAGAGAAGCCAAAATAAATGCTCCGAATGTGGGTAATGATCAGGATTCAGTGCTCACCTTTAGAGGAGGGGAACTTGCTTTGACCTGTGCTGGTGACTTAGTGGTTAAAAGTACCCTTGTTCTTTGCAGAAAATAGCACTCTTGTTTGTCCAAGTGACTGGCCATCTAGTGAGGCACTTAAACAGGTGCCCTACCCAACCTGGACACACATATATCTTTGCATTTATCGCTTTAAAGCAGATTTGAAAAGCTCATGCCGCAGGGACTGAGAAAAGCTCCCACTAGAGAACCTGGCAGCAGTGTAGTTAGGGGATGGTATTTCTACCAATTATTACCCTGAATTTGCCATAAAGTGATGGAGACACTGAGCTGTTGTGGTAAGTTTCTAATATTTTAGTGAACATTTATACACTGGACTGGTGTAAATGTTGCCATGGAGGAGCAAGAACAGGACTTTTGGCTCCCAGCCAGTGCCATCAACTCCCTCACATTTCATGACATTAATGTAGATTTTATATATAAGGTCTACTGTTCTGTAAACAGAGGAAATGACAACAGTTCCTTGACTTTTCTAACTAGCAACCCATCTCTAGCTCAGCACCTTATTTCTCTTGGGTATCTCTTAGGACTGTAACACTAGAAATAATTACGCTCCCCAAATGCTGAAACAGCAGAAGGTGATATTTCAGGTAGTATGTGCCTGTCTAGAAGGAGTCCTTTACTCCTGAGCAGGGTTTGCCCATGGACCAGGGTTACAAATATAGCCCAGCTGCACCTAGGTCCATTCAAGACCTAGCACAGCCCTGACACATTTCTGCTGCATCACCAGAAAGCTGGAGAAAAATACAGCCCCACTTGCAATGTATGGGAATTTGGTAAATTACTCTAAAAAAAACCCAAGATAGTTGTCTCATTGTTCCAAAGTTTCAGTCTTGCCCCTATCCACTCCATCTCTGATCTCACTCCTAACCAGTTCAAATCCCTCAAGCACAGTATTCAAGATTTTTAAAAAAAGCACAGTTCAAACAAATACTTGGCCTAACCAGCGGTTTTCTTCACAGGCAAGCCCACGGCTGCAATAGGTTATCCTAACTCTTGTATACAAACCCCAAGACCTATTGATTCAGCAAAGAATAGTTTGGGACAAGTTTCATGTTTCCTAAGGCTTTCCAGCGCCTCCCATTTTAAGCCGTCTTCCTGGACCTAGCTGACAGCACAAGTGTAATAGAATAAGGATCATTATGCCATTATTCCACATCCTTCCTGGCTGCAGCTTAATTAACTGTCATCTCTCAAACTGTTTATTAAGAATTGTTTCTCATGTACTCTGCTTTAACCATAAAACTCACAGTTTTAATTCTTTTTGTAAGTGCACCCTGGATTTTTTTGTTTATGCAGCAGCTCAAATTCCTTCCAAAATAATCCATCTTTATACTTTACTTTGTTTTCCTGTCACTAAGAAAGTGTTTTCCTAGTGCCCTGAATTTTTTTTTGCTGTGAATCCCTTTGAAACACCTTGTTGTTCAAGCAACAGTAAAAAACCAAAAAATCTAGTAAGTGATGCATGCACAAGCATAGATCTTGTTTCTTCAAATAGTACCTATCAGAATTCTGCAGGTTTATCAAGCATATACAGTTAAGTGACATTTGCCTTATCCTCAGTGCCCTTCCTTCTCAGAAATGTTCCTCTTTCTTACGAATGTTTTTGTAATTCCTTTTCCCCCAGTAACTTAATGCATGGAAAGCTTGAATACTTCTCTTCTTGATTATTGTTCTTTTTCCAAGAAAACACTATCAAAGGCTCTTCACTCACCACATTTGTCTTCCACTCTCATACACATCCCCCTTCTGTGAGATCAAAGGTTTTATGGACTTCTAATCCAACCTAGGATGTGCTTATCATTAGCACCTTCCTGTGTGTCTTCTAAGCTAATACCTAGTCATAAGTGGTTCATGTACTCTTCTAGTGGCAGTATTCCTACTTTTGTCCTGAATTTTAATCTACCTGTGTATCATCTGAAGGTTTTCTTGCATTTCACTGTCACACTAAAGACTCTATTTTATAGATAAAGCCTACTCCTCTTTCACTGAAACTGCGCCTACTTGGAGCTACAAAATATTCATCTGAGTGAGTAGTATAATTGTCCTTTTTGCTCATGATGAACAAAATGTCCAAACTTACAAACTGCATCCATTGCATTTTTTTTGCAGATCTTTGACTTGTGTAACTTTGTGTTGGTTGCCATACTGAAATCTGGTTCTATATCATCCACCTTTGTGTTTTGAGTCTTTTGCTAGTTCTTTTCACAGGGGGACAGGCTCCAAATAGAATTTTTCTTTTCAATCCTTTCAAAATGTCTCTTCTCCATTACTATAACTGCACAGGTTTGTTTTTTTTTTTATCTGCCAGAGTTAACAGAAAAGTATTACATAGACTAAAACTACCAAATAACATTTCCTTCAGTATTTTCTTTCTGAGTAGCCTTCATTGCTTGAGCTTATAGAATCAAGCTTTCTTTGAACTTGCCTCACTTGACTTATAATTTGCCAAAGAGCCCCAGTTAAAATGGGACTTTTATTTGTTCTATCCTCCCATATGAGATATTTTCTTAATTTCTATGTCACTGGCAACATCTGCTTTTCTGTGACAACCACCTCAGAGCTTAAGACGCTTGCAAGAGCGATTTTTTTCCATACCTTGCAACTTTACCCGAATTGTGCTGGTTTGCTGAAATTCATGCAATAGGATTCAAGAGATTACACAAATGCTTTCTCCTATATTGAGGAACCCCACTCAACCTGAAGCTCTCTTGTTCTCGAAGAAATACTTAAAACCATGAACCCTCCTCACACAAAACATGGAGAGGTTCAGTGAACTGAATCTGTTTAAAATCTCATTATTTTTAAGCCAATGACTTGATTTCTCAATGCTTAAAATACGCATAGCTGTAGCTACTTGGACAACTGAGATACCCATGACATTTTCATCTCTGTTGTGAAAGAGAAGGACATGGCTCTCAGTCACGTTAAACTGTTGCTCTGGGATTTGCAAGGAAGCCGCATATAGAGATGATGTACTTACTTAAGCACTGGCAGCTGCATTCTACCTTCTAATAAGCAGTGTTTCACAGAGAGAGACACTATCAAAGTGATGCTGCAGAAACCTGTAGTGAATGCTGGCAAGTTTATGGGCAGGATTTAAACTGTTGTTTTTAATTTAGAGTGAGCCTCAAAGGTTTCATATCTGATTACATGAGAGACCACCTATCTCACAATTGATTCTGTTATATTAGTGATCAAAAGAGGAATTCAAGTTAATGACCTAGTCATGTAGGCAGAACAGAGTTGGCAGAAGGAGATCTGGTGGGCAGCTTTGAACTCTGCAACTTATTCTTCCACTGTTAAATGGGGATAATAATGTTCCTCTACCTCCCAGTGGGGTGCTTAGGCTAAATTCATTATTAGACATTTTCAGTAATGCTTCTGTTTATGTTTCCAGGGTAATGAATAGGGATGGGCTGGAAATCTCTCAACAATAAAACTTATAGAGCTTAAAGGGCAGTGGGAGCTAAGAGGTCACAGGACTTGTGACAGGAATTATTATTCACTAGATAGTAGTTGTAAAATCTGGTGGATAACTCCCAGTCCAGTCAGTTCTTGGCAACACAGTAATAAGGATTCTCTGATGCAGGCTCAGGCACCTACCTAATAAGAGGACTGCTAGGAGATACATTATCTCATCTTCTGGAGGGCCATTCATAATATTGAGACTGAGGAAAAAAAAAACCTCTCTAAGCTATGTGGTACACTGGAAAAGCAGGTGCTTATCATCAACTCCATCCCTGCAGCCAAGAGTGCTTTAGCCTGCCAGGACTACATGTATGTCCAGGATGATAGCAATGGGATTCCTTGCAAATCCCATCAGTCATTAAAAGATAAATCTCTACACATGGATTTTAAAGTTAACGAAAGAGCTCATTAAAGATCCCCTCTTCCAACAGCACAGGAGCCCCAAACTTCACCCTACAGGCAGCTCCCTTTGCTGCCTAATGAGCTAATCAGAAACCTCTACTGCCAGCTCCTGAGGTCAGCTCTGCATCAGGCTGCACTTGAGGCTTCATGCAGCTCAGAAGACACTAGCAGGGAATCTTCATTTTTTCGTGCAAGCAGTAAACATAGCATCCAAATATTGAGTTGATGAGTCATCACACTGAAGTGTCAATCAAGCCATATTCTGCAAAGGCATAGCCTGGTGCCTGTGGAAGGATGTCAGGCTTGTGGAATCAGCCTCAGCAAAGGGCTGAATCCATCTTGGCTGTTTGCCCTGAAGTCCTGCTGTTTAAACAAGAGGGAAAGCAGAAGGAGTAAAATGTATGATACAAAGTGTACTCAGCCTCCTACTAGCACAAAACTTTTTTAGTCTGTATTGCTGCATTTGTTTGATAGACATTTGATTTCTTCAGTTTCAGCAGCTGCTCAAAAACCTGCTAGGAACTGAAGCCACAATATGTTATGTTCTGATGTATATTCCTCTCAGACTTAGGTGGCATTTCTTCCTGGTGACATTGAAGGTTGGATGGAGAGCTCAAAGTTTGCAGATGAAACAAAAAAACTTTCTACATTTCAATGTCAGTAGAAAGCTATAGAAAGCAAGGGTTGCTGACTGCATCCTATGTTTTTTGACTCTGAGCTGTTGATCTTAGACATAGCTGGTATGCACCAGTGCCTGCAGCATATTTTCCCCTGTATCCCCTGTATTCAGAACACAGCAAAGGTTTAGGACCTAGAGAAGCAGGGTATCTTACACTGAAAACCATGTTAGCAAAGCTGTTAAATGAGCCTCCTGGCACTGGGTGGGCCAGGAGCTCCCTCAGTAGCGTGTAATGCATTTCACGTTGGCATACCACGCCAGGAAATCCTATTTCCTCCCTTCAGAGAACCTAAGCACGCATTGCCAGCATGCTTGATTAAATGGTTTATACTAAGGTCCCTTTTTATTTATTTATTTATTTATCAAGAAAGGGTTTTCTAAGATACTACCTGAAAAGGTCTTAAACTAGGACTATCATCACCATTTACCCTCAGCTTTTTACAATAAAACTTATCACTACTGGGTTTAAACAGCAGCAGTTAAGTTTAATATCAGTTACTAGATGTGTCATAGTAGAAATAAATAGTGATTTTGTTCATGTTTTTATTTAGACTAAGTGTGGTCCCTAGGTTTCTGGCAAGCTGTCAGTATAGCCATCTGTTTTGCAAAGTTTATGGATCTCTCTGGAAATAGACAGCCCAAAGCTAAAGTACTCTAAGGATTGTTTTTCTTTGAACCACCTGCTGTAGATGAAGAACAGTCAGATTTCAATAGGACACAGGCTTTAAGCCCCATGTATGCTCACAGTCAGACCAACTTAAGGATGCAAAACTAACTTAAAATAATTTCACTTATATTTTCTTACAACTCAGCTTCAGCAACTTGCTTATAAATTTATTATATATATTTATAAACGCACACACATACTAATATAGATATAATTAGACAGAGACAGAGTAGGAGACCTGAAGTCCAGAGCCAGGTCACTTCAAGATCTTATAAAAATATCTGCTTCAAAGAGCTTATGTATTCAAACACAAATATAGCACCTTAAGTATATAAACAAGTAAGCCATGATGAAGATAGAAGGTATCAGATATAAAATTCTGATAGCAGATGTGCAGTTTGCAGGTTATCAGTAAGAACAGATGTCATTCTTATAAGCCATGAGGGGAGATAAAGCAATCAAATCATTAAAAAGAACTTGAAAATTAATGCAAGAAAAATATTTTTCATAATATTTTCTTTGTTCGACTTTCTCTGCTATCTTATCTTAATAGCATGTTACACCTCAAATGCCTCCCTGATTTCAATATAGCTTACTCAATTCTAAAGTGACTGTATGCCATGTCAGTTGGAATTCTATTACATGTTTGGACATAAATAAACCAACATGTGAACGATGCACTACTGTAAAAATATAAATAGAGGGCCCAGTACTAATGGGCTTGGTTCTGCAGTCTTGAAACAACTGGCTAGGGTGTGGCTGAATCTAGATTTAGTAGATTTAGGAAATTTTTTGACCAGCATGGCTGAAGCAATTAAAGCCTGTTATTCTTTACTTTTCCAAAATATTTTTGGATGAATTTGTCATCGTCCTTAGTACATTATCTGCCCCTAGTATGCTTTGAATGTCAAGTAGCTGCTGTCAGGATGGAAGAAGCGGTGCTCAAGATCTACAAAGTAAAAGGGAAACCCCACCTAATGTTTTATTTTATTTAAAACAATTGTTTTATTGTATTGCCAAATCCTAAAATGTCAGCAGTACAGTGCCAATGTTCTTAAATCTATAGACATAAGAGTGATTTTATGGGAATTTGTTTTAAAGGAAAGTACTTCTAACAGTGCCTGAGGATTGGAGATGGCCTTACACTAAACTGGAAATCAAAGTGATGAGAGCCAAAAGGACAGTTTCATTGACTACTATCTTAAAATTGAGAAATACAAAGAGCACAACTAGTAATAAAAACTTTAATGAGATGTTTGTTTCAATGCAATCAGCCTATAGGCATATAGTACTGTACTGTTGCTTTATTCTCTGCAATGCTGGACCAGATGAGCCATGGTGGTCCCTCCGACTGTACTCATTCTGATTCAATTAGTCTTTGATTCAGTGAGTGTGGAAAGGAAGAAAATCAATGGATGATCATTCCTTGGACTTAAATTCTAGCTGTCTGAAGCTGTGGTTGTTGCACTGTTTTGCTTTGGCCATTAGCTAGAGGGCATAGAAAGGGCTCTGTTATGCCTCTCTAATGCAGCTGACTTGTGGTCTGTTTCAAATCCAATTGTAATCCCTGGAAGATTTTTCAGTGGTTTTATTTTGTTTTGGTTTTTCTCTAGATCAAGTCCTGTGTGGACTTGAGTTTCTGCCACAAGAGGGAAATGGAATTCAAACTCCTTTTTCATGCAAATTCTCTCCCTGGTTCTGTACATTTTGGTTTCTAAAGCCATAAGGTAGAGAAAAAATGCTCAATGTCATTGTATAGATTTACAGAAAAAAATGCTGAGTATTAATAGCACCATATGATCCTTGTGAAATACTCAGCAACCTCCAGCTGCTTATCTGATGATATGGTAAACAAGCCTCTGCTATAGAAATTTTCATTTGATGGTTTATTTTCAGATATGATCTACTCTCTTTCCCCATTCAGATTTCAGGAGTATCAAACCTCTGGAACAATGACAGCAATCAAGCATGCTGGTGCAATAAATTACAAGTTGTCAACAGCAATTCAGGCGGGGTGGCAATATCAGACCATATAGGGCCAGACCTGCTATTGTTTTACTTTTCATGTTGGGTTTCAAATCATCACGTCAACATTAATTCAGCCTTGATTAGAGTTCTGTTTCTTCCTTGGCCATTGCTAGCTTTGTAGTTCTCCTGCTGATGTCAAATATTGGACTCCTACAACCCTGGAATTTAGGTCCCAATTGCAATTGTAGACTTTGCAGGTCCTTGATTCAGCCCTGTGCAGGGGGTGTAGTAAAACAGCAGGAAGTGGCTATTCATAACTTATTGAATCACACTCCTGCCAAATACCTCTTCTGAATATACGGTCAGCCTGTTACTGCGTAGAAAATTACACTTCCCCCTGCTCTTGTTTGAAATGTGTGTTTATTTGACATTACTCTGCAGGTTACTATTCATTCAAGTATATTAGAACTGAAGAATTACGCAAAAGCAAATGCTGGAAGTTAATCAGAAAATCATCCGTTAAAACTGTCTCACTAAAAAGGCACAGCATTTCGAATTCTTTATGCTGATGCCACCTTGAAACTCACATCTGGAAAAGAAAGGTTTTTGCAAACAAATGTTTGCTGCTGATATTAGCAAACTGTGAAATGCTAAGACCAAGAAATCAGAACTCTACTTCCTGCATCATTGAAAATCTACATGTTTCTGGTGTGCTACTCACATCGAACAGCTTACCAGATGTGATTTTAAATGCATTCCAAGGAGTCTCAGAAATGGTTCAGGATCTCAGGTTTCCTAACTAAGCATACAAAATGGATTTTTGGAATCCTTTTATAAAAAGTTAAAAATGCAGACGAGCCATTGAGGAAATAAATGACCAGTCATCACTTGGAAAAGAAAACAAAATGTGCTATTTACTAATAGATGGACAACAAACCTATACAATACCTATATAACTCCTACATAACTTTGAGATCCTGAGCTTATAGAAACATCCTAAATTAAAATTAATTGCTTGCTATTATCCTGAAAGCTGAAGAGCCAAAGCTTCAACAAATTTAACTCCTCTTAACTAGGCAAACAGTGATAAATCCAAAGGCCTTATTTCCACCTATTTTTGTTTAGGCAAAAGGCTTTTTACAGATGGAATTATGCATGCAATGATTTATTTCATTATAGGCTCTTAATTCATGATATATTTATCATTCATTATATATTTATTATATATTCTTAATACTACCTAGCTGTCTGAATAAGAAGCTATATATTTAGGATGCTTTCACTATAGTAAGCTGGTTGTCATGCTGTGAAGAGGTTTGTTTTACACAAGCATGAGGAGACAAAAAACGGGTAATAAATGGAGCAGGCTCCTTTAGTTTCCCAGGTGACACCTGAACAATCTGAAAGGACATGCTCAGTGCATAGGGAATATTTATGTGCTTTCAATCTTCTGCCATGACAGAGTGATCGTAACTTGTTTCAATGTTAGTATTTTTTTAGAATACTAATATGTTATTTAGCCCATTCAGATCGTAATGGGGAATCTGTAATCTTTTTAATGAAAATGAGTATGTAAATAGGGCCCACAATCAAGAGTTTGACTGAAATGTAGCTGACTCCATCTAATACAATTATGGCCATTAAAGCACACTCTTGCAGTACAAGTATGAAACCATTGTTTTCCTTATTGTACACTTTTAAGGCCACCCTGTTTATATCAGCTATCTTGTGTCTCTGTCAACTTTCTTTCAACTATTGTATTTTATTTCTCCAAGAGCTGATTAGAGAAGAAAAGAAACAGCAAGTTGATTTTCGGTATTTGTAGGGCTTTTATTATTAGCACTGTGGCAAGCATGCCTTTCACCATCTATTGCTGTATCTCCTCAATTGTTGAAGCTTACTAAGCAAAAGGAAAATAGGCATGGAATAGCTCCATCTCCAGTTATGAACTAAGATTTCTCTTTTTGTGGTTAGTGTGTGACTAGACAGATGAATAGAAGAACTGCAGCTCTGCAGTAGAAAAACATCATTTCCAGCTAAGACAAGAAGTGACATTTTAATACGCAGATGTGCAACTTTGATAAGAAAAAATAAATCATAAGTACAGCTTGCATGAGTAGTCTTCAAAGACCTATGTTAGTCATCCTAGTTGTCTCATAGACATTACAAGTAATGGTCATGACAGATTACAACATATTTTCTACTCTAGATCAACAGAAAATGATGTAGACTCAAAAGTTGAACTCAATATGACTGAAAAGTGTATGTATTGAGTTACTCAAACACAGTGAGCTAAATCATAAGTGAGATAAAAGTTATCCTCTAGGTTAAATTGAAAAAAAAAAACCTACAAAACAAATTCTGTGATTTATTCCATCAACCAAGCATAACCTCGAGTGGAAGTATCTGGTCTACTAAGCCGCTTAGACATTTTTATAATTCCTGTTCCTGTAGTAAATCACCTTGACTTCAAAAGGGAGAGAAGGCGCGACTGGCAGACACGACAATGATGGTCTTGCTGTCATACCATCTTTTTTGTAGATGTCATAATCTTATAAACCAAAACAAAGGTCAAAACAACGGAGTTACTACATTTCATTAAGCACAGCCTAATTTATTGTCAACATAAATTTTCTGCAAGTTTTGCAGAGATATAGGTGGTCCAAAGCCCAGATTTATGGTTCTTCTTTCATGCAGTATTCTATTGTAGACTTCTAAGCAGTGTCAGCTGCCAGTGCAATGTGTGCAACACTTACTGAGCTGTGTTGCAAGGGGAGTTCACTCCTGGCAAGCTTGCTGAAAGCCTGTTGACCCAGCACATTTGGCATGGGTGTTCCTGCTTGCCTCAGTACTCACGAGTAAACAAGGGACAGCTGAACTCCTTGGGGTGAAACTCTGGATTCAGTGAATTCAAAGGTAAAAATCACATGGATTAGACAGGTGCTAGGATTCCTCTCTCCTAACATCTTTTTCCACACCAATAATATAAACATCCCCTTTTTGAGGACAGATTTAGCACAGATCCTTTTTGCATCTATCAATTAGAAGCATCAAGGGATGCATCAGGTTGTTGTCATTTGAGGCATGACCACACAAGCTATGATTCCAAGAGCTGGGATGCTAAGTCAGAGTACATCTGCTACATGATGTTATCATCCCATATGCACATTTTTCACCATTGGTAAATGAAATAAAATAATTCGTTCCTTGCTGAAAAATTGGTATTTTTCATCAATTCAGTGTAAATGGGCTGGTTTCATGAGCTCACTGATTTTCTACAGCTATTACTACTGCGTGGTAGTAAGAGAATGCATACAGATTATTACTATAGTGTATTTGATGTGTTATACATTTGCATAGTTACTAAACTGTAACATTTTCATTTGCTCAAAAATCCAAAATTCATACTACTCTATAAGCCAATCCTTCTAATCCTATTTTATAAAATATTTGTAACCATGTCATTATAAACCTTCACTTTAAAAAAAAGAAGTTATTTACTTTTGACTTGGAAATCTGTTATTAACTGTATATCCAATTGTATTCAAGTGAAATTCTTGTTCACAAAGAGTAATTCCAGTGATATTTTCAGTGGTACTTTTCTGGTGAAATTGGAATACATTTACAACAAAAAGAAAGCCCACTCTTACCAGATAGCTAGTAGGATATGTCAAAAGAAATAACCTTAAACAAGACGGAAACTGAGAAAAAAGACAAAGGAAACAGGTCCTAGAATATTTCATTTAGTGACTATATGACAAGTCCATCATGGGCCATTATTTATAGGTCACTTTCCTGTCAGCTTTAGGATTCCTGGCCCTAATCATGAGAGTCAACACAGACTTCCGAATAAAAACTTCCAACATGATAGAGATAATTCCAAGCAAGACAAAAGATACATATGACCTGATTTACTTCCTCTCTTACATTTAAAATGATGAGCTATCTCGATAATAATTCCTTGTCATAAATACTGCTGTTTTCTGTTATCACAGATAACACAAAAGCCCCCATATCTTCAGCAATATCTTGAGCCTTGCTGAAGCTCAAATTCAAGTCATCAAGAAGCTTAAAGAAGCTATATGGTTAAATACATAATTTTGTTAAAATACCTTGTTTCCAATCTATGCCAACTTGGAGCACTCTCCCATCAATTTTTGCTCTTCAGCATAGACTAATTTCATTTGCCCTTCTTTGTTGGAATTAAAAGAGAAAAAATATCTTTCTTTTGTTCCTGGTTTTGTTTGATGTGAAGATACTTGAAAAATAGCAGGCTGTCCATGGGAATATGGTCCAAGCACACTGGCTCACATTTCTGTTCTGGTATAAAATTACACAGAGGGCTGGGGCTGTGGGGCAAGTCTGGAAAGGTTCTGTTCTAGTGTTTGGGCAGAAAACTGAAAACATCGTAGGTCAGCCTGAAACAAACAAACAGAAAAACCCTTTTTTTTTCCCCAGACAGGCAAAAAATCCTAACAAAGGCAATCCAGAACCTTCCACCTACACACACCAAAGGTGGCATTTAAAACTTGTTTTTAAAAATAAAAGAAGAAATTAAAAGATGAAAAACAGATGCCTATAAACCAAATCAAGAAGCTGGACAACCTCTCCCTGCTCTAAATGAGAGTCAAGTTTTGCCACCTTCACAGCTGGTTATACTGCACCCCGATTTTCAGCCTCAAATGGCTTTTAAGTGTCCACTTCCCTGTATACAAGAGCAGTACTGCAGGACTGATACATATTGCCTCTAAAATATAGATTATCCAAATGTTACGTTGCTCACTAAGAACAGTCAAAGTTCTATTTCATTCTTTTGTCTGAGCTAGAGAAAGATGAAGGGAGTAACCTTTCCTACCTTCAGGGAAAGCCCTAAAAAACATGACACTATCTAGGGGTCAGCAGACCTGAATAAGTGCATCTTTTTATGTGTACAAGCTGATTGTAGTTAGACGGCAGGGAGGAAGATGAAAAAAAGAGACAAAGTAAAAAAGTGCCATTCAGTTCTGACATTCCAGAAAAAGCAATCTGCCAGCAAACTTGCATTAGGATTTCTTAATTATTTCTTTGTTCACTTGTTCCATGTAGTCTGGCTTTAGATTTGGACTGGGCAATGTGCCTTGGGTTACAGTGTTTCTGCCTATTGTGACAGCATGTCTAGGTCACTGAGAAAACTTATCTTCTGACCATGCTCTGATCATTATTTTGCATGACTTCTGAAAAAACTCACTCCTAAGACCTTCTAATTACAAATGGAAAAACTTGGTGGACAATCTACAGCTTTGATAGTCAATGATTTCTTTAAAAATTCTAACTAATGTCTGAATGCAGAGATTCACAATGTTGTTGTTTTAAAAGAACTTGAGAAGAAAATAAATTTACACAGTGAAATAAACCATACAGAAGTTTTTATACTAAGCTTTAGAGTAAAGACCTTTTATGTTTACTATCCTCTATAAATCCTGTAACAAGCATTCCATAAAACAAAGCCAAAAGCCCATTTAAGGAAATGTACTGCTTCCATATGACAGTATTATGTTGGTGCAAAACCCAGATGTTCTGACACAACATCAAACAGCTCTGCTAACTTCTCTTCTCAGTGGCCTGTAAACTCCCTCTTGCAAGCTGGGTAACTTCTGAAAGCCTTTGCTGTACAAGGACCCTTGCATCAAAGTGCTAATGTTCAGATCAATATTAATTTAATCCATGGGCCTAAAAAACCCCACATGTAAAAGCCTGAGAGTTACAGAAGTGTAATATATATTAGAAACTATTCATAATCCAGCTCTTTCTGTTTGAACCAAATAACTGGATAACAGTAAAAAAAAAAAATTTAAAAAAAAAAATTGATTTCTTGAAGACAGTTTGTCAGCTTTAGTACTCACCGCCATCTTTGTTATAAAGCAGCTGAGAAGTATGTCTTGAAAACTGCTGGTAGACCTCTACCTTCTGACTAATAAATGTGATTAGGCTAAGTAAAGAAATACAAGATGTTGCAAAATAGTTAGTTTTTGACAGTAGCCAGACAATGGTTTGACTAAGACTGTGAATTATTGTAAGCCAATGTTTAAGCTAGCACTTTTTACTCTCAGATCTGGATTGGTCAGAGGCAACAGGAGAAGTGGATCTTAACTTAGCAGGTGCCTTTTAAAAACACTTATTCAGGCCCAGTTCTGCTGCCTAAATGTTGTACCTTTACTACTGGGGCCGTTTCTTTCAGTTGCAGAATGTGGTTTAACTCTACCCAAATGAAAGTATAATTATTTGAAACACATTTATATTCACAAGAGTTGTTATAACATGCATTTGTAGTAAATATTTGCTTGGAAAAAGAGATCTAACTCAAGTGAAGTGGTTCCATGATTAAAAATAAGACTCAAGGACTGGTTTTAGTTTTTCATCAAAGATGGCCCTGCAGAGATCCAATGCTCATAATGCACATAAAAAAGTGACAGAAATTTAAACAAAGTTTATTCAGGAGGAGGGTTTGACCACACAAGAATTTGAACATAACAATAGCCACTTGTTTATTTGAAAAGATTCATTTCAAATGTTGGCTGTAATAATCACCAAAAGAAAAATCCTGTTTAGCCATCAAAAGCCATAATGAAAAACAGTCATGCAGAACGTGGATGTTTTACATTTGGGTTCAGTTTCCTCTGGAAAATCATATTAAATATAAGGGTTTTTTAATAAAAGGCAAAATTTAACTATGTTGTCTCAAAATTTATCAATTCATTAAGTGATAATTTCAAACCAGACTTGTCCTCAAAAACTCTTGTTAGAAGTTAGGAACAGGTGATTTAACCAGAACAAGGAGACTTAACTTTGCTCTCCAAGAAATATCACATTCAATGTGTACTCTGTAAAATATCTTCACGACTTAGAAGCCCAAGCACTTAGAAACATCCACCAAGCATCATGGAATTATTCCTGGAAATGTCATCACGTAAAATAGTTATCTATGATGGCTGAATTATTTTCCAGTAGAACCTTACACGTTGAAAAAACAATGTGCATTATTTACCAGTTTTTTTGTCTCTTGAAACTGGGAGAGGGTCTGAGCTCATAAAATAGGGCATTCCTAACCACATCCATCTCTGAGGCAAGGCAACAAGAATAAGTCCCTGAGGCAGGAGCAAGACTAGACCTTTCTGTTCCAATTGCCATTCCATATCAATCTATCAGAAGAGAAAAACTTAGTATTTTCTGACCTACATTCTAAGGCCCGCAATTTTACTTGGAAAATAACTTCAATCATGGGTTTTCATTCCAGAATATCCTGTAATTTAATTAAAACTTGCCATCTCTCATAAGAATTACCTGTTTATATGATATTATATCAAACAAGAGCTAAACATCTAAAACATTGAGGTCCTTTAGACAAAATCTCTCTGCAGTCAGTTTTAAAATCTCTCTCTTCTACCTAGTTGATCTTTGGTTACTCAGCTTCTGTACTGAAACACAAAAAAGCGAAAATCCCCACTAATAGTTTTGTAATGGGCATCTAATTAAATGCTACTCATCAGTCTTGCCTATGGCTGCTGTTGAATACATCTGTGATCAGTCGGGATTCTAATGCAGAGTCCTACAAATTTCAAGAGAAAAATAGAGAAAGAAGAAAAATAGTACCATCTTGCATAGCCTAGACTGGATGTTTGATTGACGTAAACAAAGCAATAAAATAAAATCCCTTGCCAGCTCATCCTTCTAGTTAAGCTTATCATGAGAAGAGGCTGAAAGGAATTTCTGAGGATAGGATTTCACTGGGTAGGAATATGTGTGCAGAGTACTTGAGACCATCAGAATGAAGAGCACAACTGGGAGAAACCACCCAGGGAAGAAAAGATGTTCTAAAAATTATTATATGCAAATAGCAGGCTGAAGAGTTTATAGAAAAAAAGACAAAAACTGAGGTGCTGTAGACAAAGAATGGAGAATGGGATAACCAACGTATTCTACAGGTAAAAGGCAGAAAACATTCAAGGTATTCTATGCTTAATGATTAGTTATTGTAGTGGCTGGGGGGATTTTCTGGTTTGGGTTTTTTTACTTTAGTGAATTCATTAGCCTGTTTTAGGGGCTTTGCTGCAATTGGCTCTGCAAGAAAGAAATTCCCTACTTTATGCCTTTTGTTTCCAGAGATTTTCTCCTTCTGGTTCTTTCTGGTCCAATTTATATTGAGGTCACTTTCTCAGAAGCACAATGTTGAGTTCCTAATGCTAAGTGGAAAGTCTAATGACTTCATTAAATTATTTATAATGGCTTAATCCCCTTTTAAAGGTAGAAATATGTTTTTAAATCCCAAAAGTACTGATTGGTAGCCTGGTAGAAAGTAAACCGCAGTTCTGCTGCAACAGGTATTTTCCAGGAGAACTGTTATTGATTTTATTCTATGTCCTAAATGCAAAACAGCTTAGAGACAAAATAAACTATTTCCCACAAGTATAATTTTTAGGGACTATCTCTGTTCAGTAAGAGATAAAGAATATCTAAATAAAACATAGTCCGACAAGTTTTTTCCAGACACATCTTATTTAAATTGAAATTTTATACTGATTTAAAATAACAACTTGAGTGGAAAGCAAATGTTTTCATCTGGGCATCAGTGACAATTTAATGGTCCCCTTGGGTTTGCTAATAATGACAACAGCTTTTTGTTGGTGGTGTTTTTTTTGACTGGATCAAAGCCAAGCTATATTTTTTTAAGAAATGGTAGTGGTTTTTTTCTTGTTCTGTAACAAAAATTTTCACCACCTGGGACAAAAAGCCACAACAAATGTTGCATAAATTAGTGTCAAATTCAAGGGCAAATATACAAGATAAAATTGTTGAAGTAATAATGTGTGTAAAACTATCAAAGGTAAGAGCAGTGAAGCACACTAAGTCTTTGCAATTCCATGCCTGTGCCATATTAATATATTCACAGCAAGCTGCAAAGACAACTTCTATTATAAGGCAAACAAAGATTCAAGACGTGATGTGTTCTCAGCCGCACTGTAGGGGGAACTTTTTGTTCTGTTACAGCTCAGGAGTAAAACCCAGCTCTCAACCTGAGTGGATACCTCATGGGCTTCAGAAGGAATTGTGCCTGTTAATGCCAAAGTTTCCTATGGCCAGGGACACGATGGACGTCAGAGAAGCAATTGTGACTATGAATCAAAAAACCCAGGGGAACCTCAGCTGAATGCACTGGGCAGGAAGGGACTCTGTTGGAAAGTTCTTAAAGTGAAATATTAAACCAGCTACATCATACCACTTGCTACATTCTCCAGTGCTAGCTTCTTTTTTAGATAACCAACCAAACTTTTTCTTGTGTCAATGTCCTTCCAGCCTTTTAAAAATAAAAATATTTCCTTGTTTGAGCACACTTATGAAAGCACATTATGTCTGAAATCCTATCTAAGCATTTGATATGATTCCTGTCTGCAGCAAAATGCTTTACAGTAGTCTTTTTGCAGAAGAGCACATATCTCCTCCTACAGTTGGAAAAAGCATTACTGCCTTCAGTTTTCCCATAGTCCAGCCCTATGTGCAGATCACAGGCACATCCATGCTGCCAGTGTTTCTGTTTACAGGTAAATTTCTGACCTAGGAGTCTGGCCATGCTCAGGCAAGTTTCCTGCACCTATATTTTATCCTATTCAGAATATAATTCCTCAATATGATGTCTCCAGCAACAGAATTCCTGTAAGCGTTTCCAATTAATACTCCTTCAGCTATTCATTTTCTTCTGCCCTACAACTTTCTATACCTTACCTAAGATGTAGCAGGGGCACATAACACCATTTTGTACAAAACATGTGACTGACATAATACAGAAATGACAATTACACGTGACTGCAGCTTCAAGGAACCTTGGAAGCATTCCAAAATCATAAGCAATCACAAATCCTACTTGGGCAAGCAGCAGTTTTCAAGGCACCCCAAAACACAGAGCTCCACTGTAGGTAAGAGGCTGGTGGCCATGGATCCATCACCCTTCCAGGCTCCACACGGAGCAATGGATGGCGCACAGCTGCCTGCACTGCGTTACTGTCCCCAGTGAACCTTTACAAACTAGGGAGAATATTCTCTGCAGGTTGCTTTTCTTCCATGACAGCCACTTTGAAGTCTTCTGCCTACCAGCTCATGACACTCGCACTGTCCAACTTCATTCTTATAGTCACCATGAAAAAGATCATAATCTTTTAATAACTAAATGTAAAAGGTTTTACCAGCTTAGGCTTCTCAATATAGTGTCTTCACCTAAAACTTACCATTTTTACCTCAGCCAAATACAGAGAAATTTATCAGAAAAAATTAGGTGAAGAGCTTTTTCAGTTTTATTTCTGGTGATAAAGTATGAGCCTTGAGGGATTACAGAGTATTTCTCAGTGGCTCAAAAAGACATGGCAGGCAGGCATGAAAAGAAACTTTTTACAGTAGAAATAAGGTTTAGCTGTACTTCATGCTGAACAGAGACTCAATGGCAGGAACATCCTTTTATTATAAAATATAGGAAGGTCAGGACCTAAGCACAAAATAGCAGGGCTATTTCTGGCTGAAATGCCCAGAAAATGGAGATGAGACTCCTGTGGCATGGATGTTTCTAAAGTTGTTTTATTTTATTCAGTAGTGCAATAAACATTTTAATTTTTTTTTTCCCTGACTGAAATGAAATAAATAGGACTGGTGATATTAGATAATATTTATTTCTCTTACAGGAGACTTCATTTCCAGCTCAACAACTCATGGAAGAAATTAATATAATTTGTGTAAAATGCTACCCCTAGAAAGAGTATTCACATGGGCCAAATCCAGTAAAAACATACTGCTGTCTAAACAGCGATATATTTGAGCAGCTGTATAATGCACTGGGATAAGTTTGATCACGAACTTTAAGGATGTTATGGCAAAGCTTCAATTAAATACAGTGACTTCATCTCAATCTCAGCCAATTTAGCACTTCCACGTCTTTTATTAGGGGATTGTGATCGGACATCTGCTAACTAGTTACAGTCCACTGGCCAGTGGAAATCAGTGTCTCAGTTCTGAAATGATGTAGGAAATTCTCCAGCCTCAGATCAAGTAAATTAAACTCCCCCACGCCCCACCCCTAAAATAATCCTAGAACAGAATAATAACTTAATATGAATATTATTGTAAGATGATCAAGTACAGAGAAGTTCATGAAACTGACCTATCCAACTCATTAGTCTCTCAACCATGTGGAACAATATCCCTCAATGGATGGGATAAATATAACTATAAAATAAATATGTTTTGTAGTTTTCAATAAAATTTCCTTAGAATGACTTCTCCTAAAAAAGAAATAGATACATAGAATCTGGCACTAGACTAAAGAATAAACCATATAATAGTCTACTAATTTATAAGGTTTGCAAAAAAAAGCCCCCAAGAAACCTTCCTGGTTTCTCATATGACTCTGCGAGCTCTTTTAACGTTTTTGAGACTTAGTCAGTTAGTTATTGATTAGGGAGTGGGGAGGGTAGTAGGGGAAACAGAGATTGTTTTATTCTCCCCTTTCACACAGGAAGTAAGCTTTAAAATTGTTTTAAAATCTAATTCTATTCTGTAATTTTTTGACACCCAAAGCTTAGCTCCAAATACAGAATAGGAATAACTATTGACTATATTTTGCCCAGATGATCTTTGATTTTTACACCTGTATCTAGAAATTTAATTCCTGCTTTTTTTTTTTTTTTCTTTGTCTTTTAAATGCTTTCTGATTGTCTTGGTATGAATCTGGGTTTAAGTATCTTGCTAGCCAGGCATATTTTTAAACTTCTAAGCTATATTCATTGGCATTAGTTATTTAAATTCAGAACACTTGTTTAGCTTTGTGTTCAGTTTTGCAGTACTGTTCTAACATTTTCTTACAAACAGACTATTTTTTGCCTGGTACAACTTCTTTATGTCTTTTTGGGCTTCTTATGGGTTGTCTAGTTGGACACCAGTTTCCATTAATATTCTCTCTTTTGAATTTGTGGTTCTTGTCACTTACAGCAACAAGGCATACAAGTTTGGGAAACTGTTACTTTTAAAATTCCAAATATATAAACTAATGCATGAAATGCGATCACTAGTACCTGGGTGACTGCTACTTATTAAGTCAGTGATTAACTCTTTTCCATCCTTCTGAGTGGGGTCAAGCATTTGGTAACACCCTTGTGGGCACCAATTTACAGAATAGCAACATTTAGAGAATGTCAAAGGAAAATTGGCTTCTGGTCAATACAGGACCTCATACATCACCTAAATTTAATTTACTGCTCAGAGAGGATAGCTGGAAGTTTTCCCAGAGGAAAGAAATGAAGAATAATTTTTAAAAGCAACCAATTAACAAAAAAGCCCCACCAACTTCCAGGATTAAAGTGTTTTACTCTGAAGAATTAAGAGACACTGGATTCAGGGCAGGCCCCAAGAAAACCATGGCTCAAGCTACTCTTGGACTCTGACTCTTGAGCAGCCCAGATATTCCTTCTTCCCCACTTTTCTTCTTTGATTTTTTTACAGGTTATTTCACTTGAGGCTATCTGTTGTAAAGCTAGGATTCAGAATTTGAAAAGTCCATGACTTCAAAATCAAGTTTTCTTGGAACTTCTGGGTAATTTCTAGCAGAAATTAGAAAAATCATGGTATCCACACAGTTCAATTCAAAACCACCTGAGCAAAATTTTAATGCAAATTACAAGATTAGAAAATCTACTTTGCATCTCTCAAAAAGACTGCAAGATCCAAGATGCTTGTTTGTTGCTTTTTTTCCCCCTAGACATTCATGGTAGATCTTTCAGAATCAATTTTTCTTATTTTCTAGTAACCTTTTGGCTGCCCATTCTTAAGTAGCCAAATTTGAGATGTGCTTTAAATACCAACAGCCGATCAATCTCCATTTTACTGAAAAACATAGCTCTGAGTCATCCGGGTTGCTTGCAGCCTTAAATCCAGAAGCTCTGCTGTTCATTGTTCAGTCAGAGGCAGATTTTAAGGCCAGGTGAAATATAATCCATGGAAAATCTTTTTCAATATCATGGATACAGTTGTCTTCTTATCACTTTTTAAGTCTTGGTTTTATACTCCATAACCTGATCACATGTCTGACTGGCATGGTGGGGCATAACAGATTAAAAAAATGGAATTTGTTGGGAGTTTAAAACTGCTCTCCCATATAGAGCAAGAATAACACAGACATTTCTGATTAGGAGAGATGACCATCTATTTCACAGAAGATAAATCACACTTGAGTTGCATTAAACATAAATATTTAATATAGAAGTGTCAGCAATTTATTGTTGAAGTAGTTATATACATGCTTATTACTTAGAGAAAGTTGCAAAAATAGTTGTGTATTATTTCAAATAGGTAGACACAGTTTTTCCTGAGACACCTGCACTGAAAAATAAATTCTTACATTTGTGTACTGATTGTTGGACAGTGAACTGAGATTTAAGTGCTTGCTGAGGTAAGCTGACGTGAATCTGAGACTTTACATGTGCGATTCATTTATGTGGCCTCAAATTTTCAAGGGAGAGTTATTCAGGGAAAAACTGCCTGAAAAATATTTTTCAAGCAAGCATTTTAGTTCCTTGGGAATACATAAATGATACCATAATGTTCAGATATTATTGTTTAGATGGCCTAGAATTACTGATCCAGCATGTAAGGCTTTATAGTAAAGAAAAGAGTTATTGTCTGTCTGACCCAGAAGCAGAAGCTTCCTTAAACTGAATAGACTTTAAAAATTCTCTTTTACCAAGTTACACAAACACAGATGATTTAGCTTCTGGATAGTGAATGACAGCCAAAGAATACTGTACTCAGTGACTTCAGTGTGGGGTGGAGTTAAAGTATAGAGAATACAGCTTTTGCCCTGTAGTGGAGCTAGCTCTGCATGGGAAGATGGCCTTGGTGAATTCTGCAGGAAGACATAAGGCTTACTCGTATTGAAATTCTGTGAAAGGTGTTGCCATTTTGCAGGAGTTTTATGGCTGCCTTCAGCTTTTGATCCATATGTCTTAATCCAGTGGAAAGGCAAAAAATGTCAGTAAGATTTTCATTTGTGAATGTCTTAAGGGTGATTTTTTTCTAGTCAAAACTAAGCACAACATAAGTGGTCAGTATTTATCACTCCACACTCACTTGCTATTTAAGTTCCTAATAATATGCTACATTTCTAATATTCTACACTGCAATACCTAACTGTGGACAGAATTTTAAGACTAGGTATGAGGTAGCTTTAGAAAAAAAACTAAAAAAAAAAAATCACCAGGCTAAATGAGCAAAATAACTCCATGATAAACAAAACACGGAAGTCCCTGATTCCTCAGGGAAAATAATTTGCATTTTGTGAAGTAAAATAAGAAACTGAAAAAGCTTTTCTCATCCCAGCTAAGCAGCTAACACCAGTTCAAAAGCTGTATCAAGTGTCAGCACACCACATTAATAGGCTGCTTAAAAAGAGACATGGACAAGTTACACAGCTCCTTGTGGTCTTCTCTTGTCAGAAAAAAAAGTTTGCCTTCAAAATTTTTGACACTGTCTGGCAGAAATAAATTTCAATTATTTATCTCTTTGTTGTGTCCAGCTATGAAGCCAAATATAATTTATTTCATGGCTCATAAGCCATTACTCAGCTAAGTTTTCCATCACGGGAGTAATTTAATTTCTTGGGTGTTCTAAGTTACAACAGATTTAATTTTACTGTGAGGTTCTTCAGTGGTAACAAGAATAAAATCTGCTCATAGCTGCTAGTGACAGGCATTAAATGTAGGTTGGATCAGCAGCTGGGATAGATTTCTATAACTTAATTGATATAAATGAAGCTACTTTACTGAGTGGTCACTGCTGAGTCCTTTCTGGTCTTTGAAGAATTGAACCTGATAACAATGACAAGGTGACCAAGTTAATGTCATGCCTTATGACCTTAAAATGGTTCCTGTTCATCTACAACTCATTAACTTACTGCAAAATATTATTTAGAAAATACTTAAAAATTTTAAAACTAGATACTGTTTTTCAAACAAAAGTTTGTAAGAAATTACAAAACATTGGAAATACAAATTTTTAAACTTCAGACTTCTAAATTTGTGTGGTACTCCCTTTGCTTTGATACTAGCTACAATAAAATTAATAATGTTCATATTTTCCCTTTCCCTTTGTCTTTTCAAAATCTCTCTAAACTTTCAGTACACAATGGCAAAGTTTCAAAAGTGGAGTTTTTTTCCCTTTTTCCCATAATTATTTTTCTAAGCTTGGCAAAGATTTGAAAAGTCAAAATAAAAGGCAACACATACACAACAGTCCCAGAGGACATAATTCCTTCTTCTTTTAATGAGGGAAGAAAGGGAAAACAAAAGTTAAAACTGAAAACACAGGGTTTAAAAAAAAATTATGTACACTCTACTGTAGATTCCCACTAAAAAATAGAATTAAAAGTGGTATTTATCAAGATATTTCCAAAAAATAAGCCTGTAGTATTCCATTAAAAAATGCAGTTACTTTTTCAACTACATCTAATTTAGCCTGAATTATTCCTTATCTATTCCTATGAGGAAAACGTTCCTGAGTTGCTATGAAAACCAGCCACATACCCCAGCAAAATTGAAAATTATGTCTACATCAGTGTCAAAATGCAGTGCTAATCTATGAAGAAGATACTAGTAAGTTAGGAGGTTGATCAAACTGAATGCTTGATCCCTTCACCATTTGAATTTTAGTTCTCACTTGCTTAACTAATGGTAAGATGAAAAAAGATCAAATAATGTTTCCTTAACTCTAACAGAAAGAAATTTTTTCCTTCTAGTTGTACATTAAAATTCCGTATTTTAATTCTAAGGGCAGTACCTTTATGACTCTTGCTGAATTTTAGGCACTTGCCTCAGTTGCACTACTGGAAATTTAGAAAATAACCATTCTTTGGTTTGGTAACTGAGCACAGTCTGTCTGCCAGGAATTTGAATTTGCAGTGCTGAAAGCCATTTTTTACAGGAATACAATATAGAACTTCAATTTGTGACCGGTCTACTCTGCAGTGAAAAGCTTATACTAGGATTTGTTCAAAAGAGAGCTCAGGGAATTTTGACGCTTCATCTGCTGTGACACATAGGAATGTGTCATTTGCATCCCATTACAGATGCATTATTTTTTGTTTGAGCATCACAAGCACCCAAGTGTGTATAAACAAAAAAAAAAAAAATCCTACCCTAATGGCCTAGTAACATAGATAATTTTTGGTGTAAATCATTTCAATTTGTCAAGGTATGAGTAAAGCTATGTTGAGGAAAAAAGTATTTATACTCATCAAATGAGCTGATAATAGAATTACCAAGAAAAGCAAAAGACTTTTCTACCTTTCCAGTCCAGGCTCAAATTAAAGCAACACTACTTTTTCTTCCTGTCCAGAACTCTGTCACTAAAAATGGGAACTGTATTAAAGAAGGACAGCACTTGCCCTCATTTTCACAGCAGATTTAAATTAAAAACCAGTTATTGCTATAGGGCACAGAGATATCAGCATCTCTGAAACTATTTGTACAGATTGGAAGAGTAAGCCATTATCCACCTCTTCTGCTCAAACATTTATCAAATGATGAGCTAAATGCCTAACAACATGTTTGTCTGCCCTGTAGCAGATGTGGAGAAAATTGTGTCTTCCAAATACATGAGTGTAAGCTAGAGCGGGGGACTCAGCTGTCCCAGCAGGCATGGTAAAGAAGACTGAAGCTTTTGTCTGGGATAGTGCTTAACTCATTCTGCAAAGGAAAACAGTAACATTCTCTACACAGAAAGGTTGAGACCGTCACCAAAAGTTTCTAAGCACAGCAGCAAAATCTGGTGATGACAGCTCTACATTTTCTGACAGAATGTTGCTCTAAACAAAAATGCCAGTTCCCCGAAAGTTGACTACCTCCCAGGAATATGTCTTTCCAACAAAATTCCTGTAAAAAACAGACAGGTGTGATCATAAATGTACCTGGTTTCATTCTAGAATACCTCCTCAATTCCCCTGGCAAGTTACTCAAGACTCCAAAGTCTAAAAACAAGTTTCTAGCTTTGGGGCTTCAGAGCTACTCACAAAATGGGCTCGCCAACATCAAAAGTGCTTCATAAGGACCATTGTTACAACCCTTCCTGTACTGCTCTTGTTTTCTCCAAATCTTGTGGAAGCAGCTGAAAAAAAAGTCTTTATTTCCTCAAAACAATCTTGGACCTTCTACTCCTGTCACCACCTTATTCCACAATGCTGTTTGAGAAGAGTTTTTTGTGCATATGTGTATAATTCAGTAAACTGGGATTCTGGATCTGAATTAACCTAGAATCCTAGGCCATTCTCAAAATGACTAGAAGTGCTTAACCTATGTCCCGATAGTGAAAAAAAAAAATCCCTAATTCATATGTTAAAAAATCTGAAATGTAGCTGTCATAGAAATCCTTGGGCCTGGAAGATTTCAACTTCAGGCTCTCAGCATGCTAAAGACCTCAGAGAGATATAAAAGTTGCCTTCAAAATTTGTTCATGCTTCGCTGCATTATAAATGCCTCTCATTACTCAAAATAACAATATAGCTGAGGTTTTCAGGCATAAATCCAGATTGAAGTTGCAATAAAAAGTCAATGTTTGCATAATACTCTGTCAATTCTTGATAAGCACATTTCTTAGGGATTCTTGACAGTGTGTAGGAACACAAATATGAGACTGGTTCAATGCACATTTTATTTTTAATTGTTGTCCAACTATAAAGGTATTTTATATGTGCAATATATAACAATTCTTTTCTGTATAGATGATCCTGTCCTGTTTACTTCAGGAAAAGATATATAGTGCACTCTGTAGGATACAAACTAAAAGTGGAGCAAGACAAAAATAAAAGGATCAATATTATCATTTCCCACAGATTTATAAGGATTTAAAAGTAATAGTTCTTTCAAAACTGGAACAGACTTTAATAGCTTAGAGTAAAATGCCTGCGTGTTATTTGAAACCTTGCTGGTTTGTGAATATTGATCCAATATAATTTTTGTATGTGCTTCTATGAATAATTTATAAATGCCTCAAGCAGTAGCTAGATGCTTCTGATGAAGAAAAATAAGACTGTGAAATATATATATTTTACATTTTATATAAATGGACTGGATGCTGAAGTACAAGGTTAGCTCCAAGAGCATCCAAAGCCTGTGAATATACAAATACAGAAAGTGTCACAGAGTATTCATTTTATATGTGAAATCATGAAAAATGTGGTAGCAAAGAGTCTAAAAACATTAAGATGTGAATGAAGGGTTTTGAAACCTCTTGCCTCTCTGTTTTGGAATGCAGGAACAAAACATTCAGATATGATTCCCAAGAGAAACCTTCAGTGATGTAGTGATGAGAACTGCATCTGTAGCGATGACAGCAAAACCTGCCTTCAGTGAGCACACTTTATAAAATTAACTATTTCAATAAACCCCAAAGGACTTAGAGCATTTTAAGCACTTTTGCACTGGTCAAAACATAGAGGGACAGATTTACTAAACATTGGAAGTAGGACTGCCTACCCTGGCCTAGACACTTGGAGTATATCTGCACTGCAGAATGCCGTATGATGGGAGATTCTCCAAGCCATTTTGGTACTGGGAGTGTGTTCTGGTGTTCCTGCATGGCACATACGCAGCCAGCTACCTCTGTCTGAGTACCCACTGGTGTTGCTAAACTGCTGTGCAATGCTGGGGGCCCAAATTACTGTTAGGCTGATTTCCGTGATATTTGTTCCAGTTGGTCCAGTTTAAGACAAGATGGCAGGTGCAAATCAGCTCAGTAATCTAATAACTATGAAATTTTCCTAAGCATCTGATACAAAATAAAAAGAACTAGGCAGAATCCTGCAAGTGCTGACCTGAACCACTGTTCAGCTGCTGCCTGTGCCTACGTTTGTTGGACTGCTGTAGTAGATTTGAGCAGCATTTATACTGCCATGGTAGAGTATCACTTGCCCATCTCCATAGCTCTCAATATGTTTTGATTCCTTTTTGTCTGGACTCCACTCTAAGGGGAAATACAGAGGTAGCATGTTAAGGAAACACAGGGGCTAACAAGAAGATTATACGTGCTAGTGTCCTAAACATACAGAAGGTGTCAACACAACCTGCTGCAATTTCTTTTTTTCCGGCATGCCTAAAATCAGTATGTCAGCATGTCTTAAAACATGCTGTGTCCTTCATGTCCCAGTGCAACAGAGCACAACCGAAAGAGCCATCCACCAGGCTCCTTCCCATCCTATCTATGATGACTGCTAGAGACCAGAATCCTGAACAACAGGCCCTACCTGCATCTATGGGTTTCCTTCTAGGAACATTTCCAAGTTGCAAAATGAGAAGACATCAGCAGAGCTGACACACACAGACTACTTCAACAATGCCGGTGCAAGTCTGAAGCTGAAAGCCACATGCAGGCCAAGGGATATCAGTCAGAAGTGGGGTACAGCTCAAAATTTCCAAGAATCCCTATGGTAGAGATGCAGCTAGTCATAATCTATGAGCATTTGTGTTGAGGCTGGAGGTCCATATGCCAGCATCAGGGCCTGGAAGAGAGAGTTGTCTCGTATTTTACCACTGAATCAGAAAATACGTTTTACAGTTGGTAGAAAGCCACCTTCCTGTCATTCCACTCCTCTGAAACAGTTTATGAGAAAGCTGATGGCCAAAAGCACCAGAGCCAGTAAGGCTGGATCCTGTGCTTATAAAATGAGGCTTTCAGAGTCTCCCTGGGCTCTCCCACAAGAGCCTTGTCCGTTTCGACAGGGAGCAGGACCTGAAGATGCACACCTCAAACACATCCTTGAGCTCTCATTGTCTCGGTCAGTCCACTGAAGGCAAGCACTGCTCAGTCCTGGCCCTGCTGAGGTGCAGATAAGGGTCTCCACTGCTGCTGTGGGATCACAGGAACCAGGGACGGATGAGGTATATTTCTTGTTTGTCATACAAAAGGACACTGGTTTTCACTGTGTGCTGCTGTCCCTTATGAGGGAAGGTACTACAATGAAAAATCTTTCCTCTCATAATTTCCATTTGACCAACACTTTTCTAAGAATAAACTTGGAACTAAAATTATTAAGGTTTCACATTTGATTTTAACAACTACTTTGAGTTTTGTTTTAAAGAAGAAGAAAAAACAAAGAATAGGAAAATCAGTATTACTCCCTCTTCCTGGGAGTGGATTTTAGACGACCAAATTACAATCAAAACCAAAACTTGTATCTATAAAATTTAAAAAATATTAGTAATCAGACCATGTAGCTACAAATACAAGTTGAATCAGGAAACATTGTATTTCAGATCCCAAATGACTTGGTTTTAATTGTAAATAACGCAAAAGTCATGCATGGCTCAGTGCAACAGGAACTATTACAGAGCAATTTTTTAAACCCTACCAGCCAAATTATGCGTGAAGGAAATTTTGACAGGATTGAGCTAGTCAATGAACTTTTTCTACACTCATTAGCCAGAATCACTATTGGCCACTCTCTGGTTGCCAAAATTATTATGTACTGGTGGAAGAATATGCCAATAATCACAGCTTGAGTAGGGCTAGAAACCATAACTATGCCCTGTCTGATGCACTGCAGCACATTAAAAGACTAATCAGCTTAAAAAACAGTAAATATTCATCTTTTAAAGGTGCGATATCACACACATCTAACGGAAGTCTAAAATTAGTTTTCATTTCAGCAAGTTTTCCACTAAAGAGATCACAGTTTGACAAGGTCAGGTGTTGTGAATGTGTATAGATTGCCACATATGCCTACCTTATTTGTTTGTTTCACCTTATAAGCTCTATCTTCTTCTACTCCAGAGTTACACTTTCCCATGATTTATTGCTTCCTATGTGTTCCAGAAACCTGCATTTCTCCCAGGACACTAGGTTTCTAGATTTTAAACCTCAGAACACAACATTTATCAAATATGGATATAGAACAAAGAATTCTGAATGTAACATCAGCTCAGCTTAGCAGGTATTTCTCATTAGCAGCCTTAGAAAAGTGGAAAGGGAAATATGATTTATGTTCAATATTTACTCTTATATGAGCACCTTCTAATACAGCTTCCTTCTACCTTATACTTGTCCTGATAATCTCAAAAGTGTGTTCAAAGAAGATTGTCTTGATTTCTCATAAAATTAGGTGGGTTTTCATTTTCTTTTGTTAGATGTAAAGATGCAGTGTAAGAGAAACATAGGCTAGCAGCTCACCGGCCAGCTCATGCATTGACTGCATGTTTGAAAATAAGATTGGAAAGGGATTACTTTTAGAGACTCAGGTAGGAGGTGTTATAATGGAGGGGTCATATTTCAACTGCACTTTTGTGTACATCCCTCCAGAGAGATCCATCCACAACCTGTAATGTTTGATCAACCTCCAAGAATACAGGAATCTCTTATCAACAGCTGCTGCTGCAGAGAAAGCCCAGAGACAGAGAAGGGGTGTCTATTTCTGTGCTCTGAAAAACTCCCTGTGAACTATTTACTGGCACTGGTGTCCAGGAGGACTTCCACTCCAACAGTGCTAATTCCACAGCTGCACAGAAGCCGCTGAGGAAAGTAGGGCAGGACGCACTAAATGTTGGCCTCTGCTTAGTGCTTGAGGTAATTTTCTTCTGCCTTTGCAGAAGGGCTGGAGTGTTTCAATTAGCCAGCTTAATGTCCATGATAAGGAAGTTTTAGAAGCCATGTGCTGTCAAAACTACCAAGGACGGTCTGCAACGACAGGCTGACCAGTGCCATTTATATTTAGGGGCTTTGAAGACTCTGTGCCTCAGGCCTCATATTATCAACCATGACAATTTGCACAAGTGCTCTTAATAAAACTCTACCTCCAAATTCACAATAGCAGCTAATAAATTAATAACAAAACATTTGCATTATTTTTGTGTCTTTTCTACGAAGCATCGTTCCTATAAACAGTTGTAAGCCCTTCTCACAGAGGCTAACACAAGAAAGGAAACAGGCAGAGAAACATCAGAAAAAAAAATTACAGAGAAACATCAGAAAAAAAGTGCCAAATGCTATGGCAGCCCAGTGTGCCTGTGTGGGATAAGGTAACAGAGAAGGAGGCACTGCTGAAGCCATTTTGCCTTGGTTAGGAAAAAACACAGTTACTGATTGAAAATATGTACAGATGGGCTTCCATAATGGAAAACCTGCGCTGACCTTAATATTTAGGGACCGGAGCACAGCAGACTTCTTCAGAGGGGCAGGGGGAAAGAAGAGTCCTAAAAAGGAGGTTCAGTGCAACATTTAGATTTTCTTCTTTTTAAATTAGAAGACAAGAAATAGTTGCTCATCCTCCTTTTATTTTAATCGTGCAATACAACAAAGAAATAAGATTCAAAGTTGTACTAAGGGTTTTCATACTTCTTTCTTGCTTTTCATTGTGTCTTCAGTAAAAATATGATATCAATAATACAGTAAGCTTTTCTCTCAGAAGTGCCATTAAACATTGTATGGTTAGGAAACACATATCAGACATTCTGGTATTTCCACAGAAATAAATACATACTGAAGTAGTGTCACAGAGCATTAGAAGGGATAAACTAATAGTTTAAGCAAGCTTCTGAATGTTTTTTGAATTCGGGTCTCTTTTCCTCACCTAATCTGTGTCAATAATATTAACTAAAAACAGATCTACAAATATTTACCATGTAAAGCAGAAACACATGCAAGACACTTCAGAAAGCACCGTTCAGCAATCCAATATTTGTTTTATTCAGTTCAACACCGATACACTGGGATCTGTGCCAAGGTTATGCATGTTGTTGAATGAATCCCAAAGTGTCCTTTTCCGCTATGTTTTGAATCCCCATTAGGATAGTTCACTGCAACAATAAACCTCACCCGCTTCTCACCCGTCTAGCTCCCTGTGGAGCAATACACACTTTGCTTAAGAACCTCCATCTACACAGAAACACACTGATAATGCATTCCCAGGAGAAGACTGGCAATCATATTGGGCAAAAAAATAACTAACACACGTCATTTCAGATGGAAACAAGACTGCAAACACATAGCAGATAGGTTGTCTCTTTCAAAACACCAGCAAACCCATCATGTAGGTAGGACTGCTACCAAGAGGAGAACTTGACACAATTACAATAACCTTGGAGAAGCCCAAGGCTGATGAGTTCTCCCAAGTTTCAGAAAATATAGGAGAAACCTATTTCATCAGTAGGACTGGATGGCTCTAGTAAGAATTATTTTACAAGCAGATTTCATCAGCACAGAGGCAAATCCTGCCACTTTCACATAGAAATAAAAGCAGCAGAACTAGTAGAGCTCATCGTTTCAAGATGAGTATGTGTATATCACATAGTCTATCCCACACTCTGCTACTTTCACCACTAAGTACACAGTAACTGATCAGCTGCCAAGTAGCCTGTGGCAAGGATTACCCTCTCCCAGGTCAGGCCACCCAGAAGTCCCAATGACTCTTGAATGTTACAAGTCCTGCAATAGCAGAATAGGTCCATGCTTGTTCTGCTCAAAAAATTTACTCAGAGAGGTTTATTTGACTGCTATAAATAAGAATGTTTCATCAAACCAGTATGCTTCTGTGTTATCATCACTTATATTAATACACGATGCATAAAAATCTTCACCTGTTATATAAAAATTAACTGTCGTAAAACAAACACACCGCAAAATTTGCCTTCTTTCTTTAGAATAAAGAGAAACTCCACCCTCACCCATCCCTAACTTGCAACCCTAACATTTTTTGTTCTTTCATTTGAGAACATATGAGCTCCGGCACTCTCATGCCCCTTGTGAGTTCACTATCCAATTACCTATCATCACCCAGTAGTGATTCACGCCCTGAAGTTAGATTTAGTAGTTTGAAATTTCACTTCCAGCAAAGTTCAAATGAAGCAGGTCAAAGGGACACATCACTGGTAACTCTGAGAGAACAGATGTTTAGCAGAGACAAGTTTAAATTTCATGCTGGCAATAGTTTAGCCTTTGAACTCACAAAGAGTGTAGTCTGTTTAGCAAGAGAGTATTCATGACAATTTCATTTTCATACATTTTTTTTGAGTCAGTAATACTTAAAAAAAAAGCAGTATTGTGTTTGGGTTTTTTAAAGTGAGAAATTAGTTTGTAAAAGTAATGAGGAAAATTAGTATTTCAGTCTGTGTGACATGTTCTATTGAACACGTCAGGAAGGGATGAAAGAATTCAGTGGTTTTTATCTCTAAAACATTAATACTAATACCCTTCAATACTTTTGTGTCAGTACAAGACTTAAGTACCTGGTTGTGCTTCTCAGCTAAAGAAACAAGTTCTAAACATGCTTTTGTCAGGAGACTGATAGGAAGTTGTAAATTAGAATGCAGAATAAAATATTAGTCACACTGAATAATTCTACTACTCTAATACCATAAGTCAAAGTGTTGAAGACATTCCTATAAAACTACAAAAATTACACTTCACTCTGACATACAACCTTCTATGTTCTACAGACCCTAACCCTACATGCATGATAACACCTACTCTCTTCTTGTCTCTTCCTTGATCTGTGGCTAAGGAGAGGGGTTGGGTTTGAGAGGCCTGCATCTCACGCCAGAATATGACATACAATTCTTTGGGGATTAGGCCAGGTCTCTTTGAACATTATCCTCACCCACCAATTGCAGCCCTCATTGAAATATTGCAGTGCTAAATCGCTTGTGAACCGCGCTGAGCTCCTGTGGAGAAGGATTATTAAAGATGCATCTTCAAGGACTGATACCAGTTAATGAAACGAGGGAAGCCAACAATAAAGTGATAATTATCCTTGCCAAGGAGCATTTAGTCCACTTTATAAATACTGACCTCTTCAATAAGCTCAAATAAAAAGCATAGGATCCTTCTACTCTTGCTCTGCAGGTTTAAACGGTCTGGTTTGCTATTACCTTTCTTTCTCCAATTTAAAACATGTTATAATCTCACCTACATGAGATCAAAAATAATACAACTTTATTTTAAAGTACTCTTTTTCATAGAAAACTGCAAGAAATTTTCCTTATAAGTCATCTACTTTTCCCACAATGTATAAGGAAATTACTGAGTGTCTTTAGTGTATATACAAAAGAGATCCCAGATTGCATGATCTTTCTATTTTGCTGTGAATGTACAGAGAAACAGACCAGCATGATTCATTTCCTCAAAAAAATCAGGAGAGGATAAAGGGCAGAATAATACCTCTCTCTCGAGCAACATAGCCTGTGGAAAGGGTACAGTGTTCATTGTTAACTCAGGTATGAACTGAAGCAGTTAGAATATTGAAAGATACTATTCTCAGAAATTAAATTCAAATTCTCAATCACTGCATAGTGGAGGACTGCTACTAACAGAAGAAACAGCAATGTCTTATTACTCTAAAATCTGGAAATTGGAACACCTTCCTCACACTCGTATTCAGATATCTACTTTGTTATGTATAGTGCCTAAGAATTTAAAGGATATAAACTCATCTTTTCCCATATGCCTCACCTTTTGAATGGTACCTAAGTTCCTTTGTGATTTCAGGCAAAATATTTAAACATCTGTTGGGCAATGTTAAAGTAGTTTCAGTATTTTCTATTTGGTTTTGACTGTACACCAAAACTCCCCTCCAATAACAGAAATATTTTCTAATATCCTGGAAAAGCATTTCTCTAGTTGGAATAGGAGGAAGGGGAAGGAGAGAAGGTAGGTTTGGCAAGTAAGCTTTGGTCAGTTGCTAGATAAAATACTATAAAATTACGGAGGAGACAAAACTTCTAGAGAAGTCTGCTGAAATAGGGCAATGGATAATTTTAAAATGAACTTGGATTGTTTTAGAATAGGTATCAGGAATATATTTTTCAACAGTGAAGGTGATGAAACACTGAAATAGGTTGCCCAGAGAGGTGGTAGATGCCCATCCCTGGAAATACTCAAGATCAGTTGGACAGTGCTCTGGACAACCTGATGTAGTTGAAGATCCCTGCTCACTGCAGGGGGTTTGGACCTTTAAAAGTCCCTTCCAACCCAAACTATTCTATGATTTTGTGCTATGCTCTAAATGTAAATATATAGCCAGTAATAAATAAGTTAATGGATAACTTAGTCGTCCCGGAGTAAAGTGACCAGGCAAAAAACTTCATGTGATACCTCAGGCTTTGGATTTTTATGACAGGGTGCAGTGAGATTCCAGGAAGAATTCCTATGAGCTGGACAGGAGGGGATTTGATTCAGTGCTTTTGAAGATGGAATCTGCTTTCATGAGTAGCTCTTCTCCTGGAGATTATTTCAACCTGCTACTAACTGGAGTAAATATAGTATTTCTCTTCAGTTTCTGTTAAAATGACATTAGGCTGGCTGAAAGTGTTACAAATTCTGTGTTGTTAAGAAGAGGTGGAAGTTGGATATTTTCCCAAGTTTCACCATTTTAGCAGTTAAACATACAGAAACATGGTAATAGTTAATTTCTGACCAGTACTAATGTAACATGTATCTTATTTCACAAGATGTTAATGTAAACCTGGGGGTGCAATTATGCCCTTTAAAATATTTTTCTTAAAATTAGACACTATCTAAACAAAGGAATATTAAACATCAAAATTAGATTAAGCTGAACTGTTAAAGATTATTAAGAAAAAACACCAAAAAGCCAGCATAGATCTGATCCAGGGAAAAATTAAGTTCGTGGCCACCAACCAATAAAAACTCTTTAGACTGTGTATTTTTTATGAGTAGTCTGGATTCAGAAAAATAATTCTGTTTCTTCTCTGCAGCCCACATACTAATTGGAGTCCATTACCACTTTTTTTTCAAAAAGAACACTACAATGCCTTCAAATCAAAAATCTACCTCTTGAAAGTTTCACATTTCATTATTGTTTTGTAGTGTGGTTTCAAATCCCATTGCATGAAAGGCAAAACCATAAATATTAAAATGGAGCAATAAAATATTTTCATATATTCCATTGCAGTCCTGGGAGGCAATGAAAATGCTGAACTTTACTGGTGTCAAGGAAATTTTACGCCATACACTACCTTGCAAGACCTGCCTCTTCTTTTCTATACACCTAGTAGAAAACTGTGCAAATCTAGTAGCCAATGAAAATTGGCTGAACATATCAAAATCTCATTAATATATATCATGATAAACAAGAAAAACAGTGAAATTAACAACTCTAAAAAAATATTTGCAGTTATGTGAATAAATGATCTGCTCATTGACCTAGTTTCAGTCTAGTAGGGAAATTCAACCATATCCAAGAGGGGAAAAAATAAAAATCAGCTCTTAAAGATACTCAAAACAATTTTTAGCTCCATGCCATCTTTCATCTCATGATTTCTTACTAACATGAATCCTGCACATAATAATTATTCCCTTTTTAATAGAAAAAATATACAGGCACACAATGAACAGTAAATACAGATGCCAACATCCAGGCTGTGACTGAACTATTTCATGCATGAATAAAGTTTTCTCAGTTAAATTGTGCCGGGGACTCATTCTGCTAATTTTCTACCCCTGCCTCAGTGAGTTGATTCCCCCTTTTCTGAGGGACTAGGAGGCAGGATATACAGAGTCCTATAGAGGTGTCATAGAAAACTGGGGAAAAAAAGGATATGAAGCCTTTACCTTTTCTTCTAATTAGATCTACTTCTTAATAAACATACAAAACAAAAACCAAACAAAAAACAAACAAAACCCAAACAAATTTGGCTGAGGATGATGTAAGAACACATTACAGAGGTTAGAGCAATTATAGTGGTTCACAGTACACCATCTCAGTCACAGAACTATCCTTTTTCATGAAGATACTTTGCTTCCTCAGAAAAATAAAATCAGAAAAAAAGCCCACAAAGTCAGAAAACTTTTGAATGGGATCCTAGCACCTGCAAAGGATTAAACTGGGCTTAGTGTCCCTACTAACCTGTAGGGACAATCCTACAGGTTACTCACCTACAGCACAGCAAAATAGTCAGAAAGCAAGAATGTAACTTGTCTTACCTAATACATAAGAAAACCCACGCAGTAAGAAATAGACAACAGGAACGATTGTATCAATTGGACAATAACTCCTGGTCTCTTCAGTTGATGCCTATTAGCTAAGCTGACAAAGTCTGAGTAATGAATGTGTAGTAAAACTACACTGAGAAAACAGTGTTTTTACTGTAAATTTTTCTGCTTTTCTTTTTATTTTGGTTTTTGTGGGGGTTTTTTGTGTGAATTTATAACTTTGTGTCACCCCATAAGACTGAATTGAGTGCTTTATTTATGATTTTTGCAAATAAAATTGATAAGAAGACTGATTTTAAATACAAATACCTGGATACAATATTTAATAACACTGGCACTTCTAGAAATAATATCACCAGTTGGAAGCACTGATCAAAATGTAACTTGATTTTTAAAGATATTTACTAAAGAGATAATTCCCTCTAAAAGGGCATTTAGTTTTGAAAACTGAAGTTTGAATTAAAAAATAATATCAGTCCAGGATCATTTTAAAGTCCACTGTTGAAACAACTCTGTAGGTTAGAAACAGAGAGGGAAGTTAGAGAGAATACTCAAGTGTTAGAGGGCATTTTTTAAAGTTTTATCTGTCACATAACAAATGAAAATTCAGATGTCAACATAATAAGTAAGAAACAAAATGGGCTGATTAGATAAACAGATCAGTAGACTGTTTAGAGTCAGATGAGATGAAAACATTTCAATTTATGTTCCCTAAGATAATTATTTATCTTGGCAAAGGGCTGACAAAAGTTTCTATATGAACAATATAGAAAACCTGACATAGCTCCAGTTTCAAGACAAAAAAATAAGACCAAATCTAGAGTCTGTTCAGTTGAAGGCAAAATTATTACTAAATGGCATCAGAACTTCACACCAAGGCAATAAAATGTGAGGAAATGCCATTATCCAGAGCAGACCTATTCTGGCATGCCATTCACTTCCTGACAAGAGGACTCATCCCATCTGGTTAAAGCCCAAGCACTCAGAGCTGAGTGGGAGCTAATGTTGAAGAAGAAAGCTTCAATACCTAGTGAGGATTTGGTTTTAATATTCAACTACCTGGCAGGTCCCTGGAATCCGTATCTCCTTGCCAGAGGCCCAGATCAGTAATACAAGACTGGGTAGGATTTGGAGGTCTGACAACACCATGGGCAATGCTCCGGCTCAAACTATGGCTTTCAAACTTGGCAAGATGCGAAGGAAAACAGGGTGTTTTAAATCCCACTACCCCTTCAGATTGGAAGAAATTGTAAGAGAATTACTCCAAGAGAAATCCTGTATTTTTGTGGGAAAGTCAAGGACTGAAAAACGGGCGAATTTACATTAATTCAGATCCTGAACTAAAGAATACAGTGTGGGAGATGTGGTCAGACTGAAACTAAGTGAATGTTTTTTGAAGTTCATTTTTAAAAAATTAGAAACCAGAATTTATCTTCCATGACTTCCATATTATGTATAGAATTTAAGTCCCATTTATATTTGCAATAATCAGGTGTTCATTTTAAAAGCAAATTATACTTTCAAAACAAATACTTCAAAGATGCTAAATCAGAAAAAGACAATAAAATACAAAGGCTTTTCTGAATTTTTTTTGTTTTGTTTTTGTGGGAGGGTGTTTTAATATCCTTATAAACTAGCCATATTGTAACCGAGGCTCACTGAACTAAATTCTCATATATTTTTACATCCTTCTTCTACATCTCTTGCACAAATGCTTCACATACATCACAGCAGTCCATATGGCACTAAATAGGGAAGTTTAGGCAAAGAAACAGAGTCCACAGAGTCCCAAAAGCACTAGAGAAGCATTTCAGCAGCCAGTCAGTTGAAAAGCTTCTTGGATACTAACAGCTAACATGATGGCAAAAACAAGACATACAAAGAAGGAATTTAGCTGTAAATTGAAAAAGATTTTACTAGAAACCCCAGCCCCAGCTGTCATTTTAAGACTGGCAGTGGTCTAGAGATGGGGTGGGTGGAAACCATACCTTCACTGAGATTAACAGTAGAACTCTTTCGACTTTAATGACTCCAGAATGACACCTACATCTTTTAGCACAGATTTTGTTACGCATGCTTTTCTATGACACTGTCATTTCAATATAGTAGCACTTCAGAGGCATTTTCCATGACAATGTATGGCAGAACACAAGCTATAAATTAATGTAATCCAAGCATTCACTGTTGACAGTAAATGACTCAAGTTTTTTCCCAAAGCAGAGCTTTTATCCTGAAAACAAAGATTAACTTCTGACCTTTATAATTAATCCAACCTTTAAAACTCTGGTAGTACAAGGCATCCTTAAGAAAATACATTTCTTTCATCTCTGTGTGCTGGTGTTACATAGCTTTTCCTGGACAAATTGGCAACTTCTGACTCACTCATATTTATGAGAAAGACTCTGAGTAGGCAACTTCTAGCACTGGTTCTCAGCATTATATTTCCTCCTCTATGAAAATAAGGAAGTATATTACGTAAGAAAACAACAAAAGGGGAATAACTTATTGCCCTTTTGGGTAGTCTGGGATATTTACAAATCTACATCCTTGCTGACACAGTAAAAATACGAACTAGTAATCTTGAGAGACTTACTGTCCCCAGGGCAACACTGCTTTTTATTATTTTATTGTTATTTATCTAGTCCTGGGAAAACCGCAGACTGGAAGGATTCGCTTTATTTAATTCATGTTCCATCCATAAATGAGCAGATAAAATTTACAGTGAGACTTCTGAAACATTTGTTTCACTTTTTGGAGGACTGTCAACTGTTGTATATGCAACAGCAGTACCAAAAAGATGCAGACGTCATTTTGTTTCCTGCAAGTTTTTCCATCTATTAAAAGGAATATTCTCCCTCTTTCTGTGCTGCAGGAGCACTTCCATTCTCAACCAGAGAAGAGCTCTAGGTAGTGCTCAGCACCTTCTCTGGCTGCAGGGTCCACACAATAGAGGTTTTCCTCCATCTGTTAGTTGCCATGTTGCAATAGTGATTGCTATTTTGCAAACATCTTCAGGAAGTGTGTATTCAAACCAGGAGATTTTATTTAAAGCCAGGCGGAGCAAAACTAAGCACTCCCCAACTCTTGCCAATCCTAGACCTCATAGTCAAAAATCTAGAAACCACAAAACTGATAAAAAACCAGGAGACAGTTAAGACAATATAATAATTTTACAGTAAAGCTCGCGGGTTTTTAAAGCAAGCAGGATCATTCTGAAGGGGCTGTGACCCATTCAAAATCAAAATCCATCTTCCTTGAAAAGTGACAGAAAGACACAAAGCCCACTGATGGTTCATGCCCCCGTCTTCCTGGCCACTTCAACTATTATTCACTCAGATACTATATCTGAGTTTGTTCATCTAAGCAACAGTTATAACATGTGTGAGATGGAAAGGTCAGTATGAGTCATGAGCATCTTTTAAAGTGTGGTTACAGTTTTATAAAAAAATTGTTGCACAAGTCTTTATTTTAGAAATCTCAAAAGGACAAAAAGCTGCCATAACACTAGCAACAATTATTTCAGTTGTGTTCATCTCATTTGTGTTCATTTCAGTGATAACTGTTATCATCTGTAGGACTAAATCTCTGATGTGAGCTTACTTTTATAGACTTTATATTCTAATCTAATTTTTAACTTTACAATTATGTATTAAATAAAATAGTTTTTAGCTTATTCCTTTATTAAATTTTTTGAAAAATTACAATCCTGAATAAAAGAATACACGCCCTTTCCCTTTAGAATTTCCCACTCCTAACTATTTTTGAGCAAAACCAAATGCAGCACAAAATGCTTTCCCAGACTACTGAATTTTCCTAACTCCATACCAATAAAACTACAATGCCCTTTTCTATTTAGAGAGTAATAGCCTAGAACTATCTGAAATAAGCAGGATTGTTCATGATCATATCACAAACATGATGCTAAACTTTTGGTGCTTGTGCTCCAAATGCACACAAAGCAAATTGACAGCTTTTGCAATGAGCAGCAGAGCTTACTCTTATCCTCCTGACTCAGACATTATGTAGGTGATTTCCATTAAATGAATTTACTAAATCTGAATTTGCTGTTATGAAAAACTACTGCTAAACCAAGACAGCAAATTCTGATAAAGTTTTTCATTTCCTTCAAAGTTTCAAGTATTCAAACCACTAAGGATACAATGGCTATTCACAAACTTGGCTCTAGAGGAAATATTTCTACCTTTAATGCTTAGAAATTTATTCCTATCTGAATGAAAAACAGTTGACATTTCAGAGACACCTCTGACCACACCTGTAGTTTTATAGCATTACTCTACATACCACAAATAAGAGCTGATCCAGCCAGTGAAGAAAAACAAAACAAAATAAAACAAATCAACCCCAAAAAGCTAAACCTGCTACTTACATCACTGTTAAATGGATAGGGGTCCCCTTTGTCTGTTCAATAGAAGCTCTGTTAAAAAACTTCACTCAGCAAATTGCCATTAATAAAAGCACAATCTAAAAATAACAGATGATACATTTGAGAAATGTTGTGCTCTCAAATTAATCCCTATTCCCTTTAAGATATATTCAAGCATAATTCAAACTTGCTAAGAAATATCCAAACATATCCATAACCCACTTTTTATTGATACCTTTTAAAGGAAATTAAAATATTTTCCTTATACTTCACATGCTTATGCAACTACACTACTTTTGATGTCCAGCTTACTGGAAAAGGTGAATAGTGCCAGAGCAAAAATATCTACAAAAACTTTATATGAGTTTGAAATGTCTAGTTAGAAATTTAATTTCTGAGCTTTTCTTGTCCAAATAGATTGGATATTAATACTAGCAATGCTAACATGTAGAACACACTGCTTGATATGAAATTTATGCACATTGGTTTTACAAGCAAAAGAAAAAAAAATATTTTAAAAAAACCAAACTCTTTGGCTTTTAATTTCCTTCCATTTACTTTAACTTTCTTTTCAAAAAATTTTTCTATTCCTCCTTTATAGTAATAAGATATGGTTTCCTGAATAAAGAATAAACCTACATATGTCTATATTCATAGCTCAGACAAAATCAGCATATGATCAAGGTGTCTGGCCCTTAAAATAGGTTTTATATAGTATTTTTTTTCCTAAGAGCAATTCCAAGTTATCTATAAGTTTTCCTAACTTCAGAATGAACTAGTTATTGAATTAATTATTTCCAAGAGTGTCTTGGAAATAATCAGATGATAAAATACTAAGCATTAATGGTATATACATAGAACTGGTTTCATAGAAAGAGTTAGAATCAGCCATTATGACACATTCAACAGCTTTTAAGCATTATATTTCATAATGATTCCTTTTATTATACCTACAAGTAAAATGAGTGGAAGATTTCAGGGTCAGAACTTGTTATCTAGACCATCAAGTCCAAAATGCGTTGAGCAATCTTACCTCAAAAGTGTAGAAAATCAAGAAGATTGACTTATGAAATAACGACAGTTATTAAATTGCCAAGATACACAAAGAAAAACAGCTTGATTTACTTAATGTACATCCATTTGTTCAACAGTGTGCTTGTAATGGCTGCATTTATTCATTTACCAAAACCTTTGAAAATGTTGCCTTTTTCCTTCAGTTTATTTTGTCTTCATTAAGTTATGCCACTTTATTATCACTAAGAAGTATCACAACTAATTCATAGAATTGGGATAGTGAGGAAAACTCACAACAAACCTGATGAGGGAAATTTCAATAGTATGATAGAAGAGAATATTCTCCCTTTTGCTGTGGCATTCTTCATGCAGCTGTACTGATCTTACTTTATCTGGCACCTAGCTGTCTCTACAAATACCCTTAGATCTGACCATTCCCTTTACTTGTTATGGTATTTCTTCAGCATTCTTTTGCTTTCCTGGTATTCAGAACCAAATGTATTCATGTAGCTATTATCACATTTAATTATACACAACTGAATACCATCATTGCAGCTGTCTCTTCTTGTCACAGGTCACAGTTCAGGCTGTGTATGGGCACTAATCTCTATGTTGTATCACAAATTTTTCTTTCACTAGAAAAGTTCATGCTGACTTGCATTTTCCCAGATTAACTCCACCACCTCTATCTACACTATCAAGAAAATGTTAAATTTTCCAGATCTCATTGTATAATTCCCTAGTGCTCCAGGTTTTTTGCCAGTAAAAGCACCTAATTTTTTTACTGTCTCAGTAAGAAAACTACTGCCCAGATCATTACTAGTTTCACTGACTGCCTAGTAATAAAAAAACTTTTGTCAACATGGTAGATTTATAGGTTGTTTCAGCTTATAGGTTGCATTAGTAAACAAAGATTCCTCCTTTGTTAACCATTTTCCTCTTTTGTTTCTGTTTTTTGTAATACTTGGAGAAGTATGTGGTGGTATCATGTACTGCTACACATAGATAAGCAGCCATGCATTCACAAGTCAAATATTCCTTTGAATATATTATATTCAAATTAGCACAATGAAAACATTCAGATTGCAAAATATGTGAGCTTGCAGTTCAGGTAACCAGCTCCCACTGCAACTAATTCTCCTCCACAAGAAATGTGTGCTGGGTTTAGAGAACAGGTTGGAAAAGTGCTAGATGAATGCATTAAAAAAAAATATATTTAAAACTAGAACCAACAGCAAAAATAATAAATAAATAAATCAATAAATAAGGAAACAACCATTACTAAACCCCACCCCCAAACATCAAAGCCATTTTTCCTGCTATCTGTCTGAATCTATTCTGAGTAAGATGGAAGAATCTGACTGATTGGAATGCAACCACCTGTAACACCTATTCCAACCAGCAGAAATTCCTAGTAACCTGAAAAAATTGCATTTAATCTGGATGAAGGCATGTTTTAATGTGGAAGTATTTTCTTTAGCTGGCAGCCATATAATTGCATGTTGCTATGAAGATTTTTGTACAGTAAAGTTAGACTTTGACTGTCTGAAAAATAAAACTGGGCCTCTCTTTCTGTGTAAGTTCAATTTTTACAAATCAATAAAGCTAGCTGAGCAAGAAGTAGAAGTAATTAAAATCCAGATCCTGATCCTTTCCTTTACCTCTCCTCCCCTCCTCATTCCCCTCACTGAAAAAAAAAAAGAAAAAAATCGGGCAGTTATGTTTCTACTTTCCAGATGTGAACAACTGCATTAAATTCTATGGAGAGCTTTTAAAAAATCATAACAAGTCAATGGGTCACGGTCTTCACAGCATAAAGGAAAAAAAAATGCTAAGGCCTCATTGCTGAGACAAAGCAACATGGCTGAAGCAGCTGCAAGGTCACAAAGACTGCAACAGAACCATGGAAAAGAAACCACAGCCACAAGAACGACAGAAGAAATTACTTGTAATTTTTTTTTTTTTTTTCCAACATAGCAACAGAAGAACTGCATTCTTTTCTATAGCCAAGATGGCTCGATTGCTATACCAGCAAAATTGTTTCCCTGGTTTGGGAATGAAAAGGTTTTCCTTCTTCTGTGAAGAGCTGTTGATATTTGAGTCAAGAGCACTGAGAAGATTCAACAGAGCAAATAATGGTCTCTGAAACCTGTGAAGATTTTTTATTGTGGCCGTTATTCGTGTTGAAAATAAAAGTGCCTGGGATGAAAGAACAAGATAGACAACATGGGAGATGTTACCCAGAAATTTCAAAATTTCAAAAATGAGTTTTCCCTCACCAGCTTGGATTCTTCCTGTGAGTTCTGTGAAAGGTAGCAAGATGAAAAAAGCTTATACTCTCAGTGGAAAAGTCTGATCCTTCTCCCCTCACTTCTTCTGAAGAGGCTGAATAAAGCAGCCTTAAGGTCCAGAGTAAAGCTGCATGAACTGCACAAAAAAGCTTTGCAAAGGGTATTTGAAGACGAAGCATAAACTCATTTAACATTTTTGACTTTCTGTGAGCAGTCTTAATAAGTGAAATTGCTGGATTTATCCATATCGATGCCTTTGATAAATACTGGATTTCTTTATATGACAAAGTATATAAATAATGCTGGTTTTTAAGTAAAACAGTATATATGATCAAATCTAAATGCAATTTTTTTCAAGTAAAAATCAGCTGACTTGCCAAAATCTATGTTCCAAAATGTTAAGTTGTTCTACTTTTTATACAGTGTCTGGGACTTAAAAACAAGACATTTCATAAGCGCTTTTATTGTCTTGTACTGAATAAAGATAAAAAATACAAAATGCATCACTGAGAAACTGGTTCTTTTTTTACAATCTTGGGTTTCTTAAGGAACTTTATGTGCTTAAGTTCACATGAAAATAAAAAGGTATAAAAAGAATACCTTTCTTTATCCAAAGTTTCATTTTTCTAATAAGATACTGAATTAATTAGATGAACAAATCACACTGGCTTTGAGTAATGTTTTGCTGTATATTAACTTGCATTCACTGCACAAAGAAATAAATGTTTCTTGAATGTGCTTGCTGTTTCTGCAATGAAATTCTGCAATTACATAACCCTAATACGTAATTGTTTATAGCAATAAGAATTTAATGTAAAAAATTACACTTCACATCAGTTAACTGTTGGACTTGACCGTGTTAGTGGTCTTTTCCAATCTAAATGGTTCTATCATCCTATAATAATTAATCCTGTTGAAAGGATATATATAACAGCAATACTACTTCAGACTAAGCGCTTCAATTTTTAAGAAGGCTGCAGGGAGAAATGGCTAAACCCATAATCACTTCAACATGTTCTTTCCACTGGGCTTTTCCCATTTGAGAAAAGAGTTCTCCTACAGGTAGAAAACAGACAAGAAATTTTGTCCTATGTAATTTTGCATTTTAAATGCCAAAGGCTTTCTTATGATTTTAATAAGAAGCCTTTCTTATTATTTCTCTAGGAGACAGAAATCACCTACTGAGTTTTTAAATTCTTAAACTGAAATTAAATTCTTAAACTTAAAACAAACAAGTTTTAAGTTAGTTACCCACATTCAAGGCCAGATCTATCTGTACATGGGTCACAACTCACTGCCAACAGCCAGACTCACTAGCATTTTATGCCCCTGTCATGGTCTAAGGACTCATCCATGATTATTTTTTAATTTCATTTCTGAAATATGGTATACCTAATAATTTTGCCATGAGCTCAACTCCATTAGCATGCTCATTCCTCAGAAATCTTTGACCATGTAAAACTGGCAACAGCTGGTTTACAGAAAAACAGTAGCAATGGTATTAAATGAAGATAATTCACTGTCCGTAGTAGTTTTATTTTCAGAAGCATTTGATTCTTGAGTGACCAACTTCTTCTTGCTATGCATCATTCATGCTTAGCCATTAAGATGTTCAATGTTCTCCAGGATACAAGGTCAGGAAAAGTGGCATGTGGCAATGTGATGTGCTTGCTGAGCCTCAAGCCAGGGATGGAAATAAAGCAATACTTAAGATTAATTCACATTTTCATGGTAACAAATGTGAACTGCATGTATTTGCTGGCAGGTAATTTAAGTGGAGGCAGATAGCTATGAGGCCAAGTACAGCATCCTACTGCAGAGTCACATACAGCTCTTCTGATAGAGTTCAGTCTTTAACTTCATCTGACTTAAACTGGCTTATCTTTTAAAAACTCAAAACATAATAATGAAATACAACAGGAACTCCTTTCTAATTATAAGGGTTGTACTGTGTTACATTTTTGGGGTTTACTACTTAAAATTAGAAGGAAACCTGAGTATGATCCAACACCATCTATGCAAGCAAAACAACTGTAAGTGCTTAGCCCACTGTTCACGGAAACCGGAGGATAAAGATACTTAACAACTTTTAAATTCTTAATAGAAATTGAACTGAGATTCGGGAAATCTATCCCTGATGCAGAGCCAGTCCCAAATAATGTCAAGAGCATGAGAAAAAACAATACTTTCCTGGCAGAAATCTAGCTCATAACACAATCCCTGTGTAAAAAGCATTGTTTAGAGATTTTTTTGAACAACCAGCTTTGATTTAAAAATATGAGTAAATGCCAATTCTGTGTGAGACACATAGGTTAGTGTTTTACCCTCTGACAAGAATCTGAAATCCTATAAGACTAGAATACAGCCTGTAAAAGAAACATTTATTGTTCAATGAAAAGACAGCAGCCAGACTTCCATCATCCTTCAAATTCAGCAAGGTTTAGTCTTAGAATAATTCAATCACACAGAAAATTATACTGGTCTGCTATTCTAAATTACTTTCTAAAATTGTGATTAACCTTTCAAATACTGTATTTTCAGGAGCACCTTCACAACCACTGTGTCACTTAGAATTCAATTCAGGTCTAGTACTACCAAGTAAATACTACAGACATCAGTTCAAATATAAGTTTAGGTTCAAATTTCAATTTGATGTGGATGCTAATCTTTAAATCAACCTCATGCTAAGCCACTGCACAAAAAAAAAAAAAAAANGCCCCACAAAAAAAAAAAAAAAAAAAAAAAAAAAAAAAATCCCCAAAAAAACCCCAAAACATAATTGCTCTGGCCTTGTTTCCATATTAATACCTTTTTTCACAAATGACATGCTCTTGAATCCCATGCTAAAAATCTTTTATTTACATTTATGCTTTTCCTTTTCTGAATTTTCACCTGCTTTCTGCATATAACAATAGTGAAGTTAGGTTAAAATGTTCTTTCATTTTGGCATTTTTTATTAAGAGAACCGAAAATGTCATATGAGATTGTGAACACTTGCGGTTGGGCTCTGGCAGATGTTTTAAATCTCAGACCAAAAACACTCATTGGAAGGTCATTAACAGAACTAACAATTTTAAAGCAACTTGCTTCCATATGTCTGATGCAGGGAAACTTTATGACAGTGTTGGAAAATTAATCTTTCTTGGCTCTCTTCATCTTCAGCAGAAAAGGTATTTGAAGTTATTTCTGATTGTAGATCAACAAAGCTCAAACTTACATTAAGCTGACCAGCAGCAGGATATAGCTGAACCAGTAGCACAAAGAGAGGCTGTTCTTACTTTCAGTTCCATGAGGAATCAGTTGGGGTCTTTCCTTTGACTCTTGATTATTCTCAAATTTAAAGGATTTTTACCACTTTCTTGACAAAACTCTAAGATTGACAATACCTATAGCAAGTGCTTAGGATCCAGAAAATAACACTGACAGAAATCACACTGGACAAGTATAACGTGACCCTTTAATTTTCTTTCCTACTTAAATAATTATTTTTTCAGACTTTCTTACAACTCACAAGATACTTATCAGTGTCTTGAGGTACTGAGGTTTTAGAGGTCCGTATCTAATAGTGTTGCTAGTCAGTGTTAAACTGAATTTCTGGTACACTGAGGTTTGACCTTTCATGACAAGATCTTCCAGCTGAGTACAGATTAGATGACAGTCTAGGAATCAAACTTCAGAAGTATTTCAACAGCATTAATCTCAGATTTGTCTTTAAGGTGACATACAAATTATACAGAAGGTACTTGATTATGCACATCTTAAACAGAAACCTTCTTTCCTGAAACAAAATGGTGTCTAACAGCCTGCTGGTAAAGGCGAGCACATGCCTTAAAGTAATGTCAAAAATGTTGGGAAAATTTTGAGTTTCCACTAGAGTTAATTTGATTTAAAATAGTTGCCTTGGATTTAGTTATTCAACAGCTACCAACAGTAGGTGCATGAACATCAAGTGGAATGAAAATATTTTTATTAAGAGTGTTTTGGGTAAGTCATTTTCTTGAGGCAGAGTTATCCTGCTCACTGTCAGCTTTCCAGCAAGAGAAAAATATCCTTGCTTTAACCTTGGACAGTCAGCTATTTTCCCTGTACTCATTAGACAGCTAGATTGCAGTGCTGAAGAAAGGGAAGGAAAAGGTCCATTGGCAACAACTATAATTTATCAGAACAGTGAAAACTCTCACTGGGGGAAATGGAAGGCACCAAACTAAACAGTATCAGCTAGATCTGCAACTTCATTTTAGCACCAAGTACAGAGGTTGTACTTCCTATCAACAGTTAGGCAGATAAAAAGGATGAGGGAAAATAGCAAGCATATGTCTTAGCAAATACAATGTGATCACATTTCTGCTAAGTATCTGGGTGGAAAGCTGGAACTGAGAGAATTTCACAAGAACATTCAGAGACTGCTTCTGTTCCAGCTTTTCCAGCTCTTTGCTTCCAGCTCTCCAGTTATATTTCCTTTCCTTTTCTATTTTTGATTCATCACTATTTTTTGTTGTTAGTCAAAAGTAGTTTGTTTTGTTTAGTTTGGCACTAATTTTTGACAAAATAATAATAAAAAAGGTTGAACAGAAATTTTCCCAAGTAGTTCAACAAATTATAAACAGCTCCAGTCATTTCCAGGCTGATAGTCAAATAGGTACAGCTAGTTTCCCTCAGATGTCAATCTTTTCAATTTCTTGCATCCTTGCTGTAAAACCACCACCCCCAGTAAATAATAAATGAATGCATTTGCCATCAGGAAGAATAAGCACTATAATCCTGAACTATGGAAACTGTAGAATGGATAAGTAAATCACAACACTACAGAAATGCACTGTGTTCTTAATATCATCACCTATAAGACGATGTAACTTTTTGGCAATTTTAGGACAATGGGAAAAATTAGAAATGGCATGTGGAAATGGATATATTTTACTATTAAGAGATAGCTGGCTTATTGAAGTAAACTTATGTTCTTCAGGAGAAAGTATGCAGATACACTTGTTAGAAACAGAACTCTTCATAAATCCAAAGACAGGACAAAATTTCGTTCCAAACTTGAATGGCTCAAATATGTTAATTCTAAAATTGATTCATTACAGAGTTAAAAATCTTCTAATCTTCTATTTTTTGGACCTCTATGCATCTCAGCTAGCCGTATTTTTCCACTAACACTTGAATATAATTAGAGTTTACTGATTAGAGGAGCCACCTTTTCTGCATGCCAAAAAGACTGGGCACCTTGGGGAATCTGCTCTGTGTTCACAGTTATTGGGGACACTAATCTACAAACAATAGACTCCAACTGCAACAGAGACACAGCACCAAAGCGAGATCCGCACTGTGATGATTCTCTTTATGTGATAATAATATATAACCATAGCAATGGGATTCTTTAAAAATACCTCCACATTATCCATTTCTGTTTTCTCCTGCTAATGTCAGCCAGCACAGTCATTCATTCCTAATTCAGTATTACTCCCAGATTGGGTTTCATGGGCAAGAAGGGTCAAATCAATCAAAAACTCTCAAGGATGTGGAAAGTCCCTTTTACCAAAAGAGCAAAGAACCAAGGTTTTCATACTTGACATTAGGAAAATTATTGACTTCTCTTGCTCTGAGGTCTTAGGTGTTCCAGTTACTTGCAATGATGTAAGAGTATGGCATACACTAGCGTATAATACCATACAGGGTAATAGCTTTGAAATTAAATTAGCTGATATAAGGAATTCAGTATTTCTGTGGAGGTTTGTGCAGCAAATAAGAATTTCCTAAAATGAAGAAAAAAGCATCTGGGAAAAAAATAATTATATTCAGTCAAGATAAGGGAAAAGTGAAAGAATATTATCCTCATCTTTCTGGTTATACTCCAATTTCACTGTAAATTTATTGCAGTTTCCTATCCCTTATTGGTACTAAAACACCCCTGATGCTTTTTATTTCTCCGAATCTCTTTCCTTCTCATTGCCCTTTTAGCCTTGCTAATAGTCTGCAGTTACTCAGGTGAGTTTTAATCTTGTCCAGTATAGCCAAGTTGCAAAACAAAAGTAAAGCAATGTTAGATAAGCGGAAATTAAATGTTTCCCATTCACAAACTGATAAAGAACAATAGCCCCGTGCTAATCGCAGTCGGTCAAGTGATTTACAAACCCCGCGAACCATCTTGTTGGGGCATTTTTGTTGTGTGTCTGTTGGGGCTTTTGGTTTATTTCCTTCCATTCTTTTTGCACTCCCAAATTGTATACCTAGCTCTTGAGAATAAATAGTAAAATCTAAGAGCAAACAGCTCCATCTAGAATGTCTTTTCTATACCTATCTTTCCTGCCAAGAGCGCTTAAAAACACAGAACACTCTATCTACAAAAATCTTTTTCGTATTTAAAAAAGTATGGGGAATAATGTCAGCTGAAAATTAGCCAGAGTAAATACTTGATCCAGTGACTGTTCGTTTTCCCTCCTAAACATCCAAACTAAATACAAGTTTGAAAATAATTGTTTTGTTGATTATATACAAATAATAAAATTCCTCTTCTGTTAAAAAAAATATCATGCATTTGGTGGGAAAAATTTCTGACTCTTAGCAGTAACAATCCCTTTTTCTATTTTTTTATATAACTATCTGGGGAGTTTCACTCTAAAAAGTTAGACTTAAGAAATTTCCATCTTGCTCCAGTGTAGACAGTACTACTAGCAAAAGCTTCAGGTGAATTCCTTTAGGCTCACACAGGTAGACTCACCATATCATCCGAAAAAAAAGGTACAAAAAGAGTAGGAACAAAATCCACATGTTTAAAGAGTTGCATAACATGATAGTGTCCCCCTTGTATGAGATCTACAATATCTCTGACAGCCCCCCAGATTTTTCAACGCAATTCTGTAGCTTGGAATCACAGTATCAAGGCTTGACTTTACACGAAATCTCAAAAAGTGTTTTGTAAGTACACCATGCATCTCAACTTTTTATAGACAGAAGTTTAAAGACGTTATAAACAAGCAAACTCCAATTGTTTATAGATTGCATTCCTATGAATTTAATTATATTTTTAAACCATTTATGATCATCAGTAGACACAACCTTTTGAATTTTGACTGCTGTACAGACAGTTTCCTCCTAAATTGAAGAGGTCAAGCTGTCCCCAGTTACATCACTAGTTATCCCACAGACTTTTCAACTTCTCATCTGGACATCAGGCTGTGTTCATTTCTTAAAGTAGTGTTGTTCTCAGGCCTTTTCTGAGATCTGAAGCACTGTCAGAAATACCATCTTAAGCACTGCCCAATGATAGCCCTGCCCCTTGCCGTGACTGCCCTTTTGTTTCCACTGCTCTGTGGTGTTTAACTGCAGTTAACTGTGACTCAGCTGAGCACACCAGCCACAGCCAAGCCTGCGCGGTGACCCAGATGAGTAACCTCAGAACAGAATTTACTAAATAACAGCTATTAAATGTTTTCCACCCCGAGGTGTTTCATTGCACAACTCAACTCTACAAACAAGTGTGCCGGCACTGCTGAAGAGGCAACGACACAGGAGGATTGTGGACATTAATGAGGTAATAGGTACTGGCCAAACTCGTATTGCATCTGATATCTCCGATCACCAAAATGTGTGTGATGACCTGCCTGGAGAAGTAAATGGATAGATAACTACCAGAAGGGCAGAGGATAAGTCGTCAAATCTGTGAGGAGATGGATAAAATGTCAAGGACAATTGCAAAGAAGAAATAGAACGGACAAGAAGACCCATAAGCTGAGATTCTTTTTTCTCTTTTTATGGCAAAAGAGCATCCCTTAGCACATTTCTCATACATGAGAAGTCATATCAGCATCTATAGATTTACAGAATTAAAGTGAGACACATGCTTAAGAGCCCTCTTGAAAAAAAGTCACAGCTAGCACCTGTGTTAAGAAAATGGAACAAAATGCTACATTCCGTTTTTTTTTTTCCTTAATTGGTTCCTAAGGAAATTACACGTGCATTTTACGCTAAATTTGTTTATTTGTTAAAGGCTCAATGTTTGAAGCTGCAATAGAAAATTCACAGTTCCTGCTTTGAGGAGTAATTTTCTTAGGGAAAAAAAAGGAGACACAATGTACCAGTTTTTCTGTAATAAAAGTAGTATCCCCCATTAGCCTGTAATGCTGTAATGTATTATTAAACACTTATAGGTACTGTTGATGGAATGTGCTAAAATAACAGCATAGCAGGAAAAGACTTCTTTTTCAGGATAATTTATTCCATATTGAACTAACTGGAAAGCTTTTCAAAGACTGTCAGCACCATTAGCTCTTTTCTGTTGAGGCAAAAGCAAGAGTATTGGATGTGTATTGATTTGCTGTTTTTCTGAAACTGCACAAGATTGGGAAGCTAGAACAAACTAGATATGTGGGTGTACCAGGAAAAAAATGCAAAAAAACCCAAAAACAAACAAACAAACCAACAAATCTCCCATCCACACCAAAGCAATGCAGAATGCTAATCCAGGCTCTGAAAGCAATTTGATAGGGGATTTCTTATCGGTATATTGATTTCATTCTTCCCCTTATTTATATATCCAGATGAAAGGTCCATTGATGCTCAAAAACAAACAGAAAAGAACAAAATTAATAAGAACCAAATATTATTCATATTTTATGCATATTTATTTGATATGTGGTCTCTTGTAAATACAGAGATCTTAGATTTACAACACAGAGGTATTCACTGTTAGAATTTACTTGCAAAGAATATTTTCCAATACATTTTCCAATATATTTTCCAATTTTAGCTCAATTTGCCTCAGACATGTTATATTCCTGTAATATTTAATTACTGATATGTTTAGGCTCGGTTAACAGTATGTTGTGGTTGTATAAATTGACCTCATCTAGATGTGCATATGAAGTATTTTTTACAATTTATAGGTTTTCAATTACAAGTTTCAGAGGATGGAAGCCCCTTGCACTGAACACACACGCTTTATAAAGAAATTATGCTGTTGAATAATAAGACTTTGAGGAGTTTACTCTTAACCTGAACTATTTTGTGGATTTTTTTAAATCCACACAAAAAGCTGTAACCACGACTGAGATGACAGCAAAGTGAAAGTCCCATCTGAATGATTCCAGTAACCAACCAAAACCTCTCACATCAGTGTGTCCTTGAAAGAGTGGATACCTTCAGACACTGATGAGATCATCAGGCCTTCCTTCCAATCACAGTCACCGACAAGCTAGTCAAATACACAGGATGAAGAGAGGTCTACAGACATGACTTCTACATACAGGACAGACTCCTAGAATTTTAATGGGAAATATATCAAAACCTTTGACCAAAAGTTCAGGGATAAACACAAAAGAAAATCTGGATCTGAATGGAGTCCCTGGAAGGCTCCAAGAAAGAATTTGGGTAAAAAAGCAAGCACATTTCACAGGGAGCGGGATACTTCTGTGGGAAGAAGTCACAGAGTAAGAGAGAATTGCAACCCTAAACAGCCAGAAAGCAGCTAGCAGAGAAACAGACCTCCTGAGACATCTTCTTTGGTTTGATCTGTCACTAAATAGATCATAATGGTGGGGTTTCCTTTCACTTTGTTACCTATCTGAACAAAAATCTTAACTATATTTTTAGTATATATAAGGTGATAATGTATTTTTTTGTATTTTATCTTATAGTAGGTTACCATAATATCCAAACAAGTAGTTTGCATCAAGCTATTCTTCACACAGAATGAAATAAGTCTACAAAGATACATTTTCAAATACCTCAAGATGTTCTCTGCTTCCCAGTATATTCTCTTTCACCTAGCACAGAAAGAAGTACAGACCTGTTTGGGAGCAGCTTCTTCCAAGACAAGGATATGAAGAAAAATAGGGAGAGAGGCATGTTTAACTTCCCAAAAATGTCAAGGGAGGTGGAAATGGAGTAGATCATTCTTTAGAGAAATAACTCTGATTCATGCAACTATTGATATTGCTTCAGAAAAGAAAGCTTATTGTAATAAATATCAGTCAGAATTTCGATCGTTATTTTATCCTTGAAAAGGCACCATCATCACATGCTTTTCATTTTTATTTGATCCACACTGCAGATCTGGTCTGTATTAGAAAATCAGATTTTATTACTGACAGACAAATGAGCTGTCAGGAAATTCTCAGTCCTATCAGAAATGACATCTTGATTTGTTCATCATTAAAGTTAAACAAGAAGTTCAGAGGTTTGATAGATGAAAGAAAGTGTGTTCAGCACTTTATATTAAGGACCAAGCATGTAAGAAAGACAGTAAAAATTAATGCTGAAATAGGAACATGAATTTCACCAGAGTATTCATGGCACATTTTCCAAAAAAAACCAGGGACATCAAATTTTGAAAACCAGGCAAAACTAGATGTTTATGACTGTTCTGTTTATTTAACTTTCAGGAGTTCTTACTAAAAGTATCCTATAGAGATGAATTTACTTCTTTACCTGCTTTATTGAAGAGTCAGCTTTCATTTTTAAATGAAATTTGACTTTTCTCTCTGTGTTACAGTAAACAGCCTTGACTGCTGTCGTGCAAATCAATAAAAAAAAAAATCATACATATTTTTTAAATGGGCTTCAAAACTGTCAGATACTATTTTGTATCTTTACCCAATTTAAGCATTTTGCTGAAACACTCAGAAAGGAAAGCTTTGCGTCTCTCAAGCCACATCCATGACAGCTTTAAAGACTTAAAGACCACATGAGAAATTGATAGCAGGTTGATAAGCATGCAGGATGATGTTTTTCTAACCTGATAGTCCATTGAGTACATCTTAATCTATTTTACATATCTCAACCCTATAGGCATGAGGCAGAGTGTGAGCCAAAGGTCACTGATCTCAACAGGTGCATTTCATTCACTGAAATGGTTTTGAACATGAATCAGAATGAGCACTGGCTCACTCTTTTGCTGATGTTGCAGTTTCAAATGAAGAAAGCCATACCAGATTACCAATTTTGAAAAGAGGGTCCTGTAGATTGCAGTTCTAATTTACTTTTTTCAAATAGGTATTTTTTTTAAATAAAATTTTATACTCTAAGCTGATTTGGTACTCTAAATTTACATTTCCATAATTAACAAGCATAGACCTATGTGAGATTACACCACTGCAATATCATACATACCCATGGGACCTGAAACAGAAATGTAAGGATAATGGGGTATGGATTTATTGACATCAAAGGGAGCCATGTCATTAACGTAAGCAATATCACCATGGCTCCTATTTTTTAATCTAAAATTGAACCAGGAGAGTAACAAAAGAATAAGAAAATGTCATTGGACGGCAATGGTAAGGAAGCGGACTTACTACTGTTTGGAGTAAGTTCTGCCAGAAAATAGTACTGTTTTAAATCCTACTGCATGTTACAACAATTTTTATTAATTACCAAATTAGGAATCATAAATTGATAGTATTATTCTGTGATATCACAATATTAAACACCATGTTCTAATAAACCGGATATTTTGAATATATAGTCCAGTTTTATTGTTCATATAACTCGTGGTACATAAACATGCTGAAGATTTTTTGTATATATTGCCTTAGAATTTAAACTACAATCAAACAATGGAATCTATTTTTAGGTTCTATAATACGTGGTTTGGGACTCTGGCAATTTGGTAGAATTGCACTAGATCAGATATATGTCCTCTTTCAGTGAAAAAAGAACGCTTAGATAAATCTGAAACCAGAAACATGTGAGTGCTTTGGTCTTCCAAATAGCTTCTCCCTAAAAGAACTGGGTTTACACATATTTAATAAACTATTTGCTTTATCACACTGCCAACAATAACATCTTCCCTTGCACAGAAATAGCCTATTACATTATCTAATGCTACAACCTTTCAACCTAACCAAAGATGTATTAAAAAAGAAACTGAAACTATGATTTATTAAAAGAGTATTGCTAAATTTTCGTTAAATCTGGGGGAGTCGTCAGGTAGACACTTGGTAGAAGTAAATACCACTGATAAACATAAAGGAAACTCCCTATGAGTGGGAAACTGGATGGGTGTCAATATCTGTGTATGAGCTGGCAAGTTGTCTTGAAAAACAGAGTGAATTTCAGTAGTCCCCCTGCTAGTTCTGTAAACAATTATACAATAATTAGCCATGCATATCTGAAAGAGAAAAATAATGTTTTTCAAAGCTGAAGATCGCATGGATAAGTTGATGGCCTTCTGATAGGAGATTACTAGCAAACCAAGAAAACTGATTTCTGATATATGCTTAAATGCAGTTTCATCATGCTTATTCATCAAGCAAACTTTTAAAAAAATCACAGCATGGCATATTTTGTACATGGGGGATGGGCCTTTTTCTGACCAATTTTTAGCAAATGAATTCATTATGCAAATGTACAATCACATGTTTGGCACAAGGAATTTACTCATTTCCTTAGCTTGTCACATTGTGCAATTTGTTTTTCCATGCAGACTTCTGCTTATTATTAATAATAAATAAATCAAAAGTTCTGTTTTGTGAATATCTCGCAGTTGGCCCTTCATAAATTTAAAATGCCAATAATTATCAAGTAGTGCAGATACGCCTTAGTGGGAACATTCCAACTGTTTTGGTCATACTGTAATTTTTGTTTCAGAAATATGGTTTTAATAGGGTTTTACTAGAGAAAATGTTCAGTGGAAATGCTTAAGTTTTTTCAACTCAGACTTGATATTACACAGCAAATGTGGGAAAATAGGTGGAATCTATGTTTCTAAACACTCCTCATAAAGTTCACAGACTTGAGAATATTTCTAGTACTGCAAAAATATCCTCATGAGTGAAATAATATTGCTTTGTTCCATGCTAATCAAAAATCTCCAAGGGAGCCATTTCTATAGAAGAGGAAGGGAAAGATCTTTGGAAAACATCAGCCACTCTACAAATCAGAGAATGTTATGGTTTTATGGAGAAGAGTCACCCTAATTGCAGCATATTAGAGAAAAGGAGATAGAGGTCTCCTAAAGGTTGCAGGGGCCCATCTTTTAATTTTCTTGGATCTTGTCAAATAAACTTCACGTGTGCCTACTTTCAAGATGTGATTTTTGGCTCTTCAGAACATTCTCCACTGACTGAAATAAAAGCTATCTTTTTGATCTGGAATCTTTTTTCTTATCATAAAATCTTAAAACATAAAGCTGGAAGGGAAACAAAAAGGTCATTCATCAAATTCTTTACCTCCACCAAGCAGGATTAAAGTGCATGTCAGATGTTCCTGGCAAATAGATACTCCTCTTACTTGACTGTTCAGGCCCTTAGTAATGAAAGCCTTTTCCAAGAATTTATCCCAGGACTTATTTAACCTTAAGAGTAGCCATCACATTTTCTTAAAATCTAACAGAAACCTTTCATGGTACAGTTAATTAATTTCCTCTTGTGTTACCCAGCTTTAGTGGAAACATTTTACTCATTTGAAGACTTAACATGCTGCCTTCTTGTCTCCTCTAGGTTCATCAATGCTTTCCCAGTTTCACAGGTTCTGATCATTTCAGCTGCTCAGCCACTGTCTCCAACAACCAATCCCTGCAGAAAGAGTGGTATCCCAAGGTCCAAAAGCCAGTTCCAAGGCTCTCCCACCTCTGAGTGTAAGCTGTTGCATGCCCTGCCACACCGCCAGCACTCCCCACTGACAGATCTCAGAGTGACTTTGGCGTGAGCCAGGCTCGTCTGTGGTCCCTGCCGGCCACACTGGGCTCCTGCGAAAGACAGCAGTTCTGTCCTGTGCCCGAGGGGCAACACTATGATCCCCCCCACTCCGGTGCTCATCTCAAAGTCCAACCCTGCCTGAAGGGGCTTCCTCACTCTCCCAGGAGGATGCTGGGATAAAGATAATAAGAATATTCTCTAACCTACTATCCAGATAGCTAATTAAAAGAGTTGATAGTGGACTGCACAAAACTGCTGAGTCTTTGAGTCTGAATTCATCCTCTAATGATTCATCTTGTGTCTAGACTGTATCTCCTTTGCTTATGAAAATATCCACAGCCCGAATGTAACAATATTTAATATTTTTTCCTTTACTGATAAAGGGTATTAGCCAGTTCTGAGTGGAAGTTCATGAGATTTAATGTATTTTTGATAGGCCTGTATTGACTATAACTTATCCCCTCTCATTACTCTCCTTTTTCAAAGTACTTAACAAATACTTAACTTAATTTTTAGTTCCAGTATTTTTCCATGCAAAAATGAAGCAAAGCTGACTCATCAATAATGACTCTTGTTTAGTCCATTTAAAGGGAGACACTACCTTTATCATTTTCATAGAATATGCGGTGTTGGAAGGGATGCATCAGGATCATCGAGCCCAACTGCACAGCACCATACCCAAGAGTCACACCTTGTTCCTGAGAGCATTGTCCTAACACTTCTTGAACTCAGACAGGCTTGGCACTGCGACCACTTCCCTGGGGAGCCTGTTCCAGTGTCCAACCATCCTCTGCATAAAAAGCTTCTCCTGATATCTAACCTAAACCTCCCCTGACTCAGCATCACACCATTTCCTAGATTCCTGTCGCTGGTCACGAGAGAGGAGAGATCCTGCTGGAGTAATAGCCAATGCCCCTGATATAAAAAAAAAGTCTACCATTCTTCTGCTAGGCAAATTGCATGTATTAGCAAATCCTCTGCTTGAATCTTTTACAGTATGCCAATTAACTCTTCCTGTTCTGTGAGATCATGTTAAAAAGAAAATATTTAATTTCTTACTTAAATCAGATTTGTGTTCATCTGATATGAGCATAATTCTATATATTTTATGTCACAGTTACCAAGAATGACATGGACTCACTTTTTCAAAAGGCTAGAAATCTAATTCTTTCCTTTGAGATGATCTTTCTTTTATACTATTTTACACAGACCAATTTGATTGGTGAAACAAAGGTAAACTTCTTCAATCACATTGGTCAAATGAGAGGGAGATCAAGAAGTCCCTCCTATGAGAAAGGAATGAAACACATAGGTACAGTTAGAAAAACATTGGTCTTGTTTATAAAAAATCACCTGGGAAAGGAATTTTCAAAAACCAAATCATGTCAGGCATGAATTCAGGGCTACAATTCTACATAGCTACACATTAATAAAATATTTTTAAAGAGTGTTTAAAAGGTAAAGCAACAATAATAGTTATGTTTTAGGAGTGCCATGTAAAATGAAATTAAGAAAAGAATGGATATTGTGAAAGAGGAATAAATTTGTAAGACAAAATAAGAAGACAGGAAAAAGATCAGCATAAAAAAAAAAAAACCCACAAACAAAAAACACCCCCCAACAAACCCAAAGCAAACAACAAAAATCCAACCAAAGACAAAGACAGATGAGAGTACATAGAACAAACAATCTGCTATTGAATCTGGATTTAAAGTGCCTCTTCTACTTAATCATATTCAAGATTTATTCTTTAGGGTAAAACTATTAAGAAAAATGTTCCAAACTGTATTAAAAATAATTTGAACTTCAAAAGTATTTCATTTCTGTTTTGCAGCTTTGGCTAGTACATTATTTATTATTTGGATGACAATAAGACAAATTCCCCAAATTAGCACAGCTTCATCAACACAGAGAAGAAAAACAAAGAAATATGTCAAGATACCAAGGTCACTCTTCCTTACATTCCCTGGCCACACACTGCTTCTGAATCCCTTACACCAGCAGAGCTGACAGAAATAGTCTGCTTAGCTTCTCATTAAGCAAAGGACAACTATTGGTTTACAAAACTTTTTTTCTACTGGAGAATCAGAACCAAGCCCTGGTTTGGTTTGTTCTTACTTTTTTCTTTGCTGGGGCAATATTTTAAATCAAGGAAATTCTTATCTGAAATGAAGGAGGCAGTTCAATTTACACTTGAAATATGATATGAAATAGAAACTTAACATGCATATGTAAATATAATTATGCATAAAAAAACAACCTCTTTTCAGTATTTCAGGCATCACACACTGTGACATCATCTTTTTGTGGAATATTTCCTATAGATCCACAAAACATTGCTAATACATTTACCTTATAACCTGCAATGTTTTAAGGGTGTGGGGCTTTTTTTCACATCCCACCTATTCTGTGGAAATTTCCATTCATCCTGAAATAGTGTTTTGTTTTCTATAGTCCAACAGTTATTGCGCTTGGCAGGTCTTTAATGACCTTGCTGTTGATGCTTTGAAGATCATCCGATGACTTTTGCAGAGTGTCTCTGTGTCTGAGAGGCAATGGGATACAGCACCCTCTCTGTGGGCTGCTCAGATAGCACTGTACCATCCTCACTGCTTGATACAGCAGTACCAAGCAGAGCAGAGTCTTATGCCAGATTCTTTTTCTCTTAGTTTTACTTATTCTATAAATAAACAAGACAAGACAGAATCCAACTCTTTAAAAGACCAGTTAAGAAAACATAAAACAGTAATTGGAAAATAGAGATTATGAAGTTAAACTGGAGTCCTCCTAGGTCACATCTGCCAATCTGATAAACCGACATGGTTCCTCCCCTGCCACCAATGAATGTGAAAATAATGTCTGCAGAGAACAATTTGTCTTGCTGTGATGAGAAAGCTGATCAGCAAGTGCCCAGTAAAATTAAGAACACAAGCGAGATTTTTCAAGAAAGAAGTAAATAAAGCAATAGAGAGAATATGAAGTTGCTGACACTGAACTTTTTCATCCAGCACTCCTTTTGGTTGAGCCAAAAAGCTATTTGTGGAAAAATAATAACTGCATAAAGCCAAGTAATAAGTGTCATGTCATGGTGCTGTTCCATTGCTTTTTTGTGTGAAGCAAAATCCTTTGCAAATCTTAGCTATAGTTCAGAAATGTCTTACTAAAACTTTATTTTTAAACAAACTCTAGGGAGGGAAGAATACTGTGGGACAGAAGGAAAACAAATAAAGGTCACACAGCAAGCCAGTGAAGCGGCTGGTCACTCAGTCAGTTCCCCTGGTCCTGAATTACACAGAGGCTTCCCCAGGATGTCTCAGGGTGACATCAACAGGATTATCATAATGCATAAAAACTAAAAGGAACCTCTCAGTCCTCGTTTCTACCAAGCTTCTTCACTTTGGCATTCCACAGAGGACTTTGGCAATGCTCATTTTATCAGTTTTTACATATTCACGTTCTCCCTTCTCTATTTTCCATCTGTACCACCTTCAATGTTCAGATTCAATACTGAGAACTCACATAGGAGCTGGGAGAGAAATCTTCAGGGGTATTGCCAGCAGCTTTTCAGATGGATGTTAACACAGTACTTGCAAAACTAAATGTTATGGAGATCTAAAAAAATATATAAATGGTGAAATTAATTTAATGTACACTGAAAGAAAAACCATTCACATTTACCAACAAAACTTCACTTAGCAGCTTTCTCACATTGTCCTACTCATTAAGGCAAATTTGTGATTGGGTGTTCCGCAAGTGGAATAGCTTGCTGCTAAAATAGGGGAGTTAGGACACTGGTCATCATAGCAGCAGTTCCCATGGCAGCAGTCACCGTGCCACTTGAACACAGAGCCAGCACTGCCTGGGAAGAGCATGCTGTGTGCTGCGCAGCACTGGCTTGCTCAGAGCTTGACACCTCATTCTTCCATCCTTGCACAAAGGAAGATGCTTTAAGTGAATTAGGAGCTGTGCACCAGCCGGCCTGATTAAACCCCCAGACATTCCAGAGAACAGAACCCTGCCCCAGGATACTTGCCCGGTTTTGTGAACACCTGATTCAGCACAGGATATCTATATTGTGGACAGAGGACCTGCCATGGAGCTATATGGGTTTTGGGGTGCTTGTAGTGGCCAATCAACACAGTCTATCTCATATACTCCCAAATACAAACCAAAATTCAGTGAAAGGAAAGGATTACCAGGAAACTCCCTTTGGGAGGATATGTTTGATCCAAACAAAAAATATAATACTGGCGCATCATTAGGTACAAAGAAGTTGGAGATTAAATTGCATTAAAGTCATATGAACTAGCATATTGGAAACAGTGTAAAGAAATCCCAGAATTCTATGATAGCAACATTTTACAATCAATTTAAGGTAACAAAAACTGTGGTGACTTTACATAGTAAGCATAGTGAGGCAAACAAATGCCTTGAGAGTGCTGTCAGATGCACTTTATGCTCTCTCCAATTTCAGATTCTCCTGAGCTGGGTGCCTAAGGGAGACAAATTATTTCGCTGCTACAAAATTTTGATGAAACTTTGTTTCTGTATTCCAAATTAATTTACAAGATATGCAGCCTGTGATTACAAATCTTACTGGAATGACTCACACCACAGTTCCTCAAAGCCCATTACCCCCACGGTCTGTGACAAAGCGTCAGATAAAAATAGAACAGCTTTTCCGTATTCCTTTAAATATGATTGCTTGGCTTTTTTAAGGATCAGTGTAAACTTGGGTGTGTCTGGAAGCTCAGCTCTGGAGGAGGGAGGTCAAGATAGAGATAGAAACTAATTTCTAGGGCACACATACACTGGTATATACGATCTGTGTCCATGCCTTCACTAGAACCATTTGACTGCAGACAGACATTGCACAGCATTAAAAATTGTGCTAGTGATGGAAAATCACTAGAAGCTAATCATCTTTTAGAGTAGGTGGAAACTCCTACATCTGAACTGCATTAAGGAGGATGGGATGGACTGCCACAATCTGCTCAAGTCTAGTCCTTGAGAACTCTCTTCTATCCCCTTTCATAGGAGCTGAAAATTGATGGGCCGATTTCCCAAGGGACATAAGCAGAAACAGCTCTCTACTTCCATCAAGATTTTAACAAATGAATGTGTTACATTTTTTAAAGGAAAAACACAAACTACAAACCAACAACTAATCATCATATTTAGATTTGAAAGCATTGCAATGAATGTTTACAGTTTATTAACTGTTATAAGGACATAGCTAGCTCTCTATTTAAGTGTCAGATTTGTACAAATACAGAGATTTGGCAGTCATGAGAAGCAATCGTTTCCCATTTCTGGTCCTGACACGCTGAGGTGCTGAAGGCTCATGCATCTTGTGGAAAGCTTGAACTAACTTGCATAATTAGATTCTTTCAGGATCAGACTGAAAGGCAATTGCCAACTAATCTTCCTATCTTACTCTCCTTAGTTACTATGAGGCTGCAAGGCTGCTCCACAGAGCCTATTTCACCCCAGCAGCCACACATCAGATTCCTCCTACTATGACTTACTTACAATGCAGCTATGGGCTGTGCCAGTGCCTCCTGCCTGCTACACCCTGCTGGTCTGACAGCCCATGGACTGGGAGCTCTTCTCAACAGCCAGACACCTCCACTCTTCTTCCTCTCTGTACAGAGGGAGGAAAAAGGTTGCATTGTCCCACTAGGTACCTCGATAGATATTGAGGTAGGGCTTCAAATCCCTCCCACTGCAGGGTATCAGAGAAGGTATTAAAATAGATATTAAATAAACAAGCAAGTAGTCTCACTAATGCACTACAGAAAGACTGCTGGTTATTTTTGTTTTGTAAAAGCTTGTTCTTAAATTAAGTGAAGGGAGGGCACTCCAGGCTTTATTATTCCTTGCCCAAAAAGCATCAGTGTGAGGAAATCAGCTTTCTTGTCAGAAAAGAACAAAAAACACATTACAACAAAGAAGACAGTAGGAAAATACACTACAAAGACATATATATAATGTTTCCTATAGTCAGTGGGAAACCAAAAATGATGGTATCAAGTCAGATGGTGACTTCTCTGTGAAGTAACACCCTTTAACATAGAGGGGCTGGAATGCGTGCTTTGAGTTGGGATTTAGAAGGGGAGGCAGAGTCTGTTGTGTGAGGGGAAAAGAAGCATCCTGGCTTCTTTAAAGGGCACCCTTACTTCCTGAGCTTTTTATCAACAGATTACATTCTAAAAATAAAGCAGCATGTAGGATCACTATTACAGAAAGGTAGAAAATAACCCTGACATTAGCATACCCTGCTCAGAAAGTCATTCCTGGATCCACTAAATTTATTGTGTCGTTGGACACACTGAGATCTTTTAATTAATCAACAAAACACTGAGAATGCAATAGTAATAATCAACAAACTTGATGACTTCAGTGCTGAGTTTCCTCGGCTGTTTTGGTTTTGATTTTTTTCCCATTCCGCAGACACCTTTAAATAAAATCAAATCCAAAAGACATGGAAAGATATGGCAAAGAGTGAGTTTGCATCTCAGGCACAGATATGTTCTTAGATACAACAAATGTACTGATAACCTGACATTTTTGGTTTAAAAGCTACACAACTTCAGACTCCACCTGTTTCTTCTGGAGTTTGCAATACATGCTTTTACAAATCCAGAGTAGGCAGACAACTACACAGATGTGCTTTTGAGAATGGGAGAAAAACCCAGACAAATCAGCTACAAAAATGTGGATTACAACCAATTCAGGAACAGCTAGTCACAGACCCTTCAAACACTGCCTTCACTGAAGTTTTACTTTTCAGTCTTCTTTGCTTTAAAATACATACATACATACACATACAGAGAGAAAGAGTTTCAAATAGAAACCATCCTGGTAACATACTGTGAAATGATTCTTGGATTTCAGAAGGTGAGGCTGATCACTCAATTAAATCAACTGAGAAATGCAGGGATATTGTAACAGTTCTACTTGAAAACCATAATTAATGATAGAGTAGATTCTCAAACTGGATATCTAGGTTGACTCTAAAGGGGAAGGCACTTAAAGGATGTTTTCAAGCACAGTATTATAATAATTTTCTGATTATGCTTTTGTTAGGGGTTTTTTCTTTTGTATCTTTTCAAAATCAAACTCATAATTGCTCATTTGGGTCTTTCTTGTTTTTCTTTTTTCATTTTTGCAAGTAGGGCATAGATTTAAACAATACAGCTTTATAGGTAAAAAACAGACCTGCAATACACTTCAGGCTGAAATTTGGTTTGTTTTGCATTATTAAGTTCTTGTAACAAAGGTGGCTGTAAAGGGTTGCATGCCCTGCATGTGAGAGATTCTGACAAAAGTTAAAAGAAATTTTTGTTTTAATATCCAGTTCCAGCTGCGAAGGATCCACAAAACACACTGTGCAGAACTGACATAGATGAAGTCTGTCTGAAAAAGCATTTGCTAGCTCAGCCAACGAGCCCTTCATGTTCCATGAGCTTCCAACTGTTCTAAATACAGCATTTTCCTTCATTTTCCTGGTCTTGATCTCCAGAGCAATTTATCCAAGGAGCAGACTGTAGCCGAGGATCTAAGTCTCTAGAAGAGTCTATTTTTTGATCATCTCTCTGACTTTTAGAAGTCAGTTTGTTCAATATTTTTTACATATATACACAGTCACAGAGAAAAAAACATTTGAATGCAAAATAATCCCAATTCTGAATGGCAAATAGCCCATAAATGCAAGTGAAAAATAGACAAGGTCTTGCAAGTAGTTTCCATGGAATCAGTGAAAACCACTGACATAGAAAATAAAATTCTGTTCCAAAAAGTAAAGTCATTTTACCCAAGGGCATTGAAGACTTCACTCACGCCAAAGAGCATCAGGAAGTGGTGACCACACCATTCCAGGAAGTCCTGAGTAAGGACACAGTATCAAGTGGTAAGGGTGGGGAGACAGAAATGTCTCAGGTTGTATCGCCTTTTAATTCTCATGAATCACCAAGGAGCTGACTTGTTATCTGCCATAACAGCCGCTGTCCCTAAGAGAGGGGGACGACATGGGAAGCATATGCTCCAGGCTATTTATGAGGATGTTGCCAGAAACGGGTGTAACGTTTTGAACATGGTGACCTGCACTTTGAGATTGCAATTGTATGTGAAGTCATAAACTAGGCAGAAAGGACATATAAGAGGGACATGGAAAGGAAATATAATGAAAACGATTAATACGTGATTGTTTCCAACCCATTATTTCTCAGGACAAAAATACAACAGCATAGTGCAGACCTCTCGGACTCCACCTTTTAGTTGCTTCAGTCAGGAACAACTATATTCAGCTCAAGTTTCTGCTTTATCTATGGTAATGACAAACATCTCCTCTTGCAGCAGACTTATTTTCTCCTAGAGATAGCTGTGCATCTCTGGCAATGATTGGGGAATGATTGGGATACAAGAACTGCACTGTGTCAAAAGGGGCAGCCAATGCTTGTTTTCAGATACCTATGGCCTGTACATCCATTCCTAGGACCACTCAGAGCAAACTGTCAAGGTATTTCTGCCAATTCCTTCATAAGTTAGAGAATAAGCTTCAATAACTTAGGAGAGTAAGCAGATGTAAGGTGGCTGAAATGCAATGCCATTTAAGATTCAGCTCACATTCTCCTCAGTTATATCAGACATACGAAAAATAGTTTAGTGCAATATTCACTAGCCATTTACTTTGTCTTTACTGAGATACACCCCAGGTCTACTTCTTCCCTGGTCCTAGGGGTCATTAGAGCTGTGAATATTCAAAGTCTAGGAGTACGATTTCTCTGGGTTTATTTTGTGTATCACCCTTCTATCTATATCCAAGTAATAGAACTGACTATTGTATTAGATAGTTTGTAATGACAGATGGGCTTCAACATCCAAATGCTAACATTAAGGTCCTTGCAGAAAACATTTATTTTTACTTGTCTTGCAGATCAGCAGTAAGCACAATGTAAAATGAAAAAATAATAAAAAAAAGCCGGATAGAAAAAACTGAAAGAGTCTAACATATGAAAGAATGAGAAACATTTTAATAAACTTATAGAGATTTCTGGATGACTGTGTCACAATTAAAGCACTCATCAGAGAGATCTGGAATTCTCATTCATACAACGTTCCATCTAAAATTATTATCTGACTAAAATGGCCTTGATATACCAATAAAAAGTCCAAAAGCTGTTACACAGCAGAAATGGCTGTGTGTTTTTAACCAGATTGGATGATCAGCTGTCACTGCTGTCTGATCATATGGACTTCTGCATAGGAAAGCAGTTTTTCTTTGCCCAAATACATTAAGCTAGAATTTTAGACATAAACCCAAAAATAGCATTGATGTGGTGTTTAGCAAGGGGTAGTTTTTTGTTAAGACCTTCATTCCTGTTACTTACTGGGGAAGAAACAGATGGAATTCAATTTTTGCCCAACTGTTAAGAATGACAAATATCTTTTCAGTCAATGCTGAAGGAGTACAAAGGTGTAACAAAACAGTCTGAAGACTAAAATATAAAATATAATTCAACAAGCAGGATAAATAGAAGCTTCTCCTGATTTGCTTCCCCCATGACTTCCTCACACATAGTAGACCACCAGCTTGCAAAAACCCAGTTTTAGACCTTTAATGCTATAGACGTTCTGGCATAATAATGTCAATCCAACTTAAAGCCTGAATTCAAACCCACTGAAAACAATCAGCATATCTCCTTTGATTTAAAAGATTTTATTTGCCCCAAGAAATTTGATCTTCAGATGTTCTCCATTCTCACAGATGATCTTTGGTTTTAACCTCAGTTTTCTTGACCTTTAATCAGTTTTTCTTCCAAGCCTTTCCTCTACCTGAAGATACAAGCTGTCTTTTTTACTTCTTATGGTTGAAATTTCTTCCTCAGAGTTATTATAATTTTTTGGGCAGTGGGGTGGTATTGTAACTTCTGGTACTGTCAAAGTAGTTACAATACCACCGGATGCATTTCATGTTACCAGTGAGAACCATTTGCATTAAATGTGGTTTATGTTTTCAGACATTTAAAAGGGGAGGTGGACAGAATAAGCTAAAAAATACGTTCATAGTCTGTTTTCTCAATGCTGAATCTTCCTCTGAAGCCACTTGGAAGTTTGCCACTGATTTAAATATGAGACTGATAGGACTCTAAATTCCCTGAGATATGCCCCCATTTTTTAAACAACATGCTGAATATTTTCCAACATTCTCTTCTTCCATTCTAGAATAGAACATAAATCAGAGAACTTTCTCTTTGTTGTTTGTCACATGTTTTCCTGGAAAATTCATAGTGGGGATTTAAAGGAAGAAGATCAGCAATACATGCAAGATGTGTATACACATTTTTCTTTTGAACTTGCATGTAAGGTGGTCTTTGGTGTTCTATGATTGTTCCTATTGTATGCAGAGTGCCTCATTTGGACTTTGGCACTGTTCAATATTTTCCTGCTGTTTGAAATGAAAAAGAAGTGAGTGTGAAGAGGCTGATGTAGACTGGCTCCATCTGCACTTCCTCACTGGCTCCCAGGCTGTCAGAAAGTCAAGGGCAGCTACAGTCCCCTTATTCCAGCATCACTTACTTTTAACAAGGCATTGTTCCTAAACACTATTATTGTTTCAGGTTGTCACTTAAAGGAGGTAGTACATGTACAGCTACTTCAGAAATGATGGGTTGTTCTGCCCTCAAAAGCCATGTTTATAGCTTTACCCTATGCAGAGGATGGCCGGCTGCCACTGCTGCTGGCTGCACTTGGAGGATAGCTGCAAAAAGCTCTTCTTTGACCTAGTGGCTTTTAAAGTTTGTATTTCCCCTCATGCTCCATGCTAAGCTGTGAAGTTTGCACAGCCATCTCCACCACTACAAAGAGGAATGCTAAGTTCCTTTATAAATTAAAGAATGTTTCATGGCTGAGGTTTAGAGGAGACAGGAGCAGAAATTTCTCTGTAGCTACACAAAGGTTTCTGTCAGGAGTACACAATGAGAGCAAAAAGGTTTTGTCAAACTGCTATATAAATCATTAGATAATTATAGGCCTTAATCATCTGCATATTGTAGAAAACAGCCGTGCTTCAAATCAGATCCACTCAGCCAGCTCACAGACTGGCACGGAACAGAATGTATGGGTAGTTCATAATCATAATAATGTCTTTAATCAGGTGGCACTACTGTACATAATGATATTCTGAGAGCAAATCTGATACAACTTTAATAGTACTAGGGAGAACAAAATACAGATGTTCCTAAAGTAAAGGAATTTACAAACAAATGTACAGAACTTTAAAAAGTAAGATTAAAAAGAATTTACCATCTGCAATAACCTAAAAGAATAATAAATCTGACAACCTGAGCCAAACATTTAGAATGCATTTGTATATTTTCAGAACTGCTGTGCTGTTATGAAAAAAAAAAAAAATGTCAAACTATCCTACATTCATCAACCTCTCTCATTATCCAAGGCTCTCACCACACTTGGCTCACAGGTGCCAGACCACAGCACAAGCCAGCAGTTGGAGTCCTTCACCCAAGGACTTTCAGCTGCTGTGGAGCACCCATTACCACAAATTTAGTTTTCTGACACTTACATTCATCCTCAGAGTTAAAAAAAGAAATATGCAAATTCATACAACAAGAAAAATAATAAAAAATATTTAAATTCTATTCCTATTCTGGGAGATTCAAAGAATGCTCAGGGTACATCTTTAAAAATACGTTTCATCTACAAAAGGCCTCATCCAACATGTAGTGGGATCAAGGAAGATTCTTCCACCATCCAAGAGGATTTTTTTTTTTTAATAGGGACAGTCTTGTTCAGATTAAAACACTGCTGTGCAAATCTCATGCAGGTCATTATGGACAACCTTCTCATTATACCATTTCTTTTCCTATTTTTTTTTAAGCAAGTTATTTTTATTCATTAGGACTATGTAGTCTATTACACGTTGGAGATACTAAATAAGGCTAAGAATTGTTTGTTCCCTGCAACACGGGTCTCTGTCACTACCAAATACAAAAGGGTAACAGTAAGCGGTATCCATGCACCACAGTCAGTCAAAAAATCCCAGTGAACATTTAACTCGAACTAACGTGTGTCCACAAAAAGTGGACAAGTAAAAAGTGTGCAGCTGACGAACCAACTCATGCAGTAGAAAGCTGTCAGTATGACAAGAAAAGACAACAGATAAGAACAAAACTTTTTCCTTAAGTAACCACAAAACAAGCTTCTGGAACTGCACTAGTGATAGAAAGACACAAAACTACAGCTGCCAGCCCAGCCAGCTGCTGGGAACACCCATGTGACAGCAGGGCTGTATGACAGCAACCGTCTTCATCATCTCTGGGGTAACTCCACTTGTCCTTGCAGCAGTGGCAGTGGGCCACTTGTTCTGCATTTCTGCAGTTGTCCTGCAAAATACAGTGTGCTCCAGAGCTAAGGGGAAAAAAAAAATGTGTTAACATATTCCTATTGTGTTTTTCCTTGGACCAGGCTTCACAAGTTCAAAAAGTGATAGATTTATGGTTCCTGAATTGTTAAGGCCCCCTCTGTTGAACTCAAAGCCAATAAACAGAGGAAAACCTGTTGCATAATATGAAGAAGATGGAACATTGGCTTTCCAGAAGAGGGTGTATTTTGAACTTGGAGCAATTTCCAGGACCCTGTAGCACCTCAAACATAAAGGTACTATGCCTAAAAGCCCTCTGTTCTCAGTTGCACTTGTCAGTCTGATCCAGTTGATACTTTGATCTACACAGAAGCTGTCAGCTTTCTATAGAGAGCTACTCACTTCCATCTTTCCCCACTTCTACTGCTGCTCAGAAGTTTCTTTGTGTTTCCTGACTGCCATATCTGCTCATTTTTCATCATCTATTTAGATGTTTAATGTTTTATGGTAGGAAGCATCTGTTTGCTGTGAAGAATAGCTAATGAAACAGGCATCCCATCACTAACAGATGCGATTGTTACTCACTATTGATTAGAAAGATGAAACCTTACTCTCCTTTTATTTTTTTTTAATAGAAAATGTGTTGCTGGCTTTTCTTTTGGCTTGTGTTGCTTTTGTGTTTTATTTTAAAGATTTCTAATAAGAAAAACAGCACACCTTTGCAGAATGCCAGTAGAAAAGTCTCTAGAAAAGAAACTTCCTTACCTTCTTCAAAAGCACATTTATATTCTTACACCACTGGATGTGTATAATATTCAGCAGGTGACAGGAAACCAAGATCAATACCAAAAATTGAACTGCTTTGTGAACCCTTCCTCCTGCCTAAATGTCTTTGCATCATGTCTTAGCATCAAGAAGTCTTGATGAATAATTTTCAGCTATAAAGAAGCCATATATTCCTGAGGAAGTCCGGGTTTCTTTTCAGAGTAAAGTAACAAGTAATGGGCAGTAGGACAGATATTTGAATAGAATGTGACCAGAAGAATAGTAGCAACAAGAAAAAAAGAAACAAAAATAGGAAATCTTGGGGGGGAAGAGCATGGAGGAGGTGGGGGGGAAGAAATATGTATTCTGGTCCAAACAACACATCCCTGCAAATTTGCACAGTCTAGCTAATTCACTAGAATTAGATTAACACAACATTGCTCATTTCCAAGTGCAAAGTCTGCGTGCAGAAAATGCTTAATGACAATACTAAGAGGAAACTTGCTGAAAGCAGTAAGACACAGATGGCCAGAATAAAGTACTGAAACACCACAGGAGTCAAGTTGTACTGGGCTGAGATGAGATTTCCCTGTGCACTGATCTGCTCTGTAGAGGACAAAGAGTGACTGTGCCTACTCTGGATATAAAAGGAAACATTAGAACAGTTATGTGCAGCAGATTTTGGGATGGAGATGTGCCAGAAGAAGTATCAAAATTTGTTTCTCTTGCCAATAATGAGTAAGCAGATTGAACATTTTAACATATAGATAGCATTCTACATGTAGGTAAAAGAAGAATTAAAAAAAAAAAAAAAAAGTCTTCATCCCTGTATCAAAGACCCTGGGGACAAGGAACACACTAATATGCTCTCAGGTATTGCAGGATTTATACTGTTGAACCTTTGGGCATACTTTGCAAACTAATAGAATGTCCCTGTCAAGATGCAAAGATTTCTTTTGTTCTCACTTGATATGAAAAGGATTAAGGGATTGCTTTAAAATAATGAACATTGGGAAGCAAGGGTGGGGTTAAGCATTAGGGAAATCAAAATCATCTTCTTGGCTTTACTGCAAAAAAATTTGGATTACATTGAGGCAAGTCACTCAGTTTCAGCAGACTGGTTCTTTATGTACTTAATACTGAGATTAGAATAATACTACTTTCTCCCTTCTGCTTTTTTGCGACTTATGTATTTCACTCCCTTGAAGACTGCATTTTCTGCTATAATGGCTTCTCCTAGAATAAAAGATCCTACACTAAAACTGAAGACTTTAGGAATCATAATTCTAACAAGAGGCATGTTTGTAAACCTATCATTTGCTAGTTGCACAACAAAAGAAAAATAGCTCAGGGTTGAGCTACAACACACAGGGACTCATATTTAATGTTTTTATGTGAACAGTGCTAATTCCATACAGAACTATCTGCAATATTATTAAAGATCCCTTGGATGTAGCTCTTACATGTTTATCCTTACAACAGGATGAAATGAGGCATTGTAGGTAACATAAAGCAAAAATATTTTTGGATTATAGACATTCATACTAAAGATTTAAATAGTTCCCTGAAATCAAGGTTGATAAGCAAGTTTGCTCTGCATAAATCTTGAATACAAGGTACAATTACTGCAACTTCAGAGCAACAAGGTAGCACCCTTTAATGCCATTTTAGGATATTGGATGCTGTTTTTCAACTGCAATCAGCAAAATAAGGTCTGAGGGCAAGCAGAAAAGAAACAGCATGTTTACTTCAAAATGGAGAAGTAGAGACAAGACAAAAGTGTTTGAGCAGCACTTTCTAAATAGCAGACTGTTACACCTGCCATCAGCACATTTTCAAATGTGTTCCTGAGCAAGGGAAGATAGTACATCGTCCCAAATTACTTACACACTATGTCAGAAGTCTCTTAATTAAGCCATTTTTAAATGAGTGGCATGTCAATGTTTAACCTTTTTATTTACTAGAGAGAGAGAACACTACTTTGATTCCATATATGTTGACCTCAATATCCAAGTGACATTTTAGAAGTTTTAAATGAGACAAACTTTCTGAAGCTTTCTTGTCAGTTTTGTCAAGAAGTTATTCAGAAATACTTTAAAATGTTACTTAAAATCCCATGAAGTCACTCCTCCACTACATTCAGAAGACTTTTCCTCCCAACACTAAATTAAAACCTGTATTCACCTACCTATTCTAGGTGCTGCAAATTAATGATATTTCATCACAGGAACTTTCATAAGTTATGTTCTACAGACCTACAGATTTAAATCAGGCACAGTTAAAATGAAACATGGAATCAAACTCATAATCCATACTTGATTGGATTTTGCAACTGTCCTAGTCATCATGCAGAGTTTTCCAGTGTTAGACCATAGAATATGCTGGGGACAGTCAGCTTTGTAATCAGGCATCCAGACACAATCTCAGACATTGACAATAAGATCCATGTCTTAGGTCTCATTCAAATCCAGAAAAGTTCACAATCAGTCTCTTGGCAGTACTTATATACACTTAGCTGGCTGAAGTCTCTGTCAACATTAATGAAGTCAAGTTTGTAACAAATGCAAGGGACAGAAAAGTAACATTTAAGGAGATTTAAAGATGGATGTATCTATCTAAATAATAGACCGCTGTAGCTCATATTGAATTGGAAAAAGAGAAAAGTTCCGAGAAATTAACAGAATAAGTAAACACTGAATAAGGTTTTCATTAATGTAAAAATAATCATTTCTGGTAACAGGTTTGTCCTTCAGGTTATTACTCCACTCCAGTGCCCACTTTCTCACAAACTCAGTGCTCTGCTTGGCTACCATCATATCCTCCCATGCCCAGGGCTCTTCATCCTCTTTGGAAATACAACTTCAATAAGCTTCATGTGGGCACTGCTTGTGTCCTTTGCTTTTCATTGCTCTTTGGTTACATAAATACATGATCTCCCTATATGAAAACAGCCTATAGAATCTATGCCTAATATTAGGCATTTTGACACACAGAATTTATGTAGATGGGCATGTAAAAGCCAAGGATAGAACAAGACAGAAGTATATGTAATTAACCTGTTTAATGAGGTTTAATTTAAGGTGATGGTAACTGAGAATTTTGAGTTTCAATACCTAAGCCAAAAGGTACCAGTTCTTCAGATGCAGAGAAATAAATGGATAATAACTATTATAATTAGACAAGCATATATAATCATTGATCCTGAATACATATTAATGCAAAATATATTCACTTCTGTAATGATTAGTACTGCAGTTTTCTTGCTCATCAAGCTGGCTCAAGTCATTTTACTACACTGCAAGTTCTATGATAGAAAAAAAATAAATAATAATTAACACTAAATAATCTCTACTGAATGCTACTAAAAAGCCAAGGCTGCCATAACTGCAACCTTCAAATTCTTGTTATGGTGTTTATACATGAACCTTTCAGTTGTGGTGGACCTCAGCAGAACCTGCTGATAACAACAGCTGCTGCAGCCACCAAGTCCCTCCCAGACCTGCAAACAGATATGCTGCCTGATGCATGACCTGCAAACCAAGAGCAGCCAGTCAAGAAAGCCCAGTGGCCATCTCTCTGACAAAGAAGAGGAAGGCCAGGGCTGCTGGTGCCATCCCAGACAGCAGTGTCTGGCTGTGACAGCAACTGAGCTGCATAGGAAAGTTCTTCCCACATATATTCTGAAACAGGATTTATGTAGTAGGCCTGGCATCCAACTGCTCTGATGGAGAGCAAAGCCAGGTGCTGGAGACAGAGAGTTATGTTGCCTGAAATAACTGTTAGAAAATTCAGCTGCATTAGCCCCTCTTAATGATTTATTCAGTAATGGTGCTGGATTCTCCCTTGCATACAAACATCCTGTAACAGACTTGGAACAAAAAGTTACCATGGCACAAATTATTTTTTATTATAAGGCCCTTATTCTAAGTCCAAACTATTAGGTACAGCCCATGAAAATAACTCTGGGAGCTGCTGCTCGGAATTAAAAATCCATTCCGTAAAAAATGCTTGTTTCCTATGTCCAAGCACTTCTCAAATATAAACAGTTCATAGTGCTGTGACTGTGGACAATTGAATTCTAGAAGTAAACTAATCCAAGACCTTTTCTGGTCATAGATCAGTGAATCCAGAATCATGCAATCCAATGAAGAAAATGGTATATACCACTGAATGTGACTATACTACATAATAACAATAAAGACCACACCACTTTCTTCACTATACATAAAGCCTTCCTTTAAGTAGTCCCATATCTCAAGATAGCATCAAGCAACTTGTTTCATAACCTCTTAATCAGAACACTCTTTATTTCCATTTTTTCTGTGATCCAGATTTTTCTACTGAAAAAAAAAAAATTAGAGTGATAATTTAAGTACAGATCAGGTTGGCTTCTTTTGAACCTGCTTTTGGGGTTTAAAAATTTCCTCCCTTCTGCATAATGTACATAGCTTATTTACAGCCAGATACTCTCAGACCTAGCTCAGAGGTTAAAAATATCTGGAAGACATATTCATCAATATGTGGCATATTTAACAGCTTATGACACACTCCATGAACAGACTGAGAGAACTGTGGTTTGAGCATGAAAACTGAAGATACTCTCCTACGGAAATGGTAGCATTCAAAATAGATACCTTGTAGTGAATCCCACCAATTCTATTTAGATGTCCCTCAGTCAACTTTAAAAGACCATTTTTAGAGGAAAGAGAATTAACCAAATTTAAGGACACAAATAGGCTGAACAGAAAAAATCAGTGTGCATCTGTCTGATGAACTATTCTTCCCTAAGGAGGAAAAAATGACTACTGTCTCACGTTCATCACTGCTAGAAGCACCTACACAGAATAACAGAGTTTTTCTAAACCATCATGGTCAACCAACAAATAACAAACACACTGTTCTGAGCCATGGTAATTCACAAGAGTTAACATTTGGACATTTATTTTGGTAGACACAGAGGACAGAACAGGAATTCTTTAAAGCAATTCTAAACCTTTGTTTGTAGTTGCATTCAGTTGGTCAATAAGATAGAATAAGATCATTATTAATAAATCACTGTTTCCTGTTGGCTGGCTCCTGACAAGCTTGTATTGTTCAGCGTTGCTGTTGTCCAAGTTCCCACATTTTCATTATTATTTTACCCCTCTACAATTTTTTTTTTTTTTCTGGAATACCCTGGGAAATGTCTGGATTTTGCATGATTAAAGTTAATGGGAGCTTTGCCATCAGCTTCACTAAATATGGGATAATACCCTGTGCCAAATTCCATAAACCTTCTAGTAAGCCACAACACCTGTTTTCCTTCTCCTCCCATGCCCCGTTTCTCTTCATTGCACATTTTTTCTCTGCTCTGACACTTATTAATCCATGCACTCTATCCAATCAATCACATTCATCTTTCTTCACCAGTTATGTTGTTGTTGCTCTGTGGCTGAAATTACTAGGGCAGTGTGAACTCACTTATAAAAGTGCTACTTTTCATATTGCCAAAATAATGTCAGTGTATCACAGAACACCAGTCTAAAATGGTATGCAATACCTTTTCATGCATCTTGATCTGATTTTAATTTAACTTTCAGTCCCACTTGGAAAATCACCACCCTATACATTTATTTCTAAAATGTTCTTATACCCAAGTGTTAAATCTTTGCAATTGTTCAGCATGTGGAATTCCAGTCTCCCTCTCCTAGCAAATGTAATGAACACACTTTATTATTTCTGCCAAAATGTTTCAACATTTAAACTTTAGCAGTTCTTCATTTTTTGTGTTAAAACCCTTCCAGAAATTTTTAGTTTAACTCCTCTTGAGCTTAATTAAACACACATCTTCTAAAAACATGTATTGAGACAAGCAGAATAAGTAGAACTGTCTTAGGAAAGCATAGAGCCTCAGCTTTAGAATAATAGTGACTAAGCAGAGGGGAAGCAAAGATGATCATTTGGGAATGATCACTTGGGTCAACAATTTCAAGTATGGATTAATCATGGGGGAAGGGACAAAAAAAAAAAAAAAAAAGAGCACTTTGGGAACAGTTGGTTTCTTATTGAAGCAAGACCTAGTGCCCTGTCCCTTTAGCATATTCTCTCATTTGTTAGGACCTTTCTTTAGCTGTGTGAATGTAATCCACTACTTCATCTCCAAAATGTGCCACAGGCCAAGCAGCAGGTGAAGGTCATCCTTTATTCAGTTCTGCCTGACTTTGACTTTATTAGAGTGATACATCATTCAGGATTCAAATTAATGTCTATCCCAAGAGATGTATTGTATAGCTTGATATTTACTCTAAGTGTTCTTTGAATTTGTTGTCTACAGAAACAAAGTGCAATGCCATTATCGGAAAATTTATTTTCTCCTACTGGAGACTGCTCTGTGAAAGCCAGGCTTCTACTCCTAGTAGTTTATAGGATGCAGATTTTTTGCCCTCCCATATTTTTCTTGGGAAAAAAATGAGCAGTTACAGTACTAAGTAAAGAGCAAAATATTGTATGTTCATTCAGAATCTAGCTAAACACACACAGTTCAGAGTGCAACTGTTAAATGCCTATAGCTCACTCCTTGCTTTTATAGGTTAGAACACTGCCTAAGGGGGGTGATGACATAGAATATTTCATAATAGTACCATTGGAGCTGATTTTTACATTTTTACCATTAATTCCCAAATACAGGATCAATCAGCTTAATCCAATCCAACATCAGCACCAAGTTGCTGGGGTGTCTGGTAAAGTAACCTGAACCAATCTGTCAAAGAAATTGCCCTTCAACCTTGTTGCTTTCAGTGTACTATGTGCAATTTTTAATCATTATTTCTCCTTCTTTTGAAGATAAGACTCTAGATTAAAAGAATCAAAATCACTTTAAAACATTTGAACCAGAGTGCAAGGTTTAAACAGCAGTATCCACACAAACAGAAACCCGGGTAGGGAGATTCTTTTTTTTATTATTTACTCATCTTAGTTCTACCAGCAATTCTTCTTTTCAGTTCTCTCTTAGGCCTTGATTCTTTTCAGTAACGGATAAAACTAAATAGTAGTTTAAGCTCTTGGGAAATTTAGAAGTATGTTAGCAGTATTCAAGTTATCTTACAGGCACAGAGAGTAGAAACCATGTTTTTACTGTATTGGTTCATCTAAATAATTCTTTTATAGAAAAATAATATATTTTTAAGTATTTTTCCTCCTATTTATAAGTGGGGGGGGGAAAGTCAGTACTTTAAATGTTAAACAGGTTTCTTAGCTTCCCCCCCTCCCCCTGCCTTTTTTTTTTTAACAATTCAAAAGATTCAGATTTAGATTTTTTAAACCATGGAATAATCTGCTTCAGGGTAAGTTTTGATCTGGGTCACAATGCTGGGAAGCAGTACTTGGAATATTTCTTATCTAAGTTTCTTTCTAATTTGAAAGTTTGTTCTGTACAGCGATCAACATCAGTCTAATTGATATTCTGCCAAGCCCTTAATCCACATTTGTGCACACACACGCACTATAAACCTGTGAGTTTATGGCAGTGCAATTTACTTCAGTGTCAACTGAATTGTATAAAACCCACTTGCACATCAATGGGATCACCCATTGTGAATTGGTTTTGTGTAGACAGGGAGTAAATCACCTGATAATCTGATGAGGATGGACTGTGTAAATAGTCCCACAAAGAGCAAATGTGCATAGATAGGGCAATAAATTGGAATGATCGATGGGACAAGCACCATGGTAAGATCAAAGACAGGAGGCTGCAGCAAGCTTTTTAATCACCAGACCTTGCACTCCCATTAACCACTTCCTGTAAACGCTCTCTCAGCACTCTGAATTGGAGATTTTCCACCTTTTTCTGCCTTACACCATTCAAGTTCAGTAGGATATAGCTTCGAGCAGTATCAGAAACCAGTTGAAGCGCAAACAAGATCTGTCTGAAGATGTGTGTGCTTGAGTTAGGCAGCTCGGCACTTTGCTACCTGAGGGCTACGCCACCCTGGCTTCCTCCCGAGTTTTTCTGCCGCACACAGCCCTTCACGGAAGTTATTAGCTAAAACTGTGACTGCATTCCTTGGGGGATCAGGGTACCAGGAGCTGACACTTCCCCAACCGCAAACCCTCGATGCTGTACCATGCTTTGTTTCACAAACCAGCACGGCAGCTTTGCCAGAGGAGCTCAGTACACAGAATGAGCACAGGCTGCCCCTTCCTCCCTTCATCATCTTGTCAGAGCCGTGCTTACACTGCTGTCACCAATCTTGGATTGGCTGCTGGTCTAAGTTTCCAAGTTCTCTCTCTGCCTTGAAAAACTGCTCTCCATTTTCCCTCCTCGTTTCCACCTCTAAACTACCTACCCCTGTCGTTCCCTTCTTAAATATCTCCTAGCCTTTATCCTTCTCATTTATAATCCATTGCCAAATTAAACACACATTTTCTTTTTTTTTTTTCTCCTTGAGTTTCAATATCACTTCCTTATCACCCACCAGAAACTTCTTCCTAAATCCGAACTCCCCCAGGTGCCTTCCTTTATTTGATCTTCCCCAGATTTTTGTTTCATTTCTCCACAGTAGCTGGCTGCAACGGCAACTGCTTCTTTCTCATCTAATTATTGCAATGAATCTGTACAAGATACCAGAAGACAGTTCTGAAATGCAAAGAGAAATGTTTGAGTACTCACTACTCTCTCTTCACCAGATTGAAAGTAGTTTAATTACCAAGAGCTTTACAAATACTCAAATTATCAAATTATCTCTTCTTTTTCTCAAATTTTTCATAATCCTACAGCTGTTTCAGCTACCAGCAGACACAAAATATGGCTTCTTAGGAAGGAAAAAAAGGAAACAAGCAAGCAAGAAGAAATTGCTCTTTTCACCTAAGTCATCCTTATTACATCACAGCTCGAGCAATATTTAATACTTTACTGGGTTTTTTTTACTACCTTGTATTGGTTTAGCATAAATAGTAGGAAAAAAAAACCAATTGTTAATCCATTTTGGAACTAACAGCTAAGCTGGCCAATCAGGTAAAAGGGGTACACCCTCTGGGACACCGCTTAAAAAACAGGAATCTTGGGAGACCCGCCCTCTTTCCGGACTCCGAACCATGAGGTAACACCGCGGCCGGGCCGGGAGGGGGCCCGGGCCTCTGGGCCCCAGGAGGCCCCGGGAGCCGTGGCCGGGCCGAGGGGCCGAGATCAGGGCCAGCCCTCCGGAGAGCCGGGCTGGGCCAGGGCGGCCGTGCCAAGGCCAGCCCTGAGGGAGCTGAGCCGGGCTGGGCTGGGTCTTTGAGCCTCAGCAGCCCGCGGCGGCCACGGAAGGAGAGCGAAAAGATGCCGCCGAAAGAGATGGCCCCGGCCCTCCTCCCTCCAGCCCCCGGGTCCCCGGAGAGCAGCACCGAGCCCAGGCTGAGTTAAAAACGCACCCCATAAGACCGAGGGGTGGAAAAGAAGAAAAGACCTGGGCTGCCGTTTCTAAGCTTTTTCNCAGGCAGTGAAGCTGGAAGTCACAAACAGACTGTGTCTCTTGTGGAAAGTTACCAGAAAAATCAGGAGGGACTTGTCTCTCTCAAAAGACTGAATGAAAGACTATTTTATTAAGTGATGCTGACTTAAGAGTTCTGATGTTTTGTCCCTTTGCATTGTTTTTTCGTAGAAAAGTAAATTGTTGCTAGGAAGGAAGAGGGGTTGTTTTTGAGAGGGTTTCGTAGTTGGTTTTTTTGTTTGTTTACCTTTACTGTATGTTAATAAATCTAACTGTTTCTATTTTGAATTGAACCTGTTTTGCTTTTCTTTTAATCCTATTCCACTAAAATGAAAATTAGGCGAATGTGATAACCACTACATCTTTTGGTGTTTCTGCCCGGTTGTTGAATTTTAACCCATTACATACCTCTAATCCTTTGTCTTTAGATTTTGATTTCCTTCCAGAAATTAGCAAGAATTAGCAAGCATGTTGTCTGTGTCTCTTCAGAACAAAGCCAGTTCACTGCCTGCACAGCATAAACACAACCATTGCTTAGGAGGAGGGAGCGGGAATTCAGCATGCAACATAGGCATGATGCACTTTCAATAAATTTCAATAAATTTTTCTATACATTAGTGTAGTATATGTACAAAAATATTAAAGAATTTTTGTAGTTTAGAAAACAGCCATGTATTTGTATACTGAAGAAAAAGAAATTCATTTTCTCTGTGTTGGTGGGCAGGAGAGTTTTTTTGTTTTGTTTGTTTTGTTTCATCCTTTTCCCTCCAGTGTTGACGGCATAAGATCAAAGAATGTCAATGAGATTTTTAAGATAATCCTGAATGCCTCTTTCACTTAGAAAGCATAACCATTACCACTGTCGGCTCAACAAGGTGGGTTTTTTAAAGAATCGTTTTGGGAAAAGCTTCAAAAAATCCATACTTCTTCATAGCCCACGTGGTATCCTCAGGCACATTTAATGGAAGCCTGGTTTCCAGATCCCATAGCTTTTGATGAGCTCATTCACAAAGCAGGCTCCTTGAATAAGCCAAGACGTCAAGGCAAACACAAATGCTTTAAGAAACAATTGCTCAACAAAAGGTTGCAAGATTTTTTCCAAAACACACAGGTCAAATAATTGGAAATGCAAACATGAAAATGATTACTACTTAGATTTTTTGGACATATCTTGCTTTCAAAGTAATCGTCCTATGACTTTGCAGGAATTTCAGTCAGCTGCTGCATCCACTCTACTGAAGAGCTCTGCAGAGCACCGTAAGCCCTGTGGGCATTTCTTGCTAAATTGGTCAAGATTAGTTTTTTAACTCACTCCGCAGTTAATGTATTTTAATCTAGAAAACAAAGTCAGATAGGAAAGCTGTCCAATCTGAACACTGTAACTAGAGAAAAGATGCAGAAGATTTGCAGTGGGAACTATCTCTACAACTATTTTCATTGTAGGAATTAGATCCTCATAATTAAATAAAAACCTTTATGAGGAAGGCTTTGAACTTAAAGAATGGAAAATATATCACCAACCAACCCTAATACTTGATGGGCCAGTGTAAATCCAATCTAAACAGAAAAAAATACATGCAACTGCAATCATCATCACAGTCTGACTATCTAACTTAACAACAAAGAAAAGAAAGACACAAATCACAGCAGATTCATTATGTTTCACATTAAGAACTGTAAATAGCAAGAAAATGAAAACAAAAATTCAGCTGGAAATCGTAAAGCACTAAATGGGATGAGATTCTGTAAGTGGCACAGAGATGGGCTGACATTCCACTGCAAGACAGTTACTTTAGCATTTCATTCATCCATGACTTATTAGAGGCTTCTTACTTTTGATTAATCTTGAGAATTTTTGATCAAAGAGGGACACATACAAGTTGCCATTTTTATCTCAGTAAGTCAGTAATTCTGGAATCAAATCAGTTTACCAGTGAAGCAAATTTTTCCCACTCTTCGTTAAGAAAACCACTTTGCAGAATTTGCTAGTATGAACTGTGAAAATTAGTTATATAGAAGACTTATGTCTGGAGGCTAAAGCAATTACACTGACCTTTCCCTCCTTACCTAATACACATTCTTTATATGTTAAAATATAATAACATATGGAATGGCTTCTGCTCTTTTCCAACACCTGGAACTGTGCAGTAGCTTATAAAGCAAGGAAATTTATCTGATACAGAATATTCTGATGACTTAAGATTATAGCTCCAAAATTATAGAGTGAAACAATCAGTTTGCATAGGTTGCCTTGCTTTTCAAGCGAAGACTGCTGTTTGGTTGTAGGAAAAACTTAATTGCGTAAAATTAATCCCTTTAATATAGTAATCTTCTGCTCTATGTGCAGGTACGAAGACATCTTTTACCCAAGGCTGTTAAAATTATACCCCAAAGGAATCTCTCACTCAGAAACAAAAAGGACAAACAACTTTGTGTCAAAGAGTCAAATCAAAACATAAATCAAATAAAAGATGCTAAAATACATTCTTTAACTAGTTGTGGTCAAAGCAGAGATATTTTTAATATATACATAATAGGCTTCAAAAATTACTATTTTTAACTTGCTGACAATATGACAGTAATAAAATGTCTCAAATGAAACATTCCCAATGGTATGTGCAGCACTAGGAAGGGAGGAATCTATTCTGTGGTCCCTTCAGCAATCAAAAACACCAAAAGGATTTCATGGAGAATTTTCAAGCGACTTTTATCTAAGGCCATACTACCGAACTAGGGAAGGCATTTTCCATAAATTGATGAATTAATTCAGTTTTCACTTTCTGTTTCACCTTAAAAGAAAGCCCTGAGGCAAGAAATACTGCAGCACAGTACAAACTCATTCTGGTTTGTAATTGAGGTCCCTGCTCAAGGATTGGTCCACTGTCAACCTCAACTGCAAGTGCAAGTCCTTGCTGGAAAAGGAAGGAAGCATAGCACGGGAGCTTTCATCACATAAGACGACAAGAAGGAAGCCGCCCCATCCCTGGAAGAGTTCAAGGCCAGGTTGGATGTGGCTTTAAGCAACCTGGTCCACTGGAACATGTACCTGTCCCTGGCAGGAGGGTGGGAATTAGATGATCTTTAAGGCCCTTTCCAACCCAAGCCATTGTTTGATGATAAAACAGGTACAGTTAGGATAAATACAAGATAACGATTAGTCATGCATCAAAATGCAGCATTGTACGCTCTTTATTTTAATGTGTAGGTTGACGTTCATCTACTCTGTTGAGAAAACAAACAATTGAATGCATGACAGGGTCAAAGCATAGGTATAAAGAAATAGTAATATCAAACGAAACCATCACAGGATTTAAAAAAAAAAAAGAAATCTAAATATTTCTGTTAATTCCTTTTAAGCCAATATGTAAGTTCCTGTTCTCTGTGTGTTCTATACAGTGAGATAGAAGGAAGCAAAAGGTAACTAAAAAAAGCAAATGGATAGATAGAATGGAAATGATAAAGGGGAGGGGGGACTGTTCTACGGGCAGAAATACTAGAAGAGTTAATGGGGAGATAGAAAATGAAAACCTGAAAAACAAAGTTGAGCACCTATTTGGGATATAGACTGATCTTTGACATGGTGGATTCTTGAGGGTCTTGTGGGATTACTGATAGTTGCCTTCTGTTACTGCAGCTCTTCATGCACAGACACCACAAATACTGAAGAAAACCACCTGGAGTGTCCCACTAATCTTTCATTGGCTGAAAATAACATCAAGAATTTCACTAAGAAGCATTTAATTATGATTGCACAACAAATCTAGCTGCAAAGGGGATGAATTGAATCTAAATTTATATTAAAATGTCACCATATTAGAATTGAAATTTTAATTTTTTCTGTTATTCAAAAGCTGCAACACAGTTTCCCTGTTTGATTCTTAATGACAGCAGTGCTACAAAAATATCAATCAGAATCAGGAAACAGATCTCTCTTACATTTTAATTAAATGGTACATAAAATAAGCAAATAGTAACAACTGAAAAAAAAACCCAAACCAAAAACCCAAACAAACTCACAAACCAGTGGAGAAAAAGCTTCTCCCTATAGTACAAAGCCTTACTGAATATTCAGCACTGGTTCTAGATGAACGAGGTAATCACCTAAATACATGAAAAGCTACAGTACAGTGTATGTTAAACTAGATACTATCACAAGTATATCCACACCTGAGCTAAATCCAGAAAGGCACAGCAAAGTCTGAGAAAGAGATGAAACTGAAATATACATGCAACAGAGCTTTCTTATGTCCCAGAAACATTATCAAGCTATTACACAGGCTTTTGCTCATCGGACAAAAAAAGAGGAAATGAAAAGGGAACATCTGCAATGTCTAAAGTATTCTAAAGGGAATATACAGGAAGGATGTTTCAAAGCTATTTGAGCTAGGGTCAAACCGGGATAGGAGATGCAAAACCTAACAAAGATTAAACTACATACTAGCAGAGTTTACATTCTGAAATAATTATTAAGCTCTGTGACAAATAAATACACTTTTCTGAAAAGTGTTTAAAAAACAAGAACAAGAAAGACATGATTCAGTGGTCTTTTACTGATCTAAATTGGTCCTATGTTTTATTCCTCGTTAGAATATTTGCTTGCTGTAAGAGTTAAAGTAAAGCTATTAATTTGAAAGATCACATATTACGTTTATTGAATTTGGGGATAACCTCTTTATGCAGGTATTACATTGCCATCTAGTGTATGCAGTATATATTGTAATTCTTTTTCCAGGGGTTTACATCACATAAAAAACCCCTGAATTTTCCCCTTAGCTGGCTTTCCTCAATGCATTTTATCTTGAAGCAGAACAGATTTCCTCCATGCTACTCAATCCGAAGAAACCTGAGACTGGTGTTAATGAGAGATTCAGCACCATTGAAAAAACACTATTCCAGAAGCAGCCAGTTGCTGAATCTCAGCGACTTTGGCAGGTACAGCTACTGGAAGTTTCAGGAATTTCAACCGTTCTCATGCAGTAGCAGGTGATTTGGATTCAATGGTCCTCCCTTGGAGGGGACGTAGACTCTCATCCCTGACAGCAACACAGCTACCCCACGCTGGAGCAACACTGGATGGAGGAGAGGGGAACAATCCCAGTCTTTCTGATGCCACTTTCAGTAACTAATTAAACTGTTATTGAGACAAGGACAGTGGTTAAACGGCACTGACAAGTCCTTGGGTGGCAAGGAGGCAGAGTGCACTTTGTGCAGGCAAAGGACGGTTCCACACCATAGTTTCAGGGTTGTTCCTACCATGCACCCCAAGCCACGAGTTACTGCTCCAGGCCGACATACAGCAGTTTCCCAATCCTGTTCTAAGAGAGAAGGTTTGGGAAACTAGTGTTTCCCACAGCTCACCACTCTGTGCTAGCTGTTAGCAGCTACATTTCCCACTTTTGAGCACTATCCTTCCCTGCATTACGTGGTAATGGTCGCTGAATTCCCCAGCTGTGAGCACTGCTGGAGGCACCTGTGTTTCATGGAGGCAATACCATGTTGTGTAGAAGCTGCACCATAAAATAATCAAGATTTTTGCTCACTGGAAAAGAATATCACCTATTTTTTTGCCTGTGAAGGGATAAGCTTCCAAAGTATACTACAGAATTTTATTAAAAGCTGCAGAGATCAGGCTTCCAAATTCTAAAACACAGAAAAATACCAGATTTAAATGCTGTGGATTTTTCAGTTTCTTCTCGACTACCAATTTCAACCAGCTTGTTGTAGGACATAGCAAATGAGTTAAGATAATTTTTAAACTATTCAGGAAAATCAGTTTAATAATCAGTTTAAAAAACTGATTTATGGTTATCAAGTTCCACTTAAGACCAAATGAATGAGGCACCCTGCTTATGGTATAGGAGAGGTTAAGAAGAGGAGACATTCAGGTGCTTGTAAAGTGGAGCTTGGCCATCTTGAAGTGTCACAACAACTGAGTGCTATGCAATGCCCCACCACTTTGAACACTCCAGCCTCACCCCAGTTTTAGAACCTGAGCTTTTACACTCAGACCTAGACCTCTGAAGCACATTTCCCCAGTGTTTACGGTAAGATTTTTCTTTTCTGGAAAGAGTTCTTTCAAGAACACAAACTGACCCAGGTCCAGAATGCAAAGGTTAACAGCTTACAAGAAAGCTACCAAGGAACGCTTTGGTCTGGCACAGTACATGAGAGACCCCGGCCACCAGGTTCTCCCGGAGGCCACTGAGCACTCTCACCTTCCACCCATTCCCTCCTTGGCTACCATGTGCTGCAGTGAATGCTGAATGCAAAAGACAGAAAAAATGGTTTCGCACTCACCCCATCTGCCTGTGCACCTGAGAAACAGGCTCTTCCCTGGAAAGAAAGAGCAGGAAAAATCCTTACTTTACCAGAGAAGGAAGTGGCCTCTGCTTTCAAAATCCAGCTTCCACATTATGGAACTGAGGAAACTTCTTTAAGCCCCAATACCTGTTACAAATACCAAATTATACAAGAACTGGCCACAGCTGGTTTGGGGGGTTTTTTCAGTGTCTTGCCATTTTAACAATATAGCAAGGGCCTAATTTTATGCATAAATAAAGATATTTTAATGCATAATAATTTATGCATAAATAAACCAGATTTTTCCTTTTTTTTTTTTTGCTAGCTGTTGGGGCTTAAATTACTGGCTCTCCTTGTCAACACAGTCTCACTTTACTGGTCTTATCATGATACTTTGTACTGGGTATAGTAACAAAAAATGCATTTAATAGTCTCTAGCCTTTTTCTGGCCACTGTTTTACCTACTTATATTTGTTGTTACTATAATTAATATTCAAAATATAACATTTATCAAAACCAGTTTTTATTTGTTATTGACCCACAGATATTACTTACACTGTGCTTCAGGATGTGAGCACACATGGAGCCCATAAGCAGCCGGCCTAAGGGTGGGGGGAGGCTGGCAAACACCCTAATTAATTTCAGTCTAAAAGAGTCAAGTTAGCAAACCCCCACTGTTTAAGCTAACCAATGCCCTTTAAAATGAAACACGACACTGGCTCCGTCAGCAGATTGGTGCCTTCCAGCAGGGAGGGAGGTGAAGGACAATTAGGGCTGATATTGTCTCTTGTTAGTACAGCTGTTGGGCATTAGGCCATGAGAAAAGGTAGCAAGTGTAAAATAGACTTCCAGGGTGATAATAATTCCTTTTTTTCTTTTTTAAATATGTTGAACACTAATTCAGCAAGATACCGATACTGTACAATCACCAACCATGTAAATATTTCCATTCTCTTCATTAGGACAGCAACTCAGCTAAGTCTTTAGTATTGAAGTCTGTAATAATCACAGATACAGAAGTAGTGAAAGATTTTAGTATACCTCTTCCATCCCCTCCTGTGGACTGTTTTCCTCATTCTATCACTATCCTTAAACTTTTTTCAGCCCTAAATTCATGACTTGTCATAGGCAGGAACAACACCATCCAAATTAGTCCAGACATATCCTTAATCTTTTGGCTTGTAGCTAGTAAAAGCTGCCATTGCTGTTAACTGGACTTTAGTTCCTCATCCATTCACCAGAAATAAAAGCACTTACAAATTATTATGTGATCACTAGCTTACTATATAATGAGTTAATAAAACAAACAGAGATTATCTTCAGAGGGCAAGATGTAAAAAGAAGGCAATTCTTTTTATAACAAGTTGTAGTATCTGCCTTATTTTTCAAAAAGAGAAGTAATTTTTTGCTAACTGAAGAAAAAAATATTATAAACAGAAGAGATCATATATAAGTGGATGCTTGATCATTTTCTAATAACATTTAATGAGTTGGTTAGGGTTTTTTATTGGAAGTGAAAATAGCATGGTGTTTAAAATTCGGAGGAGAAAGAACTTCTTTTGATAGAAGCCTATTGACACAGAGAATTCAAAGGCATACAATCGATGAGCCTCAGTTTGTTTGCTAGCTCTAGCAAGGCTACTCAGCATTTAGGTTAGGAGCCAGCCTCTCATTTACACTCTGCTGGCATGGGAAAAATGTTACTCTAAGCAAGTAGAGGAGAACTCCTTAGAGTTCTAAAGACATTGTTCTGCTAATTTCTAAGAACAGAGGATGAAGCTTGCACTAAGAGCCCTTCTGTGTGCCAGTTTGATGTCAAACATCAGTAGGCTGAAGTCAAACAACAGGTTTCTTGAGCTGTTCACACTATAACTTTACAAGAAAGTGTTTGCAAATCATATGGCCACACACAATTTTTCACAGTAAAAGTGTACAGGAAAACATTATTTCTATCCATCTACAGATCTGTTTCCCAAGGGCCATAACCTGTCACTGAGCATTCACCGCAGTGGATGGCAAACTCTACAACTGAATTTAGCTGTGGGGGAATGTATGTTCTCACCTGGAAGAGGATTTTACATCCTTGTCCTAAAAATAACATTTTTCATTTAAGTTTCTGCAGTGTTTTTCATGGTTACTACAAAATTTATTTATTAATAAATTAAGCAGTAAAATATTGGAGGCAAAATGTTAACATAGAGGGGAAAAATTTAATGGAATTTCCTGTGGCTGGTGTGAGGGTTTTATTCACAGAAGGGGCAGCAATCTCGAATCTAATAACCAGATGCGTCCAGAACTCAGTGTTTCCAAATGTTTCAGGTGTGTGAGGTTTCAGAACATGACACATTGTTCCAAAAATGCACAGAGGAGAGGAAATGGGTAATTGGTGGGGAAATGTGCAGTAGTAGCACGTGCCAATCTGTCCTTGCTCAACATGGGAAAGAGGATCTTTGTGGTGGAAAGAAAAGGGGCACAAGGTCATTTTCTACTCCCCAGAATGACATTTATAATCCAGAGTGATTCCACTGAATTCAGTGGTTTTAAAACCAGAGTGGAAAATGAACTCTGGCAGTTATCTCTTTTTAATCACAATGGGAGGCAGACAGTCAGTTCAGCACATATTTAGTCTCTCCTCCTCTCTAGGGAGACCTAGGATAAGGGCCAAACAGGTACTTAAATACCTGGATTTGATGACTTGCAAAACATTAGATTAGGGTGATATGGAGGAAAATAATCCCATCTAGTTGTATTTGTCCCATCTCTCTAGCACAGGGTGCTGCCCAGCAGGAGGAGTGGTTTGAGACATGACATATTTCTCCCTTCCCAGAATTTCAAGGTGGAAACATAATAGCACAGACATCCAGATTCTTTTTTAATTTTGGTCATCAAGTAATAATTAAGAGGTATTTAGGGACTTACACAGTTCTTAATTTTATGATTAGATATTCCACATACTTATAATCCAAGTTCCAAGGGAGTTTGTAGCTTTAGTTTGTTTGTTTTTTAGTTTATCAAAGCAAGGTTTTCAAATATTAAAGACTTTGGGGGAAAAAAAGAAACTGTAACAGGAAATGTTTGCACAACTTGATTTTTATCAAGTTATTTATTGGGTTATTTTGATCAGCAGCTTTCAACAGGGAAAACATTCTTTAGAGAAGAATGACATGAAAATAATTGAGATACATTCCTTGAACTTGAACAGAGATGAGAGCTGAAAGATTGTAGGGGTAAGGCCCATCATCTCCACACAGCTATTTCACGTTGTGTCTCTTCGTGTTGCCTCTTCATAACCTCATTGTAAACAAATCATTATGGGCATATACATTGCACGGAGGTAGAAATTATACTGTTGGTATAAGCAAAATGAATGTGAACTGTTGCTTCAAAATATTCCAGCAAGTTCCTGCTTGGCTGCACAGAACACAGATTCACAGCTGGTACATACTGGAACATCTCTGCTACCATCCCCACAGCAGTGTCACTGATGCCCACTATGGACCTTCGCCCTAATCTCAACATCCCAAAGTTTCAATGCATAATCAAGTTTCAAGGTTTCAACATCTTTTCTAGAGGAAATATCTGGAAAACTTCAAATGAAAATATATGCTTGAGATGGCAGAATCTAAATAACAGAAGCTGTGACTCTTAGAGGAAATATTGCTAAGGAGTTCTAGTTACTTAGTTGATGACAGAGGAGTGTAAAGAAGAGTAAATCAAACAGAATCCCCTTTTTAAGCTTCCCCTCCTCCCACCGATTATCTAGTCAGGTGTGAAAATCCACAGTACAATTGTCCCCAGAGAAGGGCCACAAAATTATGTGGCTTAAAATATGGAGTGTGATATGACTTTGTTATTTTGCTTCACTGTACATTCAGTGTCTCCAAAAAACACACAGCCTTCCAGTTCTCAGCTCCAGCTGTAGGCAAGAAAGAGTTTCACTGGACGTGCTCCTGGATGTTTGTGTTCTTAGCTGCTCGCCTACAGTTAATGAAGCTTATCCTGATATTTCCTCTCATTACCAAGCATGGTTTTCAGTCTAAGATTAGGACTATCCAGGTCATAATCCAAAACTATAACAATAAAGCAGCAGTTCCAACTATTTGGAAGAGTAATTTTATTAAGTATTGAAATTGTTGTGGTGGGGATTAGGGTAGGTCAAGCAAAGCCATTTCATGGGTCATCCTCTCTTGGAGGAAAAATATGCCTTGCAAGGCAAAATGAAAAACTGAATAAAGCCATGAAAATCAACTACAATTGACTGTAATATGCCAAGAAAAGTGCTGGGCCTTGCACCCCTTTAAAAGTCTTTGTTTCCCTTTTGTGAGTGCTTTTTCATGGTTTACACAGTATATACCTAAGCAGCCATTTGTCTAAAAGAAATGTTGTCATGGAACGGTTTGGTCTAATATAAGAGACTTAACAAAATGAGGAACTGAACTACATTCTATGATCACACCTTTCTAGCTCCATCGTCAAGAGGAATAATTCCTGAGTGAAAATATGGTAGAACATGAACTCATTGCCTTCAACAATTTCTGTCTAAAAGCCCAGAATATTGATGTTGTTCAACAGAAATGATTGTGCACAGAAAGCTGTGCGTGCTTTGTGACTCTATGACTTTCTATTACCAGCAGCAGCTTAGTTTCACCTTTTAAGTAAAAGATTTCATCATATTGCAACCTCTTTCACATATTCTGGCTTGGAAACCAGCACCTTTTGCAGTGCACAGGTCTTATAAATATTTTAGCATCCAGCTTGGGGGCGTCTTAGAGTGAAAAAATGAGGGTATGGAGAAAGAAAAATTACAAACTACTGAAGTGGGGAACAAAAAAAGTATGGCTTTGACATCTCATCCTTCCCCATGGAAGTAGATGTATTTCTGAGGAATGTAGACTTGCAATATAAAATATTTTCTTGGATATTATGGGAGTGAAGCTGCTAACATTAAAAATATCATGCAAGCAAGCCAGTCTTTAATTAGTAAATTCTAGGACAGTGCAATTCCAAGAAAACTGAGAAACATGTAAGACTGAAGGAGGAGAGAAAGCCCTTTAGAGCATTTTGATTGATCTGAAAATCAAACACATTTCTGTAACACTTCAGCAGGTTCTGTTGTGTTTGAAAATTCAGTTCAGAATCAAAGCTAAAAAAAATCTCACTCAGCTTTATTAAGATCACAGATAGTAAGGGAAGTAACTCAAAAGCAAGCACGGAAAATCAATATCCAGATATTTTTAACAGCATACAGATACTGCCCAAGGAATCCAAGCCTGAATTTTCAGACCCCTGTAATTACTGAATCCAAAAATGCTCTTAGATTAATGAAGCAGAGGCTCAAAGGGATGTGTGATTATTTAAAGTTTCAGGAAACAATTAAACCAGGTGGGACAATCAACTGAAAGGGCGTACCCCATGAAGAATAAAGTAGCTCAGCCAAGAAACACAAAAGCATTTAAACAGCTTTTTAAAGGGATAAGAGTCTTACTTAAAAAAAAATACTGTGATGAAAAATCTACTGCACAGCTACATGAACTACCTCAAAGGTAAATTAGCCTTACTGCAAAAATACTGAACATTAGTTCTGCTTCTAAGTTTGCCTAGTTTCAGCTGCCAACTATTTGATCTTGTTCAGTCTTTTTTTTTTGCTAGACTGTAGTCTCAGTTATGTGGCTACATTAATAAAAACTATGAAACTAGTAAAAATGCTTTTAAGTGTAAATATTATACTATAAAATATCAAAAATCTGAATTTTCATGTTTATAAATGTAAGAATGAAGTTGAAACAAAATAGTATGTTTTTCAAAATTTTCCTCTTTACCTTTCAATAGCCCTTTTTAAAAATTATTTTTCAACCCACAGTTTCCTAAGGCATCTAGCTTTTTCATTAATGAATTATTTTGGTACAGAAATACTCATTGCAATATTTTTTTCTATTTTTAAAAAAAAAGTATTTGTTATATTTTTATTTTGAATTTCATAATGTTTTCTATTTTCACCTTGGCTCCAATTTACTTAAATTTTAAATAAGGGATTTGAGATTAATTACTTGAGATTAAATTGGAAACAGTCTGTGAATACATTTCCATATTTAAGTGCTTTGTTGAAGAGAAATTTCACTGAATAAAAATTTCATTCTTCTGAGCCACTTGTTCAAGGCTATTATATATAATTTTTTTTTTTTCATTTAAACTTTGTTTTCCTGGCAACTATTTATCTGAGTATTCTTAACATAATGTGCCAGCAACTTATGTAAACCCACAACCAATATGACTGCATATTTTTCATGTTAATTTCAATTTATCTTGGCATCTTATAATACCATCCAGTGCACTGGCAAACAAATATTGAATGACTTAACTTGGGATGTCCTCCAAATTTTCAGTGGAAATTCCCTGCAAGCTATGTCTAACTTTTCAGACATTACAAAAATGATCAGAAGATTTTGCAGATGTTTAATATCTTGCAAGTTACCACATATGTTAACAAGCATCTGATGTTGAGTCCTGTCAGACATACGTGGAAATAAAAAGCTGAAGACAGAATCTGTATTTATTTGGAAGGGCATTTATCATGTCCTGGTATAACAAGAAGTTTCATTCAGTCTTTCAGTTTCCAGAAGAAGGCATAAGAAAGCAGTCCTTCTGCAGCAGTTTGCTTCGCAAAAGCCCTGCTAAAACAGCTGGTAATATTTTTAGGTTGAAATGCAGTAAAAGATTCATCTCTATAGACTTCAGCACAGTGCATGATGGGCACCTGGTGACTCAGAGGGAATGCAGGGCAGCCACACAGTTTGACACAGCTGAGCTATATGACACACATTTTAAAACATTCCTGCAAGCACTAGCTGGATCCCAGGCTTCCGTAGCCCCTTTTTTGAGGTGGCTGCCTGGTTCTCCCAAATCAGGGGCACCTTCTTTGCCCTCTGGGAGCACCCAGCCCCCTAACACAAGGGTCAGCCTGGGGTTCACTTGCCTGCCATAGGTGTCTAATTTAGACATGGTTCATACATAAAACAAGGAGCCTGCACGCCCTTTATGGCAAACGGAGTAGGTGCCTTTAAAGATTTCTGGGCAGTTAAATGACTAAAATAGCCCAAGGAAGATGATGTACTTTCTTGCCCTGCTCCCTTGCTCCCACACACACTCTATGTATGCGCACAGTGAATTCAAAAGATAAACTTTGCAGTACTGCTTTTCTTTGCAGTTAAGACCTTTCTGAGTCTTAAGTTTTTATGCATTAAATATGTGCAAAAATGGACCTCCAAAACTTTTATTTATGCCTATTGAAACCTAGTAGCACTGGGACTAGAGTGAATGCCCTCCTTTCCCACATGTTAGTAATAAATGGTGTGCAGCACAAGCAGTCAGTTGTCTCTCAGTGTACTCCTGCTCCCAAAGCTGCTTCTGTATTTTATCCAAAACTCCTTTAAACTGAAAAGCATTCCCTCCCCCACAGGAAACAAAGCAGATATGCTGATATATGCACATACAGGGATAAATATGAGTAACATGATAAACCTTCAAATACATTACCTGAATCTGATGGGGAAAGTAGGCAGTATGACATTTGCTGATATTCCTTTTCGGATTTGAGTTTCGTCAGTCACTTTACAGAAACCATGTCTTGATCATGTCTAACCTATGGAATCCAGGAACAATTCCTAGCTTCCAAGTCTTAATGTGTGCCTCCCACATTCTGGTATGGAGTCACAGGCACAGGTCAGCTCATCCCTTTTATACCACCAGTAAAGTGTGGCAGCTGTGTTCTGATGAAAGAAACCCAAGAACGGAGGCCAAAAGCAAGCTCCTGGTGGGGTCCCTGTTCTGGAGTCGTGAAGATTTACGATGCCAGGCCATGCCAGGGCATCTGACTGAACAGGAAGCTGCAGCACCCCAATAAATTCACAGTTGTGCCAATTATGGTGTGGACAGTAGACAGGAAGTTCTGAATGCCCCACCCCTGGAAGTGTTCAAAGCCAGGATGGATGTGGCTTGGAGCAACCTGGTCTAGTGGAAGGTTCCCTGCCCATTGCAGAGGGGTTGGAATTACATGATCTTTGAGGTCCTTCCAACACAAACCCTTCTGTGATTTTGTAATTCTAAGTGCAAACTTGGGATCTTTGTAGACACGAGAAAGCCCTGTAATCCACTCCTGATGGGTCTTGGCACAAGTGATCCTTGAGCTCCTCAGGCTGGGCTAGTTTTTGACACACCCTACGAGAAAGCTGGAAGCAGCCAAGAAAAGCCACGTGAGCGGATATTTAGTGAGCTGAAGGGAGGGAAATCAGATTCTGTACTGTTCTTGGCAGCCAAGTCCTCTCTTGAGTGCTGTCCATAGTTTCTGAAATGTGTTTACCTTTTGTGCAAGGGGCGCTGGAATACAGGGGAAGGATGTTGGATACCAACACATGCACCACAGCACGCTGCAGAGCTGATGCTCAGCTAAACTGAAACTGCAATCTCCCGTTGCAGCATGCTCTTGCAACACTGTGGACCCCTGTATTGCTGCTATGCTACTGGCAGGTGAGATGCTCATCTAGCTCTGTGTTGTGTCTCTAAATTAGGGCCCTGATCACATTCTCAGTGGGTGAATGTAAAAAAAAGGCACCCAGATTTACCCTCCTGTCTTTCACTGAGCTGCAGTTCAAAGGATCAAGTGAGCTGTAGGTTGCAACTGGTCCAGCTCATCTCCATGATTTCTACTTTGTGTCTTGCAATGTATCTCAGGTTCCATAACCAATTTTGCACATTGTGAAAGTAGACTTCTTTTCTTGTTTATTATTTTGCATCTGTCTCCTAGGAAAGATGAAAGCAACTACTGCTAATGCAAAACAAGCAGCCCTGACAGCAGACAGTTCTGACTACTCAGATTCTAGGTTTGAAGGTCTGGTAATAACAGGAACCTTTCCCAAGTAGCTTTACCTCAGCACTACGGACATGGACATTCTGTACTCCTAGAATCCCACAGCCACATAACCCTATTCAGCCTTTACTAGAGAATAATTAGAAAAAAGTTCTGTAAAATCCACTTATTTCACAACACCAGACAGCTTCCAATGCATTTCCAGATGTCCAATTCCTCCTACATTCCCAATGCAGGAGCCAAATTCTTCAGCTTCTGTCTTTGACAACTTCTACTTTGCACAGGGATGTGTGATTACAAAAATCTGTAGAGGCTTAATTGAATATGAAAGGAGAACCAAGATAAAATAACATGAATTATTAACCATTAATTTGGATGCGTTTAAGTCACTGCTGGAATAGTACCTGGGGCAGAGAGGTAAATTAAGGAGGGATGAAGAAAGATCAGCATTGCGAGGCTATTTAACTCAATTAATATACTTCCATTATCTCAGTTAATAAAAGCAAACAGCAGTTGTTTCTAAGTCTCTCATTTTTATACTGCTGATTCCAGTACTTGTTACACTGCTGAAAGCCTTGGTCTCTGGATGCGTAGGATTACATCAACTTCTCAGTTGTCATCCACTTCTCTCCCTAAAGCAGGCTATAAAAACAAAAATGTGAAGCAAGCTCACTTGAAACCCTCAAACGCAGGAGACAAACAAACCCACTGTTTTGGGGTTTTTAATGCCATGAATTTAAGAAAATCTCCTGAGTGTTTTTGTTTTGTAGGTTTAATTAACTAAGTGAGAAATAATGGAAGAGAAACTGTGTCAATGACCAAAGAGAAATATACATAGGCAATAAAATACCTGCAAGATGATCAGAACAAGTATTTTGCAAGATTTAGGAAGGCAGAAAGCAAGCGCTGCAGTGGCATTTCTCATTTCTCAGTCCTGCATTTGCAGAGCTAGCCACGAGCAGGAAACAAGGCACTCCTCCAGTGGAGCAGGTTTACTGAGAAGCTGTAGAGAGCTGTTCTAACTCAGGGAGGCCATCATTAAACTGCTGCTATTCTAGAGGCTCCACAGACATGAGTCAAACTAAACACAGATACGCGAGAAAATCAGCTCATTGAAATGGCACCTCTTAACTTTAAATTCAAGCTCCTCTAAATCTATCTTCTCTGAAACCTCTTCCTTTTATGGTGTAGTTATTAAGTGTTCCTAAGATACCTGTTATAGCTGCCAGAAAAACTCGAACTTGGTAGCAATTCTTTCTAACCTACCATCTCAGTTTTAATTTACACTTTAATTATGTTATTAGCAGCTCAGGACTAACCAAGGCTATATGTGAATTCACATATATGGATGTGAACACCACAACCTAGCTGGGAAACACAATTTAGATGCAGTGATTTTATTTGACTGACTGCCATTTTTCTATAATCCTGACTCCTGCAGTTATAAGGAACATGTAGTACCACAGGTTTGCAAACACGCTGAACACTATGCTTTGTAATCCTAAGGATCAATATGGAAAAAGATTTGTAAATACTGTAAGAGAGACGTGCAAAAGTGTATGCCCTGTCCCCACCAGCCCTGCATGGAGGCAGAGCATCTCGTTACTGTTCCTTACTTGACTTGAAAGCCTCCATGGCAGAAGTGCTCAGAAAGACGTGTACTCCAAAAGGAGGATGTTCTGGCATCAAATGAAGGGGCTGCGGATGGCTTTCAATGGGATATCACCACTAATTCTGGTCTTCTTTCTCTGTTCAAACAGCAAATTAATTGGCATATGCACCCACTGAGGATGTTTAGGGCATTCTTTGAAGACACGCACAGCCAAAGAGGTCACACTTTGAACCTGCAAATTACTCACACATTTTACCTTTTAAATAAAACTGTAGATTTATTGTACAATAGTACAGCATGTACCTTTTTAACCAAAAGCTCAGCATCACATAACACTTTAATCTTCCATTAAACATACACAGTCCTACAACACAGCTCAGCTCAGCTAGGAAATCTACATAATGAACTAGTTTATTGAGAGTCCTGGCTATGCTGTTCTTAAGGATGTTTACCTAGATCAAGAACAGTGGCAGTGGTTCTGGTGCTGTAACATTTAATCACTTTAACCTGTTCTCAACACAGTAATAGCAAGCAGTCATCTAGAGCACAACAAACAGATCACTTAAGGGACACCACATTTAATTGCAAATGTATGAAACAGTAGACCGGATGATCTCACACACATCACACAGGCATGGACTAGAAACCTGTTATGAGACCACTTTGATGTAATGTCGGCACTAACCATGCCACAGAAGACTGGATGCATGACAGGCGTTATACCATCAAGAAGTGTCATTCGGATTGAAACTCTTAGGTTTGGAAGAGGCAGATCAGGGTGTTCTGTACAAATATACACTTGCCTTATTACATTAGTTTACACTCCTGTGGCCATTTGCCCACATGACAGCAAGATCTTGTTATAATTCATTTTTATACCATTTGTTTCAACTTTAACTGGTTCAGATAAAAACAAGATCATTACTTACAGAAACAGAATGTGTTCTGTGCTACATCTTGGCCTTTCAAATTGTCATAGACACCCAAGCTGGTGTAGCCAGGCATCCTTTATGCATGCTCTTGTGCACAGCTAGCTACAAAGTGTTATTAAGACACATTCAGATAAGATTCTTAATTTGCCACTGGGGTTTTTCATTGCAATGGAGATTCAAAGCTCATCACTATATAACGACTTACAGTAAGTAAATTTACTCTGAAATTTGGAGTTAAATATCTACAACCCAAACGAGCTGCAGGTTATATCACAAACTCTTGATCAGAAAAAGTTTATGCTTTTTTATTGCTGTTCAGTTTACCATTGTGTGTCAAACCTTAAGCCTGTTCCTTAAAAGGATCAAATGCTATTTTTATTAAAGAATTTAAAATTCTCAGAAAACAGTACTTGCAGTAAATTTTTAAATACCCAAAGGAGGCAAATTTGGATCCTACACCTGAATATGTGATTTTTCACTTACAGCAGGAGTGTGATAGTGCACTCTTGATTGGTTCTGAATGAGCATCAGCTAAAATAATATACCAATCGAAGCACAGAGAGGGGTATTAAAGAAACAGAGGAAGGAAATCTGTAACAAATATCTGATCTTGAATTAAAATGGACTAGCAATATACATAAGCTTTCAAACAGGCAAGATGCTTAGCTTATCTCAAGTAGCATACAAGGAGTCATTTCCAAAGAATGATACCAAACTTGCACCTACTATGGTCCATGTGTATTCTCTGGCACTGCAAATCTCACTCATCTTAGCCAAAATACTATAGCATGTTCATTAAAAGATAAAAAACCAAAAAAGGGACCAAAAAGAATTGTCTTAAATCAAGGTTGCGTTTGTATCATCTTCAACAATTTTCTGAAAATTTCACCACACGGAAAAAAAAAATCACTTATCTGTCTTGTTTTTAGTTTTAGATAAGACTAGCCAGCAGAAGAAACAGAGCTTGAAACAAATCCATTCTTGACCTGCAATAGTAAAAATACAATCTCAGTAGATTTCCAGTTCATTGTCTAAACTGTAATATTTTGATAGCCTTCAGTGAAAAGATTAACTTTTAGCTGATTATCTAGACATCACTGATACAAGTAAAGATTGTTGAAAAGGTAATTATTTTATTAAAACAGACATCACCTGAAAAGAATTTTTTTCTTGCTGTAAAACAAACACAAGCAGCATTTAATGAGATGCATTAGCTCTTTTTCTTCTTCCACTCAGAATTTCTAATTTGCCTAACAAGTAATGAGAAATAATTAAAACCTGATCTTCAAATATTATCAGCTGTTTAAGGAATAAAGCTCTGTTTTTCTCCTGAATTCACTCTATGCCATCTTTAATAAGAGAGTTTATGCAGATTCTTTCTGCTTACTAAAATGAAGTCAGCTTATGTTTCTTACATATTTAAATAGCTCCAACACCAGAGACATACAAAGTGTTATACTGAATTTTAATCCTTGCAAAACATTATTACACCACACACTGTTATTATAAATCTTTTCAATAGCATCCATTATAGAACTCAGTAAGGAGCACTGTCTACTACTATGCACTTTCAAATATTTCTGGCAGTATCGGTAATTGACTACAGCATATTTCTTTTTTAAAATCAAGTGTTAACCTACATATTCTGAACTTGCAAATAATACACAACAGATTTTACTGTCATATAGGCTGCATATTCATTCATTTTTTCTGATTTTTATAGAAGAGTAAATTTTCTATAACAATATGAAAGAAAATTAATAACTTATTTATCTACCTAGGAGGCTAGTAGTTATTTGTAATCATATTAATCAAAAGATGACTGAAAAATTCAAAGTTAATCATTGTGAAGTGCACAAAATCTAGAATATAAGGAATTTCCACAGTACATTATACTAAGTCAACATATAATAGATTAAAAGCTGTAAAGCCAAAATCCTCATTTAAAAGTTTAGTGTTTCTGACATCATCTTCCACCACTCCATCAACTCTTCTTTTTCCTCTTCTTTTCTTTCAGACAATGACTCCAGTTCAAAATCAACCTGATTAAGAGAAACAATCAAAAACATCAGTAAGACTTACAGATAAAGAATATTTAGGCTTTTAAGAGTCTTTTATTGAAAGAAGATGCTTAACACAAATATAGGGCTTAGAGAGGTACCTTCTGGTTTAGGCTGGTTTTATTCCAAAGTGTCTCAAAGCTGATTTAAATATGTGCAATACTAGTATATCAATACAGTAACTTATCTAAATACACACAGGTGAGCAAAATTTCCTAAAGAACTTGACATCTGTCCACTTGTATTTGACTTGACTAAAAATTTCAAACAGTATGGGCCAATTAAATTAAAATTCAATAATAGCCAGGCACATAAATAATATAACATATTATAAAGAAGTATCATCAGCATATTGCCAACACAGATCACAGAATATTCTGAGTTGGAAGGGACCCACGAGGGTCATCAAGTCCACTCTTATGAGCTCCATTCTCTAACCGGCTGAGCTAATCTCAGGTAACACCTAGCACTGCAGACCCCCAGCATATCAAAACATGTATTCAGTTTTGTGCCATCAAAAAGATCCAGGGAGCTTTTCCTAACACACGGCTCATTAATGTAGATACAATATGCTAGTTTAGTATACATTAACAAGTGATTCACACTAGTGAAATAGCATTTATTTTAAATACCTCCACATCTCTACAAAGAGTGAATTAAAAATGCTTCTGAAACCTTAGATGCAGTCTAGGTCTTATTAACCTCACATACTGAGTATCTATGCAAAGCAGCGGCCCATTGCTACCTTCCTGCTGGCAGCTGGAAGCTGGAGCTGACCACTGGTTTTAACCTTAGCAGGTACTCATTTGACAAATTAAAAACATGTCTCAATCAAAACCTCTATATCTCTTACTTTTTATGTTGTGCTATTAAAATATATTCCATCATCTTCTGATTGGCTATTCAGACAGGTACCAATAACATGCTTAAGTATCAATATTACCCCTCTCTGTGTCTTTTTATTATAAGTAAGAACACCAAGAGATTAAATGAGTTTACAGTGAGATTGCTCTCAGTGGCTGGTGCATCAAGTGCTAGAAGAGTAATTTCCAGACTTTCTAAATTAGCATGTTTTGGAGTATTCTGAAAAAACACCTCCTGCTTGTATGTATACCACGAGGGAAAAAGGGACCTTCTAAATGTATCATAGATGATAAATCAACACACATGAGCACTTACCACAACGGCAGGGCTGAAGGGTACAGCCACTTTTTTAGTTATTGCTAGATAGCCTGGTGCTGAGGCCGTAACTTTGTAATTTCCAGGCACAAGCAATCTCCAGTAATCACCATCCTTGGCTGTAGAGAAGCAGAAAAGAATCCAAATAAATATGTATAAGACCAATTACGCAGCTAAGAAGAAAGGCTCACATGTCAGTCTTTTATATTCCTGTCAGCACTTTCTTTTTGACTGCCTGAAAGGATTCTTCCTTCTTTTTTCCTTCAGTAAAAGCTGTGTANTATATTTTGAAGTTGTACTAGAGCTCCCATGAAAGATTTTGCCTTCTGAGGCTGAAGGCTCTCCATCATACTGAAGAAAAGGACAGTATGGGACATTAGTCCCCTTTAGAAACACAGCCCAGCCAATGTAAAGTCCCTGCTAAGTCTCCGAGATTCTGTTTGCAATGTGATACAGATTTTTAATGTTCCTCAGTACTCTGATAATCCAAATGTAAATACATTTTATTCTCATCAAATTTATATAAGTGGGACTACTTTTCTTATCTTTCAGAAAAAGCTAGAAATCATGATTTCCTAGAATATTGCACATGTATTACCCTTAAAGCATCATTATTGACATGTTTCAATATCCAGGCATTGTCAAAAGTTTTTTATTTGGTTCAGAGAAACAAAGAAATGGAAGCTTGAGCCACTCAGGTCAAAGAAAGGCTCCGGCTGCACTGTTACTACAGATTATCTTTTCCAGTCCCAGAATCAAAAGTCATTATCATCTTCTCTAGAAATGACCCTACTGCACTTTCACAAAGACTCAGATCTTCCCTGCATCAAGCAATTATCTAATTTGTCACAGGCTAGTAATTTGAATTTCTCTACCTCCAAAAAACATTGCAGAGTTATTCTGAAGTTCAGCTAAGCAGTGCCATGTAGGAGATTTAGCCATGCTCTTTGTACTAGTCCCTTAAATGCTTTGTCACCACATCTGCAGCTACACAGTCTACGAAGGGAAATATTACTTAAATGTCTGCTGTTTGCATGGTCAAAAAACTCTCAGTAGTCATTCCAGCTGTTCCCAGATTTTTCTCTTCATAAAACAGAATGGAAAAAAATACTGTTGTACAACTGCAGCAATGATCTGTTCTAATTCCTGTCACTGGAACAAAGCAGAACTTCAACTCATGAATAAAGAAGCAGGAGAAAAGCCAAAGAATATTTCTCCTTCAGTTTGATTGTGCTAATATTCACGTACTTGTTCTCACCCCTGTTTTGACAATACATGACTTCCAGTCTTATACATACACAATGATGTGAAATGATTTATGATTAGATGCAATTTTTGTATCACAGAAGCATAAGCTCCTCTCTCACATACTTCTCTCTCTTGTACCTCAAAATACCTCTTTGCACACTTTATTCCCTTTTTATTATGCCTGAAAATTTATTTCCAGTCTCTGTACATTTTGCCTTCTTGTTTACAGCGACAGAAGGTAACTAATGCTTTCACAGACTGTTTTCCTGCTTGGCAGAAGTGCTGGCATTCTCTTTGCAGGTATGTGCAAACACAAATCAGAGATGATTGAGTATTTTACCAGTCCTGTTCCATAGTATTCTGCATTTCTGTGACAGTACAGTGAGCCATATCGAGAAAATGACCATAAAATAAGCTAATGCATAGAGCAGTAGCATTCACTTATTGTTTTTCTAATCAGTATCTTCTACAAATAAAAAAAATGTCATTCAGGACAGGAGAGCATAGGTTTGCAGGGAAGGCTGAAAGTTTGCACACTGCGCCAGCTACCTTCTGAACTCATTCCTAGAACAAAGCACAACATCACCGAAGAGGTGACACATCATTTTCTGTCAACACCAACCAACAAAATGCTTTAATCTTTTAGAATCACCCTTCTAAAAAAACACTGCATAATTGTAAACAGCAGAGAGAATTCATCTTTGTTGAAGGAGGTTATATAAATTGGAAATCTGTCAAGAATTTACATACCAAAAGCTATGACTGCATTGTGAAAAATATAAGACTTTTAGACTAAAATTTAGCCTTCAGACTAAAAACAGCACTGTTGACAGGGCTTTAAATCCTGTCAGAGCTGTGAAACACTATTTGCTTCACATATGAGAAGACAGACTAGAGCATTAATAACCAAGAGACACCCAAATCCATTTACACCGGAGACCCATGAAGGAAAAAGAAAAGTCTCATCTACTCTGAGAGTAAAATACAAGTGAAAGATTCATGAAATCCTGTAGGCAACAAGCTTCTTGAGACACAATGTACTGTCTTTTGCTCCCTTAAAGCCGCAGTTAAAAAGATGTGAAATGGCTCCAAGTTGCTAAGCCAAGGAGAAGCACTGCTGAGGTACCACACTCACCTGATGTAACATCATGACTTATCCCCTCCACAGAAATTGTAGCATTTGCTATTGGATTGCCCTGAAGATCTTTAACAAACCCCTTCACTCCTCGATGAATCTAAAATAAATAAGGTCACCAACAAATGGTAAGTAAAAAATTTCTGTCTTAAGAAAAGATGGCATTTTTTGGCAATGGAATATCTACTGATAAATCTAATAAAGCATGCTACAAACCCCACAGTCTACAGGCTGACCGCTATAAATGATAAATATCATAATGGAACTGAGACTGAAAAGGAAAAATAATTCAGCAGATAGTTGTAATAATATATCTGTTCAATGTAAGTAATTCTCAGAAATATACAGCAAATCATAATACATGTAAACATTGGCTTGCAAATCTTTGTCATATTGGGGATTAATAGTTGCATGGAAAAGTTTTGAAAGAACAGCCTACAGAAACCTTCTTCTCAAAGTTTTATCCACTATAAGAATGTAGAGCTAATGACATAATTTCTTAAAGGTGAAGCATTAGCAAAGTAAATGCAGTCACTTGGACTTCAGTGGGCAATCCCTCTGTGAGGTGCTTGAGCTTTCTGTTGTGCACCCAAAACATCCAGTTCTGTGAAAGTGGACCACAGAGGGTCCCAACACTCCCCTCCTGGACCGTGGGAGAAGGGCAGTGGTGGGTCATGTCCTTGTTCCTTCATGCTCAGGTAACAGCTCCAGCAGAACCTAATCTGTCTGCTCCCACTATGTATGAAATTAAAGCACTGATATGATCTCAGTGTGCAGAGAGACCAGTCCTGACAGTGTATCTTAAGCACAGTCTGAAAGCAAACTCCTCAGAAGCAAGAAACTGAGGATCAACTGCCTTTTCATGTCCAGAAACAGGGAACTCTCAGTGTTGGGACAAGGGATGTTGGGAGCCTGTGTGGAGATGCACCTCACTGGGAGCCTGGAAACAAAGCAGCAAAGCACTGTGAAGTTCAGGCTTCTCTCAGATTCCATGTCCTTTGAAAAGACTTGTGGGTCCCGAGTTTTATTTTGAGATATTGATGTTCCCCTTTATGAACCTATATGGTGCATTCAGCTGCCGTAGTTTAGTTGAGACTCCTCTAACATACACTGTGGGAGAAGCCTTAGAAAATCAGAAATCACATATTTGCAGTGTCCTCATCACTCCTAGGGGAGTTGGAGCATAGACCTGGTCATCTTATCCAGCAAGAAGATAAAATCCAATGCCAAACAGACCATCTGAAATTCAAGGATAAAGCTGGTAGCTCTGCAGGAGCAAAGGAAGTTGGCAGAATAGTATCTTATACATGACAAATTTTGAAAATGCAATAACATAGGTTTCCATGAGTCAGAGAAAATTAACCCCTGTGCAGAGGAGCTGAGCAATTTGAGATGGATTCCATAAAGAATGGGTAAAAAGCTGCAGGACAAGTACAGTTTTTTCCTCAGCCTACAGATGTTTTAACACAACAGTATAACATTTCAAATATTCAAATATTTCTGCTTTCTGGCTAACTAAAGTATTTCTGCTTAATTAAGTACTTAAAACAATGAATGTATTAATTTTGATTGGCTCTGCTAACAAAGTGTGTTTCTCATTTCACAATCTCGGGTGTGTAACCACTAATGATATCAGATACATTTGTAATTTTTAACTACAATATTCAGGTTTCAGAAATTCTATATGGCCTAATCCAGCTGCCCAGGTTTCTGTACATCCACAGAATGATCCATCCCACGTCTGCATACATGCTGGAATATCTGCAGAGGGCAATCCATCTCTCTGAGCACACATACCAGTGCTGAGGGAGTCAATCACACACTATGGAGATTTGTATATTTTTTTTCATTGAGGAACCCAACACAAATAATTTAAATCAAATGTCTGCAACAGCTTAAGTAGGATGAGAAGGATTCTATACTGTAAATTCATCCTTTTTTCCACTCTTCTATACTGTAAATTCATCCTTTTTTTCCACTCTTCTTCCACTTATTTAGAAATATCATACAGGATCTACCACCACAGAGACAAATAAGAATTAAAGCAACATCTAGATTAATATGATATTATGAATTAGATGTTCACAAAGCACAAAGTTTAGAAACTTTATGCACAACAACTAATTCTGCCATCCTCTTCTATGTTACCTGCTCAATGTAATTTATAAGAGAATTCTTGTTGTCCTCCCAGTATCCCTTTAGAGTTTCTTCAGGTGGGAATTTTTCACAGCTAAGCTCCACTGTGATTTCAAAGCAGTTGCTGCTGAGGTAATTGAAATCCTGCATTCCTGCAATGCCAGAAAAGAGAGGTAATGATTACTCTGAAGTAAATAAGGGGAGACAAACTAAATGCTGGGCCTATTGAGAAAAGAACAGCTATAAATACAATTGATGCAGCTCCTCTCCATCTGCTTAGTTTTGAATTCAGAAGCTTTAAATCAGAGAAACCAAACAATTCCAAAATACATTTTCTTCCCAGTGAAAGTTTAGAAAAGGCTTGACGAATTGGCTGTATACTTCTACTTGATGCTGCATGTGACCTGTATACTTTTAGCTCACACATTTTTGAATAGCTGACACATAAATTACTTATTTTCTCTTTGGGAAAGAAAATTATTTCAGATTATGGCTAAAATATTTCCATATGAAAAAAATAACCAAAAAAAATTACTCACCTTGTAAGCCAAGAAGAATATCAATTAATTATAAAGCAAATTAAACATAATAAAGTGATACTGAGAAAGATTTATAAAGATGGGTCAAAAATGTGTTGGGATTTTTTCTAAAAAGATAACATTTCATGGTAGTTACATTTTACATGGAAAACATTTCCTTGTCAAGATTTTCTGCATAGATTTCAAATATTCTCCACACAGC
>WBMY01012116.1:202602-249244 GCA_013397315.1 Donacobius atricapilla
ACAAAAAAAAACCAAACCAAAACAAAACAAACCCCCAAAAACCTTCCTATAACATTTATTTACATGGAAATTTTTCTACGGATAGGATTTCTCCAACTCAATGCCTCTGCAAAATCAATATTAGATAGCCTTTGAAAAAGAGGAGAAACATCACTATAAATTGGGAGCAACTTTAATAACTGACATTTTAAAACATAAGTAGCATAATGGTATCATCACTAGGAATAAAAATTTGATGGAGAATATGCATCCTTTTACATTTCTGAGCCCCTCCTCTTACTACATGGGTATATTGGCTATTTGCTTAAATTGGTCAACCACAATCCAAGGAGGTTTCCACTTTTGTAACTGGACCAAACAACTGGAGAGGGACAGTGGCCGTTCCCAGAAGGGTTATAAACATATGCTTTGCAAAAGCTGATGTAGGACTATCCCTCACCTTCCCAGTCTGTCTAGTTAGCAGTCAGTGGATTCTCAAATGAAGGCCTGAAAAGAAAGTGGCTATCAAGATTTTGAACACCCCCATGGAGGTCACTGAGGGATTTAGAAGTGTTTCTAGGACAGCTAATTCATTCAGCCCTGTGCTCCCCTATGCAAGTTACATATGAGACCTGAGGCAGTCTCTTTCCTAAGCACCAGTGTCATTCATGGGGCCATAACTGCCCAGAGAGCTGATGTCACATCCCACAGGACAGCAAACAGACTGAGTCAGGTGGGATTTTGCCAACACACTAGGGTGAAGAGGCTGTTTTCTCACAACTAGGCAACAAGACTCCCAACTACTGACAGGCACAGGCATTTTTCTGATTGCTAAAAGAACCTTTTTATTTCTAAGCCTTTTTTTTTTTTTTTTTTTTTTTAAAGAGAAAAATGAGGATGCAGAAGGCAAAGGCTCCTGGGAGGGATGGTTCTGATGTTCCAGCAGACAGAATTCTTAGATGGACCATTCGGCAATACACAGCGAGAGAGCAGTAGAGTCATGAGTAAAATCCTGACAGCAGCGCTGACTCTTGTGTATCTGTTCTGGACACTAGGTAACACTGCTTTTGTTGCATTTCGCACTTCTTCAAAATAAAGAATGAATGCATGAAGAGGAGAACAGGAGCGAAAGGGCAGGATGTAATTTTACTGTGGTGACAGTAATTCTTGACCGTTACTGTTCCAATTCTCAGAAAATTTCTCTTTCCTCCCAAAGTATTACTTAGGGATGCCCTATTTCTCAAGAACAGAATAAAGAGGCAATGTATTTTCCAGTTTTATGTGCCATGTCTTTATCCTATAGTTTGTTTCCCAGGGCCCAGCCTTGTCCATGGTTTATGTGTTGCTCCTGAAAAAATTCATCTGTTGTATCACTGAACAACAGGAGATGATCTGAATCTCTGGGACAGAGAATGGGGTGAAAATGGCCAAGATCTAAACAGCCCACCACATGCATAATCTGGAATGCATTGGGCTGTGCACTCTTTACCACCCTGTTCACTATGGTGATTAGGTGCAATATGCAAGAAACAAAAACCTTTCTAAAGATTGATTCAATATTGCAGCAACTTCACTGCCGCTGGTCAAGTCCTCAAAGTGCCCAATCTGTGGCATGTATCACATGCATGGACATGACCATGCTCCCAAAGCCTCTCACTGTGACAAAGTGTAGCACTAACTTGCTCACACTTTAACAGGAATTGCTCTGAAATCAGAAAGGTTTAGACACCTCAGATATAACTGAGATTCAGCAATGAATGCCCTTTATTGCTGGCCATGAGTAGACTTTGAAACTGAGAACACAAAAACTTCTCTGTTGCACTACTCCAGTGGCTGAGGGACTATATTGTCTTTATGTTAGTGCTTACAAAAGTAAGCTTAGAATACGGAAAAAACCCTATTTCTTCAGATTTTATTAAAGGAACACCAAGCTTCATAAATAAAGTGGAATGCAGGGTGTGCCCCTGGCATCCAGGTATCAGAATTTACTTAAGACTTTGAACTGCAAGCCACAGCACTAAGTTAGTTCAGCTTCTACACATAGAAAAGACAATAAACTTTAGCAGGACGCGACATACTTGAATGAGGAGAGTACAAATGCATCCTACATCAGGGTTTAGTGAAATTCTCAAAAAAAACCCTAACACTGCTTCCAAAACTGGTAATCCAAGTTGGGCATTAGTTGAGTGTCAAGGGTGATTTGAGAGTATTTGAAAATCAAAAAAAGACACTTAAACAATAGCCTAATAGTACAGCAATGTAAGCTGCTTTGAAAAGCTATTTTTGTAATGACATGAATCTGATTAGACTCAGGTGACTCTGTAATGACAGAAAAAGCAGAACAGGCATGTGGCAAGGTAGAAATTGATTACTATCTGCTCTTCTCATTTATAGTTCCGGATAGGCACTCCAAACAAAAGGTACATTAAAAACTCATTAAGGATGTTGATAAGTTATACAGTCAACAGCTAAGGAAATGCCAAAATTAAAGCTGTTTGTGCAAATTTAGTTTGGCTTTCTTGTGCATGAGTGAAATCATTAATTACATGCTGGTAGAGAGAAGGCCTCTGTTAAAAGCAACATGGTTTTTATGTACAAACTTATTTCTCCCCAGAGTCTGATGGCTAAAAGAGCCATTCTTGAACATGGAAGAATGACCTCTTTGCCTTTGCTTTGCTGTTTCTGAAAAACCTACATGGATCAACTAATTACAGATGACAACTACTACAAGTGTAACAGTATCATGGCCTCAGACTTAGCACAAAGGAGCTCTTGTGGGGAACTTTTCTTTGTATCCCTGCTCCACAGAAAGATGTAGCTACCAAACAGTAATGTCAAGGAAAACCCCACAGTGTAGTTAAGAGAAAGAAGCAACAGTCAAATATTCCTCTGCAGCATCCATTCTTTCCACCCAAAAAGCCAGAAAGGGGAATTGCCACCTTGCATGAGGTTGGTGAGGAAATTCTAAGGTCAGACAAAAGGGAAGGACAGAAGATGAGTGCAATGGAGCGTTCCTCCTTACTTCCAGTTACAGGCAAGGACTGTTACCAGATGTCTCTGACAGAGATGTTCAGCCTTCCTACTGAAAGAGTCCAGGTGTTTAGAAAGACATGAAAAGCAACCCACAGTCACATGAGAGCCATCCATATACTACCCCTGCAGACTGAAGAACCAGCGAAGATGGCAGCTGGCCCACCTTTTATAGAACGTAAAAGTCCTTGAGGATCAATTATATGGGCAAAGAATTGATGTTGCACAACTGGGGGCACCATAATTAGCTCTGAAGAGCAACAGCACCTATAGTAATTCATTAGAATGAAAAATCCTTTCCTAGGTCAGAGCTGTTGGTCTGATAAAGACTGTCAAAGTCTGAACCTAGGAGGTGACCAGGAATAGAGACAGAAAATGGGCAGGAGTGGATACTGGAGCTGTGTTCAGTGTAGAAAGGAATTTTTAGTAGAAGACTGAGAGAGGAAGGGTAAAGGGGAACATGGGGGACAAAAGCCCAAAGGAACCCAAGGGTGAAAAGGTAAAGAAGTACCTTAGCTCCAACAGGTGCAGATACAATGGAAACAAGGCCTTCAGAGTTTCTTTTGATATATTCCTAATTCTGGTAAGGAGATACAGTGGAATACTTTCCCTAAAGCAACATAAATGGCTTTTCAACAGCTTATGTTGTTACTAACTTTGAGTTCATTACCGTAGGGACAGCAAAAGATCACTGATACCATCAATAACTTAATTCCCACATTTTGGTTTTCTGATGGAGCTTTTCAGATTAAAATTTCCCAGAAAATTTTCACTTGAACTGAGCAGTGTTTAGTTCTTTTCCTTAGCACTAGACACAGAAAGAGCAGAACTGTTTTCACTGAATTATATTTGTTTTTTTTATGTCAGCAAACACTAACATGGAGGTTTTGTTCAAAAGTCACAGCTTGCCAGCTGATTTCTACACTTGAAAAAAAGCCCCAAACCAATAACAGATTCAATCTGTATGGTCCTAAGCATATTGTTGTCTCTCTATTTTTTATTAGCTGCACCATATTAGGATGATAGATCCTGCTTAGCACTAGGATTCCTGCCTATTAATATCTGCACAAATATTAGAAAAAGAAAGGTCTCACTTGGGGAATTAGCAGTCTAACTTAAAATAAGATCCAAATACAGGAAATCAAACTTTCCAAAAACTCTTTCCAATGGAAAAATGTGTCTTTGCCATATATAGTTTAATCAGAATCAAAGCATTTCATCAAAACAATGGAAAAACTGCCTTTCATTGCACTTTCCTAAGGAAAATTCAGCTGAAGTTAAATATATCCAGATTTTCATAGCTAATACTTAATATTTCATTAAGATAAATTTTAACTACTAAATTTTTCAATATTTTGTTTATATTAACTTCCTTTCAGCTTTTGCAAACTTCTGTTTTTAAGGTGTTTTAATGGTTCCAATTCAAAGTCTGAAAAGTCTCACACAAAGATATTTTGGGGTTTTAGTTACATTCAGAAATTTCAGTATTTTATTTCACACTCAACCCCTGGTGATCACTGGCTGTGTGAGCACTACCAGTTGTTCTGCTTCTAATTTCTTCACAGGAGCTTAAATATTTTCTTCTTTTAGTCCTACCTCTACTGTAAGAGAAGCAGAGTTAGGCTACCACTGAGGCTGTCCAATGCTTTGAGAGATTCCTAGACACTTCAAGTAAAAAGTTAAAATTCATTCAGAGACTGCAACTGACTATCAAGAGAAAAACAAAGAATAAAACAGTTATGTGTGTTCAAAGTTATTCAGCATAAATCAACAGAGCCAAAGCACAGGCAAATCAACACAAGCTGGTTCAGAAATCTTCAGCTCAGTTTTCATTACGAGTTTAGCAGAGGCAGAACACTCTACGATTCAAATATGCCAAGAATTGTTTAGCTTACTTTACAAAGATACCAAAATTCTTAATAGAAAGGAATGAAATGTCTCATTTGAATTAAATATCTCATTTCAGGCTACTCTTCTGGACTTCTGGAAAACTAGTCTGGACATGCCCACAGTAGCTCTGCTGCTCCTCTTAGCACAGAAGGCTCTACCAAAGTCTAGGGAAACAGCACCTGGGCAGGAATCAGGCACTAACCAAGCCAAAAAGTATTGAGGTGCCAATGCAAGTATCTTCATGGCTGGTTTTGTTCCCATTAAAATCCTAGGCCAAATTCCCATTTTCTATAACACTGCAAAATCAGGCAACCAGGCTTCCCTGCTTCCTTCAGATTGGATGCCTTTGTTATACAGGTTCAAATGAACCATCAGCAGCCTGCTCTAATGAGGGTTTGTCAGGGGATCTTTAACTCTTTTCTTAACCCTTCCCCCTCCCCAAACTCCCATAATATTTCATGACAGGAGAGCTATCGCTTGCCCACTGTAGAACTATTAAATTTTCAATGACCTGGAGCCTGAAGAAACACTGTAGAAAAAAGCAGTAAAAAGTAATATTCTAATAGTTATCACAGTGAGTTTTATCAGATTTTATAGATGTACTATGGCAAGTGATCAGCCTTTGATTTAGCCTTAGCCAGACCAAAAGTTGTGGATAACATAACTCAAGCTCAGAATAGCCAGCGACAGGGACTCCTGTGGGGTGGGCTCACCTCCTGGGACACTGTACCACGCACCACCATTAGTTGTTCCATCCACAAAGCTGCTGTCATCATCATTTTTACGACATGGTGGTCTGTTTGGATCAGACATAGCAGGGTTAAAAGAAGAATAACTGCGAGCCAGGCTTTGAAAAATTGCGTCATCGGGGCAGGAGCTGTACTCATGAGCACTGCCTAGGGAGGAAAAAAATTCCAAGAACATGGATTATTAAAAGGGCAGTCATAGTGACTAGGCTCACAATGTAAATCACCAGCACTGTACAGCAGAACTGTGTCTGAAAATACTATGTACGCAGGTAAGTGTTCTACAGCATCACAAGTTCATATGGCATTATCTTTTTAACATTAACATTTCCCCATTGCTTCATCAACTGTTGCCCTATCATTAAAGTGGCTAATCACAACAGTCTTAATATTTATGAAAATACTACTTTAAAAATGCACCACAAAACCTAAGCTATTCTAGGCTTTAGATTTCTTTTTAGAAGAACACAGTTCAAAAACATAGATGTCTCCCTAAAGAGTTTTACAGTGGGACATTAGAAGGATTTGCAATTAAACTGTGATAGTCAGCTGAAAGAAGAGACTCACAAACAATAAAATTTCATGAAACTTCAGTCATGTGTTCATCCCATAGTAGCAGAAAAAACTAAACTAATATTGCTGTATACTTTATGATAACATCTACACCACAATGTGATCCTTTTTATAAGAGACCAAAACTGAAAATGGCAACAGCGATAGTTGTTTCTGTTAGCATACTACTGCTTTCAGAAATTCATTTTTACAGTTGCAAGAAACCTTAACCTAGACACATCTTTCTCACTTCATTTAACAGCGTACAAACAGCCCCAGCTAATTTAAGACCTAAGTTGCCTTGATTAATACGTCTAAGGGACTATGATTCCCTCAGGTATTACATCATTTTTGTCATGTAAATCTACTGAAACAAACTACCATCCTCAAAACTAGAAAATATGGTCATACAGTGGCTAGCTTTAGACACGTGATCAGCATGATAAAATAAGTCATTACAATGCAATGGCTATAAATAACATTTAAAACTTTTTTCAATTTTTGCATGGTTTTGCGGAGTTTTATGTTTTTGTTTGCAAGGTTTATAAAGTGGATTTTACCTTGCAGTGAAATAAATAGAGAATGAAATTTCTATCTCCTACTATTTCATGTTAACTTCTATTTACATACCACTCCGAGTCTCATCATAAGGATAATTTGCAACAAGGTCTCCTCCATGAAGATTGGCAGACAGCACAAAGGGAATATCCATAATCCAGTGAATGACACCTTTTGTTTCTGGAGCAAGCTGCAACAAAATAGCATTACCAGCAGTTACAAATTGATAATCCATTGTAGAAACATTCAATTAAATACAGTGGGCTTAATTATTACCACATACACAGTGCAAGACAGTTAAGCGAACAGCAATTTTCTTGTGGCTTCAGGGAAAATTAAATCAGTCCTTACATTAGATTTATGATTATATTAAGTGGATTAGTAACAGTCCAAAACTGCTGTCAGCTATCTCAGAATAAGACTAAAAAAAGCAATCTCAATCTTTACTTCTTCCCATTATGGATAAAAAAGCCTACCCAATTTTAGACAAAGGAAAATAAAATAATTAAACATAAATGTTGGTGCAGTCTTTTCTCTGCATGTAAAGTAAAATTACTTTATTAATATTTTGATTTTGAAGACAGAACACAGCTATTAAGGTCACAGTCCTATGGGACTGCAGTGACAACACTTGATTTTCTAGAACTTCCTCTGGGGGTAAACACAAGAAGATAAAAATCCCTCCAGACATACATCTGTATATTAAAGGCTTAAGCTTAATACAAATGTATGTGTTGTGTGTGAGAATAGCTATCTAGCTAGCAGTATAATTAAGCACAATACACAAGTGAATTTTTGGCAATGGTAAAAATGCAGAATATTTAGAAAACCAGCTTAAAATCAAGAGAGAAGGCTACACAAAAAAATACATAAAATATCTTTCGACTGAGGAATTGTCTAAGGATTAAGATGGATACAAAAAAGTTTTCCATTTTGAGGAAAAAATTCAAGAAGCATCAGATGGATAAATTTAACAAAATGAACAAAAATTATCTTTCTATTTAACAAAATATTCAGAACAATATGAACAATGAAGACCATACACACAGCTCTTAGAGGTCACTACTGTTTGCTTATATAAAGGGAAGAGATGGGCATGTCAGTGACCCAACATTCAGCCCCTACTTACCTTGGGATTCTGATCCACAGCTTTTTTCAAGTTCTTCAGAAGATGGTTGTTTGGGCCACCTTCTTTCTCATTAACGTAAACTATTCTATCAAGATCAGGAAAATTTCGGTTTAGATCTATCCCTTGGGCATTGCTTCGACCAACAAACCAGTCTTTAAGTTCACCAGGCTAAATGAGAAAAGAGAACACAAAGAGAGGGGAGATGAGTAGATTCAGGAGATTACATATCAAGCTTTATATGGGTATATTTACTTCCCATGTGCTTGAGAACAAGAAGCGATCATGTGGCATAAAAAACTCCTGAGGCATCAAGAGCTGAGTCAATCACTCCTATTCCTTCCTAGAGCTCTGTGGGGACAAACCCAACCTCTATTTCACTGAGGGTCTTGCAGGACAGGTCATTCTCATATGGCACACTCGGACTAAGGATATGTAAAATTACCAGCAGTATCATATTTTTCAGTGCCAGTGGTGTCTTCCCCCAGACTTGGATTTTCCCCATTTCCTCATGCCCTGATCATGAATTATAGATCTCATTGTAGAGAGAGTCATAGCACCTGTAGATTTATCTGGAATGTTTGCACTTGTTTCAAGTTCCTCTAAATAGCTTCAGAGTAAAGAAAGACCTTAATCTTTATTTGAATCGTTTATTGAGTCTGACAGCCTTGTTCACTGAAATAGTGGCAATGAGAATTTTTGCAAAACTATTTCTTTAAACTGATTCTCCAAATTAAGTTTTGGTTTTCATTGAGGAAATGCATTCAGAATGCATCGTTTTCCCTAGCTTCTCTCTGTAAGCTTTCAGTACTCTTTAATATAGGTTAAGTTTGGCTACTGATTTTAATCTTGGGGAATATTGAATCTACTGTCACACTCTGTGTACAAGATCAAGATATTCTAAATTAGAAAAGCAGTACTAAATCCAAACTTATTATAAATCATATTTTAATTTTAAGGCAACCAAATAAAAGCAGGTGTACTTCGGCCAAGGAGCAAAAGTTTCAAATAATATTACAGAACCTCCACATAGAGATTTCCAAGTAGTAAAATGCCACACCATTCTGAGGACAGCTTCTGCTTCACTGCCACGAGAGGGAGATGTATGATCGAATATAGTCTGTGCATATTTTTAAAGACTTTATGAGAATCAGTTTAATAAAGATCTTAATAAGGTTTGACTTATTTAATCACAAACAGCCACATGAGAACTTTCAATATTTCAATATTAATTAAAAATAATAAATATACCTTGTAAGCAAGGAAATTCTTATTTTTGTTTATAACAAAATACTCACCAGAATCTATTTGACTTCCATTTGATAATTATGCATTAATGCATTATGTTTCTTGACTGAGTCATCACCCTAAAATGCATACTAAATTTTCTTGACTAATACCTTAATTAAAGTACCTCATGCATGAAATTAAGAATCAAAGTTATTCATATTAAGATGGCTCAGAATGTTTGTTGTTTTGGGAACAAGCTCTGGTGAACATGAATTTTTTAAAGTGTATTTGCATGGGAATAAAGAAAACAAACTTTCCCTTTTCTAGCACTTTTAAAACATCATTTATTACTAGTTTAGGAAGTTACGTGCTTAAGAAGCAGTTCAGTCAGGGAACTTAGATGAAAGAATATGCATGAAACATAAACCTAACTGTATTTTAAGATCACAGGAGACAAGGCTACTTGTTGAAAAGTCAAGCATGAAGTCCTCCCTATTAAACATAGCAAGCCTACTGTACTATTAGGAAATACTTTGGTTTTTATGTTCCATTCAACAACTGCCACCAGGAGTCTATGTATCTGTAAGACTGTCAGTCCGAGTGCCATTATGATAAAGCTGACAGACATCGATAGCTATTCTTATACACACAGCCTTACAAACCTGGGATGCTGCCTTCTCAAAGCCATCTGGGTTCAAAGATGGCATGATATGGATACGTGTGCTATGGATCAAGTTGATAATAGTATCGTTTCCTTTCTGGTATTCATTACACAAGTACTGCGCCAAGAAGATGAGTAACTCCCTTCCAACAGCTTCATTCCCATGCATATTCCCAACATATTTAAATTCTGGCTCTCCTGCAAGAAAAAGGAAGAACATGTCTTAGAACATTATATACAAATCACCCATGGACTGGATCACACAGCACACCTGAGATGGGGGTACGACTATTACTACAACTGGACATGGTATTCCCAGGAAGCTGCAAACTTCCTTCAGAAAAGCGGATTTAGGGCTTTTTCTAAAATTCTGGTTTAACAAATGCTAATTAATATTCAGCTGTTTACCAAAGGCAGAGCCAGAAGGAAAGGAGACAACACAGTGTGCCAAAATAAATGCCCAGCACCACCATTAACATTACTACTCTTGAGATCTAACGCAGTTGATGCATCAATACTACAAAAGTGTGTCTTGATTATGTAGTTTTAAAATATATAAACAGACACTAACAGAGCTTCTTATCTTAACTGAGCTTTCCAAGATTAGGTTAAGCTTATTCTCCTACACATGCATTAAACTGCAATTCTTCCATGAAAGCAATGCATGTGAACATCTGTTGATCACAGTGATCTGAAAAATCTTACTCAGCAGGTGTTTCAGATACTCAGCTCAGACTTTCTGAAGCAAGTGCAACAACCTAAATCATAAAATCAATAATTTCCATTTAATATTCTAATAAACAGAATTAAATATATGCTTAAATATTCCATATATATAATCTATATTGAATGTTTATGTGTCTATTTAATATAAATTTTATACATATTACATAGCCATACAATACACATATTAAATGTGTAACATATATTCAATATATATTCTCTGTATAAAAAAGCATGCAGTATTCCCGACTGCTAAATAGTCTCATTCTCATGACCACAGACATTAAAACCACACAACATATGTCTTATGGAGCAGTGAAGGGTTTACCTTTTAAAAGACTACATTTGGGGCCCTCATTCCAGAGAGGTTTTAGTATAAATGTAAATAACTGAATCAAGAGAGATCAAGAGAGATGTCCTGGAACTAAAATGAGGAATACGCTATTTTCTAGGCTGAAGCTCCTTTTCCCTTATGCTTTTATTTTAAAATGCAGTTAACTGTTGTAACTGCTTTAATCAAACATTCAGTTAATTATAGGCTCTGGATAGTCTTCGACCACACTTTGTGATAGCCTTTAGCACTACTGAAGGGGCAAATTCAAGCCAGGAAAAGTGTTACACAAACAAGACCTAAGTAATTGCTAATCAAGCATGCAGCCATATCTACTTATGACCCTTCAGTCTGCACTCATTAACCTTAATCCAGTGATAAGATGCTAGCACACACAGTGCTATTAATACCATGGCTTCTTTTCCTTCTAGCTAAGTTGGTTTTATAAATATGGATTCATCCCTGAAATGTTTTGCTAGACAGGTTTAAAAGTTTCCAAACTTGAGTGAAACAGTTTCATTTTATGACAGACAGAAAGACATTACTGCGACTAAACCCCTCCATTTCCTCTTTTGGCATTGAGATCCTATTTACTGTTTCTTTCTATCTGCTAATGCCCGCGAATGCAAGAGGTTTAATCATCAAGAGTAATCAGACCACGCAAGGAACCCGATTCCATGAAAACGGATGGATACCACCACCATATAATTAAATACGCAGCACTGCACATCACACGGACTCAGCATACTCACACACATGTACATTGGCATGTTGCTTATAGGGAAAATGCTTCACAAGCTAACAGGCAAACCTGTTACTCCTGTAAATACGAACACGGCTGCATTTTGCACCTGCACATTTCCCTAGGACATGCCTAAAGCCTGAAGGAGAAACATTTTCTCCTGATTCCCAGACCTGTGCATTAATCCCCCACCTTTCTCACCCACTTGAATTTTACAGGCCTGGTCCAAATGAGTAAAAAGAAACATGTTTCGTAGGGCATTACTTGGCCTTTCCCCAAACAATCGTTAACAGTGTTTAGAAGGGTTTGTGGAAACAGTCACACAGCGTCTGTAGTGAGCCAAGAGTACAGCCTTGTATCTTCAGTAGTAATGACCCATCCCAAATAAGCCGGGGAGAGGTAACGAGTCACTTCAAACATAGAAAGTGTTTCCTATGAAAAGTGATTGAAGAGGTCAGCCCCCTTTCCCTTAGGTCAAACACACCAATCATCATGTCATGGAGGGCTTGGTCAGGAGAACAATATTTCCCAACACCGCAAATAAGGGACTGATTTTCAGTGAAAGGGAACAGAGTGAGTTTCTGGAGTGATAAAGAAAAATTATGCAACTCCTAATACAAAATGTGAAACCACTATTCAAAGAATCCTCTTAGCCCTGAGGTGTCAGCACAACAACTAAGTTTTACTAGAAAATCAAGAGTTAAGGATTAATTAAAGTATCTAAAAGCAAATGTAAAAAGAACAAAAATTAAAATATAACAGAGAGCTGAATAACAGCCTGCTCCAAAATGCAAATTCCGTATTTACATTTTATTTCCCTTGGGCATTTTCTTATCATTGTCTCTGAAGCAAAGAAACACAACTCCTATCCACCCTCTGGCTGCAGACAACAAGGACACCTGGTCCACACCTCTGTCAGCTCCCAGCCTTACTACTTTCTAGGCACAGCAACCAAAGAAATACTGGGTTTCTGCTCAATATAAGTACTGAATTTCATACTGTATCCAAAAATCTTAGGAAAACTCATTCATTTCATCAGTGCAATGCAGCCAGCATTCCACGCCCACTACTACACCAGAAAGAACCAGCTGCTGCTGCTGCTGCTCCTCTACTGCATGGGCTAACAAATACCTCAAAAGCCAAGGGTGCCAGCAATCAGGTCATTCAACCTTGGCACTTTATGGTTTCCCTGGCCTAGTCATAGAGTATGTTCTGCCACGCCGTTTCTACAGATTTCAGCCTTCTCTGGAAAACAGCCCAGCCCACGGAGAAAACAGCCTCTGGGTCACCTGTTGCCAGCACACTACTTAGCTAGAGGAAGAGCTGCTCTTCCCATTAATCCTTCGCGAGCCATTTAATGCAGACCTTAATCACCCTTCGTAAGATTCCATAACAGCAATTGCCTTGTAGAATTTTGAATTTTCTTTTTTAATTAGAAGACTTCGTAAGTGTCAGTTTGATAAAGAACTTTTAAACGATGTCTTCAAAACAGTAGAAAAACCTCTTCCACTGCAGAACTGGAAGTGGCTCTGAAGAAGAAGAAGCAGCTTAAATAAATAATGACTGCCTTTTCTCATTTATTTGACCCCCACAGAAAAAAACTAAAATTGTTTTCATGGATTTCCAGGTTCTAAGATAAAATAAACACAAAGGAACAATTACATTGTCTGAATGTTTAAAAAAAAATTTTAATGAATTTTATTAATTTTCTGATGATTTATCTTGACAAACAACAGCCTGTCACTCACAGTAGCAAAAGTAGATCTTCCAAACAATGTATGGCATTTATAAAAGCTTACACCTAATTTCAGCTCAGATACAGAGGTTTGTGACAAGGAATGAATGACTGAATTCTAACATAAGACATGAAATGCAACAATCAAGTTCATAAATATCTTAGTAATTCTGGTGAAACGTAAGCCATCACATCATTATGGCTTTTAGAAGGCTTTTACATCCCTCTTAGATAGACTATGTGTGGTACATTCATTCCAACCTGATAAACAATTGAGGAAAAACGTATTTTAAAACGTCGTGCTTTTCTGGTGCTTGGCAAATATTGTGAATGTCACCATTCACTTCTGCAGTTACTGTCAGCAAAGGTCTTCCACAGTTTCCTGGGAACAGCTTGTATATCATTAATGCTAGACAGGTCATCCAATTAACAGTGACTAACCACTGCCATTTTCAGGTCAGGCTGTATTTGTACAGTAAGGACAGTAATTTTCTAAAACATAGGGACAAAAAGTTTATCACCTACTAATTATATATGCTACAAGTCAAGGCAACGTCATGACACTAGACCTGGCCTACTGTCAAGCAGTTAGCCTTAAAATGCACAGTATTTCAATTGTGGAACTGAAAGCCATATGGGAGAAAAACAGCTAAGTCCTGGGAAGTTTAAGTGTGTAAGGAAGTCTGTTGCAAGCCTCAAATATCCTTAAAAAATGAGTCCTTCTGCTTTCCTGTATTTCGTATGGAAAAGCCAACAACATTCCTACGATAACAAATTTAGTATTTCTGATTACTTATTGCTTGTTATTTTTAATATAGCAACCAGCAAACATCTCTTGTCGATAAATGTCAGAAAAAAACCACAGAACCTTTCTGGCAAGAAATTCATTCATTAAATGTTATTGAAGACTTTTTTTACACTGCAAATTTTTATTAGTATTTCAAAGAGAAAAAAATTATCTGGATATCCACTACATGGAAAACCAAGATTATAAAATGGGTTTCTCCTTCAAATATGAAACAAAAAAGAGAGTAAAAGAATAAATGAAGATGCAAGATAGAAAAGTTAACAAATTAAAAAATTTAGATTTCTAATGCCCTGTAAACTAAATGCCTTGATCATGCCTCATAACAGAATTTCAACGGAAATGTTGATCTCCACAATTTATGGAGAAAATGGCATTGAAAGACAGAACCACAATGCAGCATTAGTTTCTAAATCACCAGATAGGCCTTCTGTAAATTTAGGACAACATTTACTGAGATGGTAACATTGGTCAGCAACCTTGCTGAACAGGAAACTACTGGAAATTTCACAGGTGGCTTACATGAAAGCAGAAACAGGTCAACAGTCAACACCAAAGATATTTGAAAAAACTAGTATTTCCCTTTCTTGCCATTCACTGCTGGAAAATAACACTGGAAGAAAACAAGATGAAAATCAAGGATCTTTTGGCAACCTTGTGCTTTAAAAAAAGCCATGTGTACTTTTAACAGCTATGATTTAAAATCAGTTTCAAGCTCTTTCTGGAAATTTTCATAATTACTTAAACACTACTGCTTAAAAATCAAAGTTAACGATAAATTCTGTACAACACATTAAACTTGGAGTGAAAGCTCACAAGCAGCAGCTGTTTCTGCTGGCCTTGACATGTACAAATTAAGATGCGATCTCCATTTTACTGAGTACAAAGCCTGTGAGCTGGGCTTCAAACTAGGATCTTACGTGTCCTTGCATTGGAAATTAAATTCTCCAGACAGATTACCTCATGCCCAAGACAGCTATTTCCACCACAAAAGTTCTGGATGACTCAATGCTTTCTCCAGGTTTCCAGCAGCCCACTCTCACCCCAGCAGCTACAGGACTTGGCACAGCCTCCCACAAATGTGGGCAAAGCATCTGCTCAGCTCCTGCAGTCCCCACCTACAGCTCTTTGCTGGCACATCCCTGTGATCTTTCCATGATATGCTGCACTTAGACTGAAGTGTTGCACAGTGTAGCATGGCACCCAGGATTTTGAGAAAAGCCCACCTGCTTTGCCAAAGAATACAACAATTTTTGCCTGCTAGGTTGGCATTGCTGCATACAAACTGATGGTTCTATCCAGTACTGGTAGTGATGATTCTGTAAATCATAACAAATGACTTGTAAAGCAAAATAAGTTTATTTATTTAATCAAACCCTTTTAACTTAGTAAGAAACACTGAAATGTGTTTCACATTTCAGTGTGAAACACTGAATGTGTTGTGATATGCACAAACCCCTCATTTTGAGTAAATGTGTTAAAAAGGCCTCTAAGTTCAAAGCAGATTTTAAAAATCATCAGAATTTTAGAAGCATTAAATAACCTTGCTATATATACATCTGGATTAGCCAAATTAGTTTTATAACAGATTGCATTTCTCCTGCCCTAAGAAAACTAAATAGGACTTTTCATTTACAGAATCCCTTAGTGTTACAGCAAATATCATTAGCTCAGCAGTGAAGGTGAGGTTCCTAAAAAACCAAACACAAAATTGGTTTTCACCCTTACCAATCTGTGAACCACTCTTACCAGTCTGTGGCAGAGAACAAAATAGGGGTTTTTGCCTACCAGCTTCTGCTCTCACTGCTAGGAAAAGACATGGACCAAAATGTACCCTGGCACTCTTCATGAATGACACTGACACTACAAAGTCATCATGAGTAACTCTGTGCCCCCTGTGATGCTGGCTCAGGGATGTAATAGATTTATCTCTTCCACTGCGCTCAGTAGGAGAGGAGGATTTTCCATTTATAACAAGTGAATTTTCATTTCAAAAGCACTCACTGTATCCCTCAAGTTTTGGTTGGCAGACAGAACAAAGGTTTTTTTTGTTTTCAATCTATCAATTTATCATTGAAATAAACCCAGTAATGAGAAAGTTGATACATAATTTAGACACGTATTCATGATGGCTCCTCATCAAACTCACTTAAACAAGCTTTCTCTCTTCAAAACTCTGGAATCAGTTTTTTCACTTCGGCTACAAAGGCACTTGCCAGTTATCAGAGTACTTCAAAAGGACAGAGCTCAACTATCTCATTCCTTTTGCATGTAACAAATATATGGGGAATTTCAAAGCTAAACTAGTTCAAACGCCTGCTGCCAGCAGGAGACACATTTGGGCTCTGCTTTTGCTCATCCTCATTTCATAAAGAGAAGAAATAAAAATCAGAAAAAAACTACAGCATTTATATCTAGATTCCATGCTCTAAAGTCAAAGAACGGGGCAGGAATGCTGGACAAATAATTGAAAAAACAAAAGTAAGGTCTCCCTTATTACTGGAAACAAACAAGGAAGAAGTCAATGAAAACATGTAAATAATTCTTTTTCAGTCAATTATACAGGCCAAGTTAAACCTTGTTATGTAGGTTTAGATTAGAAGAAATTCTTTACTGTGAGGGTGGTGAGGCACTAGAACAGGTTGCCCAGAGAAGCTGTGAATGTTGAATTCCTGGAAATATCCAAGGCCAGGTTGGATGGGGCTTTGAGCAAACTGTCTAGTGTAAGAATCTATGCCCACATCAGGGGAGCTGGAACTAGACGATCTTTAAGATTCCCTCAAACTCAAACCATCCTATGATTCCCCCTGCCATGTGGGTGCCCAAGAGCACAGAAGTGCAGCCATGAGCTTGTGTAGCAGCAAATTCTAAGTTAGAAATTATGCACACTGTGATTTTCCCAGCAGTGCCCAGAGCATAAAGCAAATCCGAAAAGAGCTGAGGGAGTTAAGTCAAGCCAGGGTTCCACCTCTGTAGCATCATTCCGCAGAACTCACTGCAAGGCCATTTTCCAGGAGGAATGCAAGCTTGGGCAGCATTCAGGGCTGCACTGCCTTGGGCCCAGGGCTGCACCAGCACGTGCAAAGGAAGCACAGAGCTCATCATCACCCAGCAAAACTCCCCGCATCGCTCTCTCCATAGAGGAGAGCTATTTCTGACTGAAAAGTATCAGAATTTCTGTCACAAGGACATCTTGGGTCCTTGGGGAATATAATTTCTCAGTTTAAGAGAAATAAGAAATAACCAGTGGTAACCCTCCAGACTTGCTCAGTTACTTCTGAGGCACTTGTTACTCCACCAAGGCTCCTGGTACTGGACGTTCCCTCTTGATTGGTAACTGGAACATTCTTTTATTTCACTGCTATTTTGTCACAACCTGACACTGTACGAAAAACCCTGTGGGCTGCAGATCTGTGATTCTGGCAGACGATGCTGAAGTGCATTGGTCATTGTTAACAGAGGAAAAGGGATAAAATTTCCCCAGAAATGTACCCCTGCAACAAGTCTCTTGTGTAGATAGCATGTAACAGAATAACAGTTCCTTTTGCACTGCTATATTTATTCAGCTTCCCTTGCTTAGATGAGCCTGAATATTTCCTGATCTTACCTTTTTTGATTATTGGCCATGGAGGTTACAGATAGTGTATAAAATGACCTCTAATAAAATGACAGAAGGATAGAGACAAAGTGCAAAAGTTAATTATGCTGTTAATTTGCTCCTATGTGGAAAAAAAAATGAAAAAATGACCTGTAATGACTAACGGGGACACCATTTACATCAGAACACAACCAACCTGATTTTTGTCAATATTCTCACAAACCAATAGATACCCAGGTAGCTTCTTTTAGTCTTAAAAATTATTTTATTATCATGCCTTTGATATAAGTAATTCTTAATAGAGTTCTGTCGTGTCAAATGCTGGGTGGAGGGGAAACACACGCATTTCTAGAACAAGTACATCTGCATTGTAGCCTTAAAAATATGGCAAACTCTGTGAAACCCTGGCAGGAAAGTGCCCTATTTTAGCAGATAATGCTCTCCCAAGTTTCTGCATTTAAAGTATGAAGCCTATGTGGCAACCAGCAGTAAATCTCAATTGTATTTGTGCTTCAGACAGGAGTGGTTAAATCATGTCAGTACAAAGCAGAAGAAAATAAAGGTTAAATGGGTAGAGAATGATCAACACTGGTAGATCAATGCTACATATCCAAACATTGCAATATTGGCTGCAGAAATTTTCAGTGTTATGCAAAAATTTTAAATAAAAATGGGTATTGTACCTTAATAATTTATTTATAGTCAGTCAGGTAGAAATGCAGACCTGTATGCATGGAGAAAGTCTATCTGTTCATACTCACATATGTTTGAAATATAGATGCCCTTCAGAAAATGCTCCCCATATCATCTTACATATTAAAAAGAAAAGAAAAAAAGAAATTATTACTCCTAGCAAGATAATGTAATAGTTTAAGGAGAGGAAGCTAAACTGGTGCAGAGGCTAATAAAATCAAACTTCATGCGTAAGAGGAAGAAGTGAATCATACAACAGCTTTATGACTCAATAGTAATGATGGAGATAACTGAACCAGACAAATCCTTTGTCTCCACAGCCGATGTGAGTGGATCCAGAAGGCTTTCAGGAGATGTTTTGCCTTTAAATAAGGGAGCTCCAGACAAAAAAAAAATTGCATATGGACATTGACCCTGACACTGCAAAGCACAGTACAGCTGTATAGCTGAGACACAGAACAGTCTTCACAAGATAGAAATAGTTAACAAAAAAATCTGTAATGGCTTTTAGGTCTGCTCAGAGTATACACTGCAGTGTCCTAAAACCAGGTATTTTTCCTCATATAGGGCACAAACATAATGCTTTTTATTTTCTCAATTTTCATCAGAGTTTCCCTCCAAAGAGTAGTGAGACATTCCTGCATTTACAGAAAGGACCTGTGCACATGGTCACAGTCAAGAACAGCAGAAATTGCAATCCTGACCTTGAACAGCAATCTGTATGTGCAGAAAGTCAACCAGCAGCTGAGCAACCACCTATTTTATAATGAACCCTATGTATGGCAATAGAGCTCTGTGAAATTTGATACAAAGTGAACCTGCCTAGGATTTATTCTAAGTGCACGCAGAAAGTCTGCTTCAAAGCGACAAGGCATGTTCCTCACAAAAGGGCAAAAAATAGCCATGTTCTACCATTATGCCCACTATGCCTCCAGTATGCCAAGGACATTAAAGAGCAATGACCAGTAGGGTCAGTAACCAAGGAGTAATTCCTAGCACTCTATAATTACTGTTTCCTCTGAGCAATACAAAGCAGCTACAGAAAAACCCATCTTTTGTGGTCCCTTTCATCTCACTTGAAATTTCCTTTCTCTTCTATGTTACTAACAGTACATCAGACAAGCTCTTTTTTTACAATGCAGAGGAAACATCATGTTAGTGAAAAGGTACATCTTATCCAAGGATAATTTTGTTCATTAATAAAAGCCTAAGGGCTTTTGTTACTTCTATCAGGGGTATCTGACATCAGTCTGAGCATTTTCACCACAATTCCTGTGTAGTCACTTATATTTTTTAGTAAGTGTAATAAAAATACTGGGAGATGAGATTTTGCCACACTTCTGAAATTCAGACCAATATTAAAGCACTGAAACCAGGAGGAAAACAATGCCCTACCTTCCAGATTTATTGCATTTTATTTCAAATTTATGCAGGTGTAGATGCCTGGCGAAGTATAACGAAGAGGTATAATAAAATCAGGCATGTTTTAAAAGTTGGATTCATACATTTTGTACCTTTGTTCAAAATATTCACAGATTTGTGAAATTACTTTTCTCATATATACTGTCATTATTCATGTCTAGAAAGCCCATGAAGCAGCTAACTAGCCAGCCCACAGAAGAGAGCATAATACAGCCAAAAAGCATCTCCTGAGAAGCCCTGTAGCAATATTCTCACTTGAGGCATTTGTGGCACTTCGAGAAGGAAGACTTCACTAAATGAAGAAAAAAGGCAACCTAAGAAATAATAATGCCAATCAAATAGGAAGATGATGTGGTGCCTGATCCAAAATGCATCTATCAAGCTCTTAATTCTAGAACAGTAATACAACAAATAGAGGAACAGTAAGTAGTAGTAATGTGGCCACAAAATCTTTTCTAACTGTATACAAGCACTTCTCTACCTTTGTGTTTGTAAGTGGATGCATACATCCCATAAATAGGCAGGAACATCCCTCACTGAGAGACTCAAGCAACAAAGAGGTCATTCTCAGGTCATGAAAATTATTTTCTGTTTCTTTTCACTAACATTATCTTTGATCTAAAGTACACTTCTAATTTTAACTAAAGAAACTGTAGTTGCAGATACTCAAAATCATATTAAAAGACAGATTTGGCACAGTTCACAAACAAAATCAAAGCCACATGATTACAATACAGAGAGAAAACCTTTTGGGAAGTGACCTGGTATTCCCTGTTTTTACTAACCCTGTTACACCTTATGATTCAGCAGTTCATTCTTATTTAATTAAACAATCTGGAAGAAAATCCTTTTAATGAAATGATTATATTTTTGTGTTAAAAGACAAAGTTGTTTGGATTGTTTCATCAATTATTAGCTTTCCAGTATTTGACACATTTTCTACTTATTTTTTATGTATATGTCACTTCCAACCTGATCTTAACTTTTATGATCACAGTGTGATGACTGCCAAAAGCATGCTTCAGGATATTTTTTCCAGCAGTCTGCTAAGCCATAAAGAAAAAAGAAGTAGTTACAAAATGTAATTAATCTAAAAAAATGTGTTCAGATTTTAGGAACACAGAAATGGGAAGGCCAAGGGACTGAAGATTACCATACTGACCACTAAAAACTGCACCTAATAAAAGGCGACAAGTTTGGCAAAGAGCAGCCAACACATAAAACCCACCAAGCCACACTACTAACCCTACACAAAGGAACTATATTTTTCTCTCCAAACAACCCAGTGATATTTGACCTGGTTCTAACCACAGAACCATTCTTCTTCTACACATAGTATACAATAAGGACATTTTCCCTTTTAGCTGTAGCAAGAACCAACCCTGAAATTGCACTGAGAGCTCAGTTTTATCTTGTTTTCCTTCATGTAGGACTTGAACCATCAAATATATACATACCTTTAGCATATTAGTACTGGAGGAGTTCGTCTGGAATGTCAAGTCAAGCACACTCAGGAGTTTGACAGAACAAGGCATTACAGATTCAAGCAAAAGCAAATTTGAGAAAAGATTTTCCACTGACTCCTGTAAATTTTCAATCAAGTTTTTATTTCTGAAAAGATCCTTTCTGGCTGCAATTTTTCTATCCACATTTGGTTTCTATCCACATTTCACAGTTTTTTTTAAGCAAAAGCTTTTTGCCTCTTTGTAAGTTATCTGAGGGTAAAAAAAAAATACAGGGCCTATTCAACAGCTATTTTATTTTCAAAGGTATTTTCCTTGTAGTCATGTACCTAGAAAAATTAATTTTTCATGTTAGAATTCTCCAGGTGGTCTGTTTTCACTGAAAGCTTCTCTTCAAACCAGGTATGAACCAAAAGATTTTACAAAGCTTGACAACACCATCTTGCAATATGAGATTTAGAATCCTGAGAGTATTTGAAAAGCTACTACAAGAAATGTGCAGAAGGCCACATGGGTGTAGTGGGGTGTTGATGCCTAACTGCCCGATTTTGCTTAAAAAAGAAGACGGAAGGAAAAAATCACATCAATGTTACACTATTGCTATGATAAGATAACTATTTCAAACTCTCCCCTGTTAAAGAATTACCTTTTTTTTNACAGAGGGAAACCAAAGCAGCACTTAGCAATAAGGCTGTGCTAGGGCCAAATGCATTCCAGGATCCCAGGGTAAGCTTTTTGTCTCTCACTGGACCTGGTAGTCTAGTACTGCAACCCCATGAAAGTGATAAACTCAAAAGGTCTGCTTGAAAAAGATTTCACACCGGGAACAATGCTGTTATCACATCTTATACTATTCAGAAGGCCCCATTAGAGCTAAATAATCAACTCAACATGTCAAAGGAAGCAGGATATGAGGGCAAACCTAAGTTAAAAAAAAAAAAAAAAAGTCCAAGAGATAATTTCAGGAACTGTGAGCTTCCTGACTAGAAACAGCTTCCAGACTCCCACCGAAAAGTTGTTTTTTCACGGCTGCATAGCTTACAAAAAACCAAGCTAGAAGATAACACTGTAACATAGGAAGCCAGACTTTATAAGGCTTTCTGGCCCTATGCATTATACACGCCTGCTACGAGCATCTCATGCTTTGGCTTATAGTTTTTTCAAATAGGCAAAAATAGTCCAACAATGATGTTTTTCCTCAGAAAAAGAAAGGTTCCTATTTAGGATTGCTTGTTAATGGAAAGTGGCTTGAGTCTGATAAAGAAATAAGAAAAATCACTTTACTATACTGATCATTAAACAATGGGCATTAAAAAAATCAACCAAACAAAAAGCCCCCCAAAACCCCAAAAACACATACCAAAAAAGCCAACACATCAGTGAGAGCTGGTAGTCCCTCCTGGCCAGCATGCACACAAGCATGATTATAAGGGACGGTCAGAGTGCAGAAAGCCATTATGGATTTTAACCATGGTTTACTCGAAGCTGCCACTCCAGCAGTGCAAGTCTCCTCAAACAAGCATTGATACCATTGTCACAAAGCCTGTACCAGGCTCCAGGAAAGGACAGACACCACTGTGCCATTACTGAACAAAGACTGTGCCTGCTCTCGGAGTGCCTGCTAAGTAAGCAAAAAAAGAAAAAAAAAAGAGAATAGAACCATATGGCAAGCACAGGGCAGGCCATGATCTTACCACAGACCTCATTAACCCCTTTTCCTCCCTTACCTTTAAGAACTGCTGTGACAAGAGTAATTACTAAGGAGAGATCTGAGGAAGGATATAAAGCACAGCCTCTGACTCTGCTGCAGGGAATTTGTTTGCTACCTAGGATGCCACAAGAGTACAAGAAAGGTGGTTTGAAAATTTGCTCAGTGGACAACAGAACCATCATTATTAGACCAGAAATAAAAATTAATATTTTAACTAACCTCACACTGAGGTTTTAACATCTACTAATACTTTGTCTGCTAATGTTTCAGAAACAACAAAATTAAGTACCACTTCTAAATTATACTCCAAGCCTTTGGACTCAAAGAAACCTCCAAAACAGGCCAAATAAGTAATATTTAGATCAAATAGACAACTGAATGAGTGCAATTTTTTTAAGGAACAGTTCAAAATGAAGAAACAGACAGTATGGTGTAAGAAAAGCAAGATTGAGCAAAATTAAATCACTTCACTGAACAGTTAGTATACAAGCAAGTGAATAATAGCAGAGAAAAAAAATACACAGCACTCACTTCTCATTACGTTGAAATTTTTCTTGAGTACATGGCTAATATGGTTCCACCAAAAAAAAAAAAAATTAAGCCTTATGATATTTTTGACAGTCTGAGGAGCAGTACTACAGAGCTTTTCTTCATGGATTTTCTCTACAGAAATATCCTAACAGATGTAATTTTGGTATCACATCAATGCACACAAGGGAAAGCAGGATGACGCTTGATGTTCAGCTGCTATTTGCTTATCATTTGGCTTTATAGCTACATGTTTCTATTTACATGAAGGGATGAAATGTCCTATCTTACGGTTTTATTTTAGGTTTGCTGAATTGTGTTTACAGTCACACAAATACACCTACAAAGAGAACACAAGTTTTGTGAAAATTATGCCCCAACTGGTGAACATAACATTTTTCAGGTAAATTACACAAAACTAGAGAAACATTTTTATTGTGCCCTTCCTGTGTAGGCTCATGTAAATCCCATGAATGTTCTAAACCAACATAGATGAGTGAAAGACAGTTATTTTTTAACCAGTTAAGTGAGGAAGACAGAGAAGCTGACAACGTCTGCATGGAAATTTTGCCTCCTCCTTCTGCCAGAAGATTTTGCTCTGAAATAGAACTAGACAAAGTTGGGGGTTTTTTCCCCACAAGTGAACGATGTAAGAACGATGCAAGCATCATTACTTATCAGTAAGAGAGTAAATGCTGATATTCTAATTATTGTGACAGATCAGATTCACACCTTTATTGATACAGAGATTAGAGTGTTATTGTTCCTCTCTGAGCATGCAAACTCAAAAACCACTTCTGGCTTTCATGAAGGGCTGGAAACATTAATTCATAAAAATACAAAGTTCTACAGAATACAGAAATATTTTAGCACTTCTGAGATTTGAAAAAACAATGTCAAACCATATTACTCCAAACTCTGTGCCAAACTGCCCACCAATTGAAGAAGGATTATTGTCTGAAGTGATCAGACTGCAGTACAATACTACATTTAAACATGTTACTGGTAGTGAGCAGAAACGTAGCCTGAAGTAAGTTTGAAGAGCTGGCATAAAGATCACTACACCGATTCATAATATCATTTATTTATTCACCTATTTATTCTAACTTGAGTACCCACATTTTAATGAAAGGTTAAAACCCAGATGTTTGAAAGTGCAAAACCTCCACACTTCAAATGCCTGAGGACATATGAAAGAAACGAGTTAAGATCTGGATAAGTAACATTCTCTAGTTTTTATTGTTTCTTTTTTTCCATTACACATGGTCCTGGCTATATTATTTAATATAGAAAGAGACTTTTTCTCTTTAAAATTATTCTGTGCTGGACTTCTTGTTATTGTTTGTGGGTTCACTCATTCAGTTCTGTGGTATGGGATTACTCTATCACTCCTAGATTTGACTGTGATTAGTTGTAAAGGAATAACAGATGTAAACAAATGGGCACAGCCAAGCATGGGTGGCAGCAAACCACAGAAGCAGCCCACTAACTGTTCTAATGAGCACCACGTAAAACACATGTGCAATGCACTCTGAAGATACACTGCTTTCAGTGACACTGTGCATTTCAGAGGTCTAAAGAGACATGACAGATTCCCCTCAGAGTATATTTTCTGTTAGATGTACTTTTTCTGTCAAATATAGGAAATTGAGATTTTACTTTGGCATCAATATTCTTTGCCTGGATACTGAACCTGACACTTTTTGCTGGCTGAAATTCCTAGTGCTCCTTTTTTATTACAGAAACTTTGATGTAGGCAATTTCAAAGAATTATTATGGAAGCAGAATCCTGGGTAGCAGACCAAGTTAAGCCCCACTTCTTTTTAAGTTCAAGTGTCTCCACTGGATCTGTACATTGCAAAAATTATCCAAAAGGCAACGAAGCAAGCCAAAAGCATCCAATCAATGTTTATATAGTGGAGCTATAAATCCTACTTTACGTCACTGCACCAAAACTTCATTTCTCACCATAAGAGGGGATAGAAAAACACAGTTTTTCTCCTCTAAATTTTTTAAGGCTATGGCATTGTAATTATTTTCATAAACCTATATCCTATACATAAGGTATAGCATTAAGATAAAGCGTCTTTTTTTCCAAAAACTTCCAAGCACTTACCTTCATTCAGAAACACTTGTGCATTTTTAATTTATCTTACCACTTACAGAATGTTAGAAGTGGAAGACAGAGAGGCTTATTAAAACTACTTACCCAGAAGAGAAGTTTATCTAAAAAAACAAAATACTTAGTGCATGCTAAGATTTCCCCTGGAAATCACTATGGAAATACAAATGATGCTGTGCTCCTGTAGCACTTACATGTCCTTCATTCTGGGGAACAGGAGGCCAGGATTTCCTGAGGTTAAAATACAATACAGAAGATAATCACTCTTGAGTTTCTCCACCAAATCAAAATATTCCAAAAGTTATTGAGGATTTTAGGGTGAGTTGAGCTAAGCTGTCATAAGAAGTGAAACAATAATGGCAATTATAGAGAAGAATACAAGACCAGTGTAAGCTACTCTAAGCAGACAATAAGATGAAATATGAAATAATATAACATGTCAGACTCTGAAAGGAACAAGCCCTGTTCTGCTGCAAGGCTAGTAAGTGAACAAAGGCAGCAGTCTCACAGCATTGCAGTGACTGGAAAACAGCACTTTGAAATTCAGTCACTTGCCCAGAAGGCTATTCCACGATTCAAGGTAAAGTTTTTGAGAACAGCAGAGAAATATCTTGAAGAAATTGGAGGTCCTCTAAAGTAAAGCATGAGGGAGAAGAAATTTTCATTACAAAGGACCCAGAAAGAGAGAACAACAGGCAAACTTGGCAGCCTGAGCTCAAGCAGCGCTCTCACCTGAAGCCTGAGAAACAGAGGTGCCAGATGTGGAGCCACCAGACCACAGCCCTCAGACAAGCAGTGCCTCGGTGCTGCATAGTTCTGGAGATGGAACACAGACCAGTTCCCCCAAGTGCTGTGCTCAGACTCGGAGACAGGCAGCAGTGGGTCACCAGGTTAATGTTTCCATGGCCTTGCTATGAGGGAACAGCTTTTTGTTATCATTCATCCTTGGAGACCAAGAGCCCAGACCAATCACCCATAGCATCCTGCTGTTCTCACATCATCTAAAATTGCAAAGAGCTACCACGATGGCAATAAGAAGGACAAAAAGGAGAGGAGGGGGATATCTTCATTGACTGCTCATGCCACAGAAAACACCACATAGCACTGGACTAAGAACAAGCAGAGAAACGAACATTTCTGGGGATTTGTTCATATTTTTTTTCTTAATTTAACTTGCTAGCTTCAATCCTATCGGATTTTTTCCTATGGGTTTTTTTTTTTATATGATTGTTTTCTTACTTCATGTCTTCACCTTTTTCTTGTAAACCATCTCCTCACTACTGAGTTTAAACAGTTCATTACTTTCTCTCTGATGAAGTATTCCTCACTGAATAGTGGTTTCCACATGTGACCTCATCACTGCTTAATCCTTACCCTTTGCTTTATGTCCATCCATCCTGAAAAACACTCTGTTTGGCACAGTAATAGCACTAATTCACTGGAGACCTGTTGGACACCCAAGGCAGCAGCAGCAGCACTTATGCGCCCTGGGCTACTGCCAAATTAATGTATTTGCATTTATATTCTTTATGGCCTTGACAAGCACTAAAGTAAAACCAGTGCTTGGCCTCCTAGAGGACCATAACTCAAGCACTTGGAACTGATGGAACATCACATGCATTGGAACAGTGCTGGGACATGCACGGTCCCAGTTTATGTGTCAAAAGGTGACATGACTTTAGCTGCTGCCTCTACAGCTGAGTGCTTCGAAACTTAGTGCTCCCTCTGAGCCATTTTTTAACCTTCCTCTCTTACATTTTTCCATTATATCCATCATCACAGTATTCTTACCTCTGGAAAATACCTTGTAGCCAATTTCTCCTTTCACTTAGCTCAGTGAAAAGCAGTGCACTGCATAACTGTTCCTAGAAAAGCCATCTCATTGCTTCCACTACTGCATTGACTTTACTATCCAGGAACAAAGTATTCATCTTTCTTCTAAGCGATATAAACTTGAATTAAGTAAAAAGTATCCTTAACAGTGATGTTTTGGTCCATGACACAGACCAAAATTACATTTCACCTACAAATTATTCTCAAAAGTCAAATTAATACAAAAATTATATATACTGTGATTTTACTTTTACTAGAATCATGCAGAGTTTTGCCCAGTTCTTTCTCTTCTGATAATTCTAAAACTGGTAACACTTGATAATGAACTAAGAACACTTCTTAATTCATTGTTTGCACTCCACTTATCAGTGAAATGTAATTCCAGTGTCAGTCTACAAACATGGCTTATGATTCATGGTTCCTGAGGAAATTTCACAGAGACACAGGTCTGAAACCATAATTACGACATTATGACAACTTTATGAGTTGACATGTCAAACACAGTACAGCATTTCCATGGGAAAAATGAAAAGGTCAGGAATTTCCCTCCAGAGTTGTGATTAAAAAAAAAACCACAACAACATAGAAACTATGTAAAGAAGTGAAGAACAGAGAAAGAACTATATAATTAAGTTTTGCACTAATATCCAAAGTGTTCTTTGAAGAAAGAAAACGTGTTTTTTTAAGAAATCATAATAGTTATATTCAATTTGACTACTTTAAAAAAATATATTTATTTTGTTAGGGAAATGTGAAAAAAAAGTAGAAGTTTAACACAGTAGTATCCAAAAGAATTAGAACAAACAACTTCATCTTTGTGATATCAGTTAGAGACACTATTTCACATAGAAATATCAAGGAAAACCTAGTAACAACAATGCCATCATCATTTCTACAAAAAATGTTTCTTTCCTTGCCTCTTTTCACAGAATACCTGCTTATTACAATACCTCCAATCCCACTGGGAACGAATGTCTCCCAGTGTCGAATATCATTTTTTCTGAGGGTGTCAACCTCCAGATTATTAAGAAATACAATAAATTTATATCTGTCCTCATTAAAATTTCTGTGATGTTTCCTTTAATGGGTGGGTTGTTTATCCTGGTCCTTTATTTAGCTTTCAATTTGAACAGCCCCACCGCACAAGACAATCTTGTCAGTGAAGGTGTGAAAGCGGCATGGACAAGTTTAACCTACTTAAGTGGGTGACAGCAGTGATGGAAATGCAGGTTTAAGCACAGGCTAGCACTACAGATAAGCACCAAAAAGTTCCAGTTACAACACCCTCAGGCTCTTTTAACAGAGAGGAAAACCTCTGGTAACATATTTTCATCTCTACCACTGGATTCAGACACTTGACTAAACAAAGTATATTTTCTGGTACAGCTGCAGTTTTATTTATTTCATGGATACCCTATGAAGAGATGGGGTTTTGCCTCTCTCTTCTGAATAAATTTGTCCTCCACACATATAATTACCCATATATCAATAATTTAAAGAGTGAAACTTTCCTTGAACATCTTCTTAACTCTCGTGTGATTTCAGAGTCCGTTTGAGCCTTAGTAAATAGGCTTGCCATGATTCTTCAAAGTAAATACAACTGGAAAGATCTCAAAACAGACAGATCTTTTTAACTGGCATCAAAACACTTCTTTCTCTTTTGATATAGCCTACAGAAAATCCTTCCTAGAATAGCGGGCACCCAGTAAACATTTTCTGCTACCACACTATAACTGTTCACATAGCAACACATCAGTACTCTTGGGAGAATTCTGTTTCTTTTCATCTAAAGAACTTTCACAGACTTTTAACATTAGCTAGATTCTTTCATGTCTTTTCTCTATTTGTGGAGAACTAAATGAAACAGTTATTCAAGATGCACCATATCCCTCTAACCTATCTGCTCTTACCCCTTCAATACATGAGAAAGTTTTAGAAAGTTACCTTCGGTATTTTTGTTCCCATTCTCTAAGACCACTTCCTTTAAAAAGTTATTTATGTTTTTCCCCTTTGAAATTACTGAATTGCAGACAAAGCAAGCTCTTGACTTGAAGGTAGTTTAAGCGTAGGGGATCTTTGAAGATTTTGAGTCTAATGTGAACATTTGAAACACTGTTTTCTGGGGTATCTTTCATTTGGCCGCCTACCAATGGCATTCGGGTTTGCCTTGATCCTCTGGTGAGACAGGACCACTGTGTCCGCAGTGTTACAGGGACTGACCTCACTCCTGCGAGTCAAGCAAACAGGCTGCCCGGAGAGACCTTTCCCTGAGTGCACTGTAACTTTTTACAGAGCTGATAAAAAGTTCAAAATATCTTTTTCTGTAACATGTAATAATGCTTCAAGTTTTGAAAAATGGGTCAATCTATGCCAGGAAATCACCTGGAAAAAGACTTAGTAAACAATAGGTGAATTTCAATGCACCACACAAGACTGGCAAACTGAGACTTGAATTTTAACTATACCTTCACTTTTCAAGCTGATTCATAATTTTGTAATTTTATGTGTTTATTCATTTTTCTTAAAACTTACTTAATCAAATTATATTAGGGAAAAAAAAATCTTTGTTCAAGTGAAACATTGCCACTGAAGAATTATGACTATTGCAGGAAAGACCACTGCATAGCATCTCGACTGAATCTGGAAATCAAGGAATACAAACACAAGGCAGCAGACTTTTGATTTTTGACAATTCATAAGTCCAAAAAAATTTTTTTAAAAAATCACCACGACTGTCATGTTTTTAGATGGATATTTTTCCTCTTTTCCATTTTGGTAATTTTTCACATAACAATATCCAAATAAATTTTAAAAACACATTTTTGCTTTTCAAAGCTTTAATAATCAAAAGCAGTTTGGAAAGAGTTTCTCATTTGATTTTGGTGTTTGATTTTCAGTTGTTGGGGATTTTTGATCTCCCCAAGAACTTAGCAAAAAAGCCTGGTCTTTGAAGTAGTCTGAAATTTTAATTGCTACTAGGGATAGCCAAGCAAACAGGAAAAAAAAAGATCAGAGTATCAATTCTGCACATGCTGAAGATCATGAAACCTTTTGCTAATAACACCAGTAAAAGGAAAATGTCCCAATTGTGTATGTCACAATGTTCACAATTGTCTGTGTATGACTAGAAATTGGAAAAGCATGGGCTTCACATACTATAGCCACCATTAAACTTTTTATTGTGCACACTCAACAATACAAAACAACTTCCAACATGAGATCAGGTATAATGATGTGCTAATTTGTATTTGCATATTATATTCAGACATTCTGGGATTCATTTGTTTATCAAACAGAAGAATTGACAAAATCTCACAGTCATTGGTGCTGTTCTTTTCAGATTTTCATACCACTGCTTTATGAAAAGGTAATTGCAGCATGAATATGAAAGGCTGGAAAGTTGACTGGGTATCTGTTTTAATGCAGACTCCTAAGATAAGAACTAAAGTTAAGTCTTTCCAGTCTTTTAATTTTATTTTTTCTTACTGAGTATTCCAGGAGCTTTAAAGATCAGCTCGGCAATTACCCCAGAGATTGGAGCACCTTCACATCCACATTGTTACAGAGCCCAGGAAATAGATTCTCTACAGCCAATAATTGAGAGGTTGGATTTTCCCTTTCTATGAGGACCTTTAGGAAGATTTCTGATACAAAATGTGCACAGACACATGAATATGTACACACAATCACATTATTTTAATTTACAGTAAGTTATTTCATATTATTGTTAATGACTTATGAAGACACATATAGCCCACCCTTGAGTCTTGCTTTCACAGTACTTAATAGTTTAAGCAATATATCAAACTTCGGATCCCTTGATCTCACTGGCAAAGCTTCAATTGACTTCCTGCATGCAGAACTAAATCCCATATATATTTTCATGCTATTTAATTTTGACTGATCTCCTAGATGTACATTCATCATTGTAAATCAGTTAATGGGAAAGCTGGAAGAAGCAACTCTTGACATATATTTCTTGAAATGCGGTTATGCATGTCTGATAAACTGCTTCACAAATTAAACAAGGCCAACCCCATTTGCCAAGTAAACACAAAAAGAAATTATTCTGCATTAATTTCAAACTATTTTTAAGCAACAAAGAGTAACAAGAGTAACCAAAGGGAAAGTAAGAGAAAAGCAGGATGTCTGAACTGAATTGGACCTATGTCTAACCTAAAGCAATTGTAGGGAAAAGTTTGATCCACAGTCCTGTTTTTTGCAAAAGTATTAATGGTGAAATTATTACAATTTTTTTTTGCTTGCTTCCATTCCTAGACACTAGGTTAGACCCTGTACACTTACTATCTCTTGTAATCCCATGCTCTTTTACTCAAGAGATTTCCATGTGGACAATATGCAATGACAGATCCCAGTTCATACGGGACTGCAGCAATCATCTCACCATCTGCTGAACCACTGATGTCATCATTTGTGTATTCCTTTTATGTATCTAAATGTAAATGTGATTTCTATCTCTGTTCAAAGCTTTGAAAGGGACATTTAATGATAGAGCTATAAATAGCAGAGGAGGATCTCTATCTGGGATTCCTCCCTGGTCTTTTTAATGTACATTACCTTTCCAGCAGCCGCAGCTGCTTCAGTTTTCCTGAGATTCTGCTGGAGAATCTCCTACAGAAAGGGTTTCTGCTCTAAACCACAATGTTATAAACAGATTGCTGACTAATGTGCCACGTTCTTGCGCATTACAATTACAGCTTCCTTCTAGACAGTACAATCTTGATACACCCTATAATGAAACATTTAAGGCTGGAGAAAACAGAAAGTCTACAGAATCTGTACCAAAACCACATTTTTTTAGTCTTCTCTGTTTCTTCTCCTCTATTTCACCCTTGCTGTATTTTGAGAGCCTGTTTCTAAAAGACAACTGCAGTGACTAAAAAAGGGGGTAAAAAGGATAGAAATAACAGCAGAAAGAAAAGAAGAGAAAATGTTTTAAATGAATCGTTGCATAGAAAAATATACATGCCATTCCCCATTTTCTAGGGTGCAATGAGTCTAAATTATAACTGGAAGCTTGCATGGGTTTCAACCTACATTTTTTATACCAGCAATAGGGTACAGTCTATCTAGCTCAATGTTCACATATTTAATACAAATAATCTGGGAAGTACTCTGGGATGACAGGCACTGTCAGTAAGTAAATTTTAATTTGTTCAGCTATGGATGATCACTTTTCCTTTGCAACATGCATCTCTCCCCGACTCTAGTTAATAGCATGATGCTCAATGCCTCACATCCATCTGGTTTATGCTGAAGGAAAAAAAATAAAAACCATGAGATCTGTAATTTGTATTTAAAGCTACTTAATGTAAATTTTGATAGCAAGTGAATAAGGAACTCATAAAGACACCATATTCTGTGCTATTAAGTCTGTACAGAGTGGATGAGTATGAGCAGAAGACAATGCCACTAAGTCATTAGAGAGGACACTAAAGAACCCTTCTTTTCCTGTTTAGATCATCCTAATACTTTCAGCTCCTAGAAAAGAGAAAATGAAGAATGGGCTGGACTGCATCAGACAGTATTTCCAGTTTCTGTGGCGCCTGGCCAACTCAGATACCAAATGATTCCCTACCACAGGTTGCCACAAGGTGTGCAAGCTCTGCTGCCCCAGGGTCCCAGAGGGTGAGCTGCGGCGCAGGCACAATAAACACTCTCTGCAACTTCGAGGAGGAAGTCAGAGGTACACACAGGCACTAAATCTTCTTCTAGTCTGCAGATCAAATAACTGAGCACTCCAGATTGACCTCATATTGTGATTTCACTGGGACTACAGGAGCAGCACTGGAATGCTACCCAAAGGTGCAATTTTCCTGGGACAAATCTTAGGAAGCATAAATATAATAACAGTTCTGTTTATATTTAAACAAAGCATTTTTGGAGCCTTTTATTGATTCTTCATACAGGACTCATTCCACCTTCTGATGACTCAGCTATTTTTAACTACAAATTTCTGAAATTGCCCTATCATATGGAATCATATTTTAGTAAGCCACTGAATATAGAAAATCTATTGGTAAATCTATTGTATCTACAGTACTATTGCAATGTTATTTTAGGAACAATATGTCATTAGCCACCTATGGCTGGTCTTTTCAAAAGCACATTTCCATATCTTTAGTTTTCAGGGCTACTGGTAAAACATTTCACAAAACTTATGATACATTCATCTCTGTTCATTCCACTTCACATTAATAGTAAATTTAAAGAATTGTGTTGGACACTCAAGACAAGACAGCCTCATCGCAACTATTTCAGTTTCAGACGGTCAAGTCACCGGACTTTGCAACTCAGCGGAATGTTATGTAGCACAACTGGTGCTATTTCAGATGCTATTGTTTCTCAATTCTATCACCTTTTCTCACACTGATACATTCAGTGAATAGCTTAATCAGCTACAGTCAGCTTATTTAAATGGTAGGGAAATGTAGCAAGAATGGAAGCAGCATTCCATCCCTGGAAATGAATAGAATGGAGAAAAAACAGAAGTTCATTCCTAGACTATAAATACTGGTATGTCAAATGTCAGTATCTGGAGAACTAAAACAAATGAAATAATGTGCAGGAATGAAGTAGCATCTAGCCAAAATCAGCAGTTCCAGAAATTAACTTTTTAAGCACAAATAATAAAACTGAAAACCACCAAGCACTCAGAAGATCCCTGCACCATGCAGTGTAGGTGGCTTACACCCCGCTCCTCCCCCACAGACTGAGAAGGCTACTCCTGGCCCCACAGGGTCTTTAAGAAGCACTTACTTGTGGGTTTATCTAGGCCAAGGGGCCCACAATCGTGCAGGGGTAGCGTCACAGCCTCTCAGGCTGAATTTAATACTTTTGCACACTGCGGAAGTGTGTGGCATACCCTGGACGTGTTGTGAGAGTGGTAAGATGCATGGGAGGCTACAAGACGTGACAAGGTAATGCTGGAAGACTGCTCAGGGGTAACAGCAGCAAACAGATCTGTGGCAGTAACATCTGTATCACCGTGAGGTGAGTCTTGGGGTGAACTGAACCTAAAACTGCACCCAAGCTTTGTTTCAGAGAGAACTGAATGACAGTGTTAAAAACAAGCAAACAAAAAAGGGAGCAAACAGACTTGCAAACTAGGAATTGGGGGTAGGGAGTGGGCCAGGAATACAAGTTATTTGGCTTTCTTCCTGTGCCCTATATTCATTTTGTTAAAACAGAACTAAGCTGTAAAAACATTAAGCATCAAACATAATTATTCTAAAGCTATTTTAAGGAGTGAGGACATCCACAGCTATGTATTTCTTGGGTCCTGAACTTGAAGTAAAATTACATGAAGAATTTGTTTTGGCATCGAAGTCAGAGCTTCAGAATAAAAGCTTAAAATCTAAAGATTTGTGGAACAGAGACCATGCCCTTGTTTCATTTTATTGTTGTACTACACTCTTCACACCAATATCCAAGAAATATCAATCACATCAATACCTGAGGACAAGTGTTACACTGCTGCAGGATGCCGTTAGAAATGCTTTCCATCAGTAGTTTCAGAACATCAGTAATTTGAGAATGTAAAAATGCCTATCAAGCTTACAGATAATTATCGAGACTTGACTTCAAATTCCATCCAATGTTTAGTCTATCCAGGAGAACAAAGCCTCCAGCTAGTTTTCCTTCTAGCCACTTTCCTTACCATGCCCAGCCTACAGAAAAGCCTCCACACTGGAACTCAAACAGGAATATTTTCAGGCTCTTATTTGGTCATTCTTTAACCATTCATCTCTGTCTGGGGAAAAAGTCCTGAGATTAATTAAGTAGCATGATAATAATTATCAAAGAACAAAACAGTGAAAATTTATAAGCATCTGAGGCATGTCAGCGCTGTCATATAAGCTCCTCTGGAAGGTAACTCCCACTCAAGAGTGGTATTAAGGAAAGCAGATGAAGACTCATTGGTATAAATAGGTAAAAGACAAGGTTTATCTTAGTCCTTACAAATTGTCTTTCTTATCAAATCCTTTGCTAAAAAATACATTTTCAAAGGTATACAGTCAAACTAAGACGAAACATTTTTTCTTGAAATCATGGACTCTGAAGTAAGCTTAAGGGACTCTATTTGGTTAGACCTTAATTTCTTCATTACAACATACTTTTCCTTAATACACAATATGATCTTGTGTTGGTTCAAGGGGGTGGAGCTATAGCTCCCAAGCAGCTTTGCAGTGAAAAGGCTTATTTTTGAAAAAATGCGGCTGCCTTCACATTCACACCTGAAGAAACATGCAAAAGTGTGTATTTGTGCAGAGAATATTTCAAATATGTGCTGACTGTGTATAAAGCAAACTTCTGAAATTCCTCGTGCTGCTTCCCAAAGCCCCACTTCATCTCTGTGCAAGCTGTGATTTTTCAGAATATTTTTGTGCACAAGACAGCTTTTCAAAGACCCCCTAAGTCTTGTAGCTTGTCTTACAAACATAAATCAAACCATGTCGGCCAACTCCTTCTGTAACAGAACTGCACCTTTAAATACCACTCATGCCAGATGGTCTCAGCATATAAAGCAGCATGAGACAACATATTAATGCTACTCAAACAAGCAACTTGTGCTAGCAGCAGACCAATGAAATCAGTCTCAGGCTGCTAAGCCTATCTGTCTCCATGGCAACATCTATTTCAGACAATTCTTCAATTTTCAAGTCAGATGAGCTTCTTGGCTCCTAAACTTCTCTATTCAGGAGGTGTTCCATTGTCAGGTACTTTTTATTCTTGTATTGGCTACTGTTATAATACAGATTTTATTTTTATCAGCTGCTTCATGGAGTATCAAGGAACAGATGCTCCCCTGTTTCTGTTTATTTATAGGCTTTTCGACTAAAGATTTGTACTGAAAGATTTTTACTGAAGGTTTGTAATATTTAATTTGACTATGGATTTGTTCCCTTGACTGCAACACATGGAAACCGTGCAAATATTGATGTCTCTGTTGTGACTCTCCCTATCAAAACTGGAAGAAAAGGAATTGGTTCCTTCTCCCTATTTATCTGCTACAAAGGCAGATTTTTAAACAAAACAAAAAACTGGGTATCTGCAGCAGGCAAATAGGGAGAGAAACTCTTGATGACTCCTCACCATATGTCCATTAGCATAGCTCAGTCAACACAAATATCAGGGCTACTTGCTACTAAGGAAAAATCTGACAGGAAGCAGGTAGGAACTTCCCCTTAAAGGCAAATCAAATGCTGAACCACATGCTATCTCTCAAGTAGCTCTACACCGGGTACATGGCACAGCCACACCTAAACCTAGCATGGAAACGAAGAACCTAGGCACGGAGAGGAGAATCTGAGTCACAGGGAGAGAGTGTTCTCACCCAAAAACACAAAAAGTTCCCAGCAGAGCCAGGAAAGCAGCCAGCCATCCTTTACCACAAAACAGCTTTTCCTCTCTATGAAACAACTTCTTACTATGGCAATGTTTAAAATTGAAGCATGTGAAAGGCCAGCTCCCAACCTCACAGCTTTTTTTCCTCTCCATCCCTCTATGTACTGATGTCACCAAAGATAAGGAAGACATTTCATCCAGAACGGCATAAACTTGGGCCACTCATTTTTTTAAGTGCAGGCTATTACAAAATCAGAGTCACATTTAGCTTTCTTTTTTTAGGGTACACATGCAAATTGGCTTAAACATTTAGGATTTTTAATTATCAGTATTTATAAGCCTCCTGCTTAAATTCAGATGTACAGCTCCCACTGACTTCAGTTTGATTTGTGGATGCTCAGCAGCTGGGTGGGAGGAAAAATTTGAGCATGGTCTCAGAGAGTCAGCTTACCATAGTCACAAGGCTTCCTTTGAAGTACCATTTTTCAGGTGTGTAAAAAGTGTCTATTTACATCTTAGATTCACTCCAATTTTGCTTATAGTTCTAGAATTGTGCTTTTGTGCAATGAGCCAAAATGCTGCTAAAACTGCAAAATATTTGGTTTAGTGCAGGGAAAAAAGGTTCATTTTGAATGCTCAATGTGCAAGGAATGCACCACTCATAACACTGAAGGACAACAATGTGTAACGGAAGGACAGTGATGCTGAGTTTGAGGGACCCAAAAATAAAATTCAAGTGAATGTTTTGCAGCCAGAAATGTCAGGAGACGAGCATGTGGCATGTATTATCCAGATATCTCTAATGTGATGGTGTGGGAAAAACAACTATGCAGAAAGTTTTAACCTTTGAAATGTCTCACTTTTCTTTCACTCTGTACCTTTGAACACTTAGTTGTATTTCTCATAGCAAAATACTGTATGATTTCTCTTGTTTGGAGAACTAATATGACAAATGTCTTGGCTGTACTTTCTATACAGCTATCAGATCATTAGACTAGCAAGGATGTTTTTGCCAAGAGAACAGTTCAATAAACCTTGGCAAGTCTGATGTCTTCCCTGATCAAACACCTCTTTTCATTTGGCTTTAAGGCAAATCCATACCAAAGCGAAAGTACTCAAAATGGCATTCAGGTTGCTCTTGCTTTGGGCAGACTCTCCAGCCAGAACAGTATCTTCGGTCATAAATCAGGCAGCTCACACTCCACAGCCATGTGCAGCTCCATGCAAAGAACAGCTGTCTCCGTGGGACTTTATTTGCAAGCAAACAAGGATGAGAGGTTTCACTCATAATTCAGTATGAACAACTTCCAGGAAGCAGCTACTAGCTTATGCAGCTGTAAATGTCTTGCTTTGGAAATTAACTAAAACCAAATGTTTGCTGCCTTTGAACTGCCAGCCACGGTTTATAATTCAAGACTCTCTCTTACCTGGCCATTGTAGGTACACAGAAACATTTCTAACATACGGCTTCATATTGGCCCAAACCTCACGGCACTCTGACAATACCTGCTCTGACAGGAAGACGTGACCAATGCTAATTCAGCTAGCACAGCACTGGTACCCAGCAGGAAACCTCTGTTTCAAAGGGAAGGGAACCATGGACCAAGGCCTCACTTTTAGTCGAGTGTCCTTTTCCCCAGCAGTGCCCCTGAAAGCAGCAAGAGAGGCAACAACTTCATTGCCAGGAACAGCTATTGCACCTTGGCATGAACAGTCGTTTCTTCATAGTATGGCAGAACTTGCATTCCAAAATCCAAAATCCCAGCACGTGAAGCTGGGACTAGCTCAGTCTCAGCACTGTTGCTCTGCAGAGCACCTAACCCACTCTCATACCACCAGCTTTCACCCTTACCCTGAGATATCTGATACAAGCTGATATATGGCAGACAAAAGAGCTCAACTTCCCGTCCCACAGCAGATCAAACCTGCCTACTTTGACACTGTTTTACTCATAAGGATTTCTTTTTACAACCATTTTACTATATAGACCTTGATGTCTTCATTTAGGCCCAGCATACTATAAAATAACCTTCATATATAACATCCCATTCCTACTGAATTAATTGAACTCTGGCTTTTGATGTGCACCTTATTCCAATATGAAGTTTACACCTTTTGCTCTGCTCCTTGAAACCTCAGCAATCATTTCAATTACCTTACCCAGAAGCCTAAAGTACATACTGTGGTTTTCATTTTTTCTTTGATCCCACAAAATTTTGAGAGAATTGACTTACTAGAATTGAGTTCACAGTTTAACTCCCAATTCAGTTGGAGGGAAAAAAAACCCTGAGAAAACAGAATAGCAAGACTCTATGGTAATATATGCATGAGACTTGTGTTTAGAAAGAAAATGTAGACCAAAAAAAAAGATGTGACATGATGTTTTTCTTTTGTTTTTTTGGTTTTTTTTTCCTTAGGAGGAACATGAATTAAAATAGGTATAAGCACTTAACAAAATAAATTAATCTCCTGAAAAAAAAGCTCAGACAGGGTTCATAAACTGTATGTTTTGCAAAGATAGCACATAAAGCACAACAAGGTGCATTAGATGATGATACATGAAGGCTGGGATTCACCAGATCTTAATCATAAGCTCTTGCACACATTCCTAAGTCAGAAGCCTAGCCAATGTTAGCTTCTCTTACAGTCAGTAGAGAAAACAGATGCTTTCAGAGGGCACTGAAGCATAGCCAAGAGGTGTTCCTGCTGACCAGGAAAAGGGAGATTACAGCATGAATATGCATGCCCACTATGTAGGCTTCTAAATCACATGCCATCTTTGAAAACAGAAATTAGATGTAATGAACACAAAACTTATTCCAAACAAGTGTTAATTATCAGCTGAGTCCAGCAGCAACTCCACTGTTACAACCAAAAATTTGTGTTCATTCTGAAATTGGAAGACCTCTCTTGTGTTTTTCACCCTCCATGTAATTTAAAGGCTTGAGATATTGATTACTAAATTACAGAATAATAAAGTTACCCCTGGAAAAAAAAAATAATAATGAGGTTACTTTTGGTAAATCACACAACTACAACTTACTAGCTTTAACAACACATGTCACAAAATCTTAGGAAATACCTATGCTTTATAGACTTCTCACAAATTCTCTGGAGTTTGCATTAATTGTCACCCTAATAAAACATCTCTTTAAGCCAAGACACTGACAAAACAGGTCCCTCTTCTGTTTTCTTTGGGAACTGTTAAGGCATTCTGAAGGTGTGGGAGGTGATGACAACTCTTCTCTTTCAAAGAAATTAAGGTAATCAACTCTTTCAAAAGGAGTGGGATTTTCAAAAGCAGTCAGGGTCAGATCAACCAACCCTGAATATTCTGCATACTCAGATTCATTTTAAGCCTGAAAAGTAAAACAACTGCCTTCTGTAGAGTCATGTTTATTCTTAATGATTACAGACCTTTTTACCCCAGCCTGTTTACCATTTGTGTTATTCCAGTAAATAAAAGATAAACTGCTGAGATGCAGTAGCTGGGATTCACTTTGTTTGCGCAGGCAGAACACAGCCTCTACTAACCCTTTTTCAAATGTTCTAACAAAAAGGGAAGTCTTTAAATACCTCAGTCAGTGAGGCGATTTGGAGTGAGATCATTGTATCTCTCGAGAGCACTGCAGACTGCCTAACCACACTTCCTGGGAATTTCCATTGACTTCAGTGGGAACGTGAATGGCATTAACAACTAGCTGCGAATGCCAGCTGTAAACGTGTCTGCCTCTCCTTGGTTTGCACCAGTTCTGTGAGACATTTTCCCCTTTGTATTCTACACCTCTATTTTTAGCTGAACACGAGAACTGAGATAGGTTACCATCAGAACTATTTGGGAAATATTATTTAAGAAAGATAAAATAAGGAAGAAAAATCTAAAAGTCTAAACAATTCACTCAGCACGTACATGCAGCCATCTTCATGCTGCTCTACAGCCCTCCCGGGACCTGCACAACCTGCACAGTCTGTGAAGGACATTGAACATCCCACTCTGAATGCAGGCAGCATTATAATCGTCCTGCCAGAAACTACCCCAGGCCAAATCCTGGCTGGGTGACTTTAGGGGGATATCCTAACCGGCGCAAAAACCCATAAGGGCTTTTGCTGGAAAGGTAATTACAGCTTCTCAGCCTTCTGTAGAACGCAGGAGGTACAGCCCGCCCCAGATCTGCACTCCCAGCAGGCAAGTCAGTAGCATATCCCTGACAGTGTTAGGTGAGAAAGCCAGAACATCCTCACGAGCTCTGAAAGAAAATCTGTTCTCTGAGGCACAAAGGAAAGAAAAATTCCAAATGCAGAAGGCTACATGAGGAGTGACTTCAACCATGTTTTACTCTGCCTTTTCTATCCATCCCTACAGAGACACCAGCAGCTGCCCTGCTCCCGCTCCTCTGGTGCTGCAGGTGCCCAGACAGCGGCTCACCTTTAAAGAGGATTGCAAACCTAAGCCAGGAGAGCAGCTAAACCACAGCTGACAGAAAGGGTGAAAGCACAACAAACACGGTCAGCACAGCATCTCCTGTATTCCTGAGACAAAATGTTCTGCTGACACCGACCTATTTACAGCCCCAACCTTTATTCAGTGCAGTGGATGAGTATGAACAAAGAGCACACACATTTACCAGCAACTGGCCCTGTACCCTTCAACATCTCCCTTCAACACGGGAACACTATATGAGTGGCCCCGGATAAAAACCGGTGTTTGCTTAACCCTCGAGCACAAAAATTAGGCTTGCTCTCTAATATCTAGGTTTAATAACAAGCTCTTGCCATATTCAGTTTGTATTAATGCTTTGCAAATATGGGAAAGATCAACAGGTCCAATCAAAGAGCTCCTAAGATTTATACGTGCAGATTTGGAGAGCAAGGAAAAGAAAGATTTAGAAAATCAAGCGCAATTAACTGTAGATAATGAGGTTAGAAGCGCTGTATCTGATGACATCACCATACCAAGAGGCAAGCTGTGTGCTTTCTGACATCACCAGTGATACAACACCCGGCCACCAACCCCAGTACTGCATCCACTCCTCTGAAGCAGGGCAGCCACAAGACCCACAGGTGACATCCAGTGGTCTCCCCACTCCGGCTGCCACCTACAGCGGCACAGCTGACCCTGGCCATGCTGGACTGAAACCTCAGCAGCCGCCTACATGTTTGCTTGTTCTTCTTCCTGCTCTCTCTTTTGAAAAAGAGCAACACTTGTTCATGGTTCTCTTAAATGGCTGAGGAGCCATTTAGATTACAATAAATCAAGAAATATTTTTTAAATGGGTTTTGCGCAACAGTGATGAAGACATCACGAGAAACCATTTTTCTTCCTGTAAATTCATCAGCTTTACTTATTGCAACTTCTTACCATGCAAAGTACCCGCTCGCATGGCTGGTGCCACAGCCAAATACGGGAGCACTTCACCGGCAGAATAAAAACCTGTTTGTATAAGCAGACAGATCTTGGATTTCTCCATTCATCAATATAAAGCCATGATTTTCACTTCTCTCTTAGTCACCCTCTAATTTTTTTTTTTTTTTTTTTTTTGCAGCAGGAAATGGTTCTAGCACTGCATGGCTGGGGTGTGAGGAACTGAGAGCCTCACATCTGGGGGCTTTGGAGGGGCTAGTACAGGAGCTGCAATTTGGGAAACCGAGAAGTTTATTTAGGCTCAGTGCCAGCAGTGACCGACCCAACTCATTTCCTCACCCTGCCAAGTGGAGTCTTTGATAAAGTGATGGGTCCAAGGATTATTGTAGCTGAGTTGCACCTCATAAAATTGGCTGAAGTCACACCCTCAGGGCCCCGCAAATGTTCCAAGTCACAGCTGCAGTGTCAATTCACACACCGTATGCTCCTACCTCGCCAGTTCATGATGCTTTGTTGCTTGAAACTGAAAACTATGTCATTTACTAGAAAATCAGTTGTCGCACTCAACTACAAATTAACCATTTCCTCCTACTTGAAGTATTTTTAAAGAGGCTTGTGGGGAAAAGGATGAACAGTAAAATCATTAACATTCTGTTCAACAGAACAGACATCCACACCAAGAGCCTATTTCCTCTCTCAATAGTCGGTACTCTCCGGCACATAAACTAAGGTAAAATATAGATTAGGTCGTCCCAGAAAGAAAAAAATAAAAATCTGTGCTTTACCATCAAATGTCCTGTTTTCCCCTGGTCCATCTTCAGTTTCCCACAATATCTTTCTCCTCACTTTATCTGACCTTGACATCCACTGCCTTCTGTCAACTTTGCCAATTTTTGGTGAGCACAGGGATAAAACTGTATTTTCTCATGTAATCAAAGCTACACCAAAACATTCTGATTGCTTCCAGTCTGCATTCATGCATACTTTCTACACGTAACCACTGACACAGTCTCATTCGAGTCTTCCTCAAGGCCTTCACTGCCTTGTCCTCAGCGACTCAAAATGAGGTTTTCTGCCTTGGTGATGAAGTTCAAATGCCTTCATCTCCAGGTTGTACTTTTCCTTATTCAAGGGCTTCTTTTCCATCAGTGATTGCAGGCTCTGATCTCACATACAAGTGCAGTATCAGCCTAAAGGAACTGGTGCCATAATAAAAGCCCAAACAAACATCTAAAAAAACCCACAAAAAGACCCCCAAAAACCACCACAAAATGCACAAAATTTCAAATATTAGCCCAAATGCTGCATGGCATGAAGCACAATTGAAGCACAGGTAGTGTGGTGTTCAAGTGTGCAGAAAGGCAGCACATTCTCTTAGTGTTTAATGTAGCATCAGAAACTTTACGCAGTCTCACACTTCTGGCATTTATGTCCCAGGAAGAGCTCAGGGAAGGCTCAGCTCACAGCACCCAAGTAACTAATTCGGGTTTCTAAGACTTGCAAAGACACTTGGTATGATTACGCATGAAACCTGACTAGTTCATACGAAGTCATTCTGACTTCCAATGCAGTATCAGGCCCTTAAGAAAATCCTCCTCATGAATATTTACAGCAGAAAAAAATGAGGACTTTATAATTTGTTCCAGTTTTTTCATTCACTGAAGATTTTTTCCAGTTGCCTTGGAGGTCTAAAGCACATTTCTGAAGTTTTCCTATTTCTCTCAAGCAATTTTTTTCAAACACTGCACATATATTACCAATTAATTTTCAAAACAGCTGACGCTCTAAAATTGAAGTTGATTTATATACTTGCATATGATCAAATGCATTCACACAAGGCTACACAGCCATGCAATACACGTGATTATGCGATGGTTGCATGTATATGCAGTATTTGATTTACTCAGTACAAAGCCTCTTTACTCAGTACAAAGAGTCTTTACTGATGCTCTGCTGACACTTTCCTGATTTGTCATCAACTTGCTCACTAAGTGAATACAAACATTTTTTTTGTTTCACAGCTGTTCACTAGATGATTCAGGTATCATCCCTGTGTACTCATCAGCCTTCTAGAAGCATGAGTTCTCTATAGATTATAAATCTATGAACCACAGTGCATATTTTGTTCACACTTCCCTATATTTAAAAAATAAATAATGTCACACTCAGGATATCTTGCAGGAATAGATTATGTTCAGAACTTACAACTTTTCGGCTGACTGGGAAAAATGACACGTATGTATATGTATGTATATATGTGTGTCTTTGAGTCCATCATTTTTTAATAATAGTAGATGATGATAAATCAGATTCTGATCCTGCAAGATTTACCACACAAAATATCCTTATTCTGGTTGTTGCCCTAGGAATCAAGCATGGATGCTCAGAGTGAGCAGGGTTCCTGCTTCAGGTATGAGCAGAATCAGTCTCACATTTCCTGCCAAGGCTGGTACAAGGCTCCATTTCTTTTACTGCATAGCTTAAAAAAGCTCCCATAGAAAAATAAACAGTGCTACCTTTTACTACACCATAGAAGAAAGGGCACATTTTTTTAGAAGAAAACACCTCTAATGCAAGCATTGGCACAATATATAGGTGCTCAGGCCCTGTAATAAAGAACCAGGGCTGGTATCAATGCTTTTACAATTCTTTCTAAGGAGTGCAAGGGTACTTATGCATGAGGTCTGTCTTGCTGCTCTTCCCAAAAAGATCCTGAGTTTCTCCCATGCACCACTGCAGAGAGGAGTGGCTCTCCACTTTTTGAGAAATGTTCAGAACCTCACAGAATGAAAGTGAGTATTGAAATAAAACAATGAATTTGCTCTGGTTCAAACCCTGGTTAATCCCCTTCAAAACCCAGCATTTTCAGCATCCACCACTAAAGATTGCCAGGACTCATCACATTCCCTGACACGTGATTCGGACATTGCAACATGTGGCATTTTTGTCTATAGGGCTCCCTTAGTAAGGGGCCGAGCACGTTCCAGGGAATGTTTGACACTGTCTATAGTTTGTATGTGGATGCAATCCATAGGAGTTTTTCCTTTTTGCGGTTTGTTATTCATATACTGCTGGATTCCCTTTAGCTTGGGCTCAATGACAAACCCTTTCTCACACCACTAACACCAAGAGAAGTGCGTCTCCAGCAAGAGGCATAGCCCCATCTCAGACTGCACAGCGTGCTGCTCTTTTTCTCCCTTTCAGTTGGCTTGACACAACAGCCACATACATCTTGGGACCTATAGCAACTGTTCCCTGTCAGCAACGCAAAATCCCAGGAATAACTGTTATCATTCTAGTGTGCAAATTACACAGCGGCAATACATTCATTCTTAGCTTCGGGATCCTCACCTCCTCCTATCAAGATGGCAACACCCCACGAAGAATTTTTTCAAATTGCACTGCATTCTGTACGTTTTTCATTCCAAGACAATGCTTTCCTACCCTGCCTTCCTCTGACACCCCACCTTATGTCCAATATCCTATAACCAACACGTTCTATTTGTAGCCCCAACATTAAGTCTCTTGAGGATACAAAGCAAGGTTATATTCAGGTCAGAAAGCAGAATATTAAGCACTAATTGTATTGGTCAAATCCCCGGAGAGCCACAGAAGCCACACCTCCACCTAAGTCACGGACTCCCAGACCCAGTGAGGGAAATGTGAGGACACGGCTGCAGGAGGCTGAGGGCTGGGCCAAAGGTACCGAGCAGCTTTCACGGATAAGCCCTTTCACATATAGACATCAGCGACACCGTCGATTCTAAAAGCGGAAACAATGAAACAGACACAGTCGTAGGTGTGCAATGCAAATGCACGGCATCAATCACATTCCCTCTGACAAGGATGTCCCAAACTCCAAGTACACGCAGCCGCATACCCCGAGGCTCCCTTGCCGGCGGCCGCAGCGTGTGACACATCCCCGGGGACAGCCTGGCCGCGGCACGCCGCTCCCACGGGATCGCTCCTGCCTCACGCCGCTGCCAGGGCGAGGGCGGCCAGCGCCTGCCCCGCCAGCGAGCCCTCGCCGGGCGCCCGCCCCGGACACCTTATGGGGAATCCGGGCGTTCCTTGCGGCAGCGGCCGCTGGCTGACATCCGCCGCCGTGCCGTGCCGTGCCGTGCCGTGCCGCAGCGGGTGCTGCAGGGCCGGCGCCCNCGCGGGCCAGAGCCGCTCAGGCTGTTGTCATCAACCAGCTGCGGGAAAAATGCTGCGAGGATCCCAGTGCGCGTTTTCCGCACCGCCTCATCGCTTTATGCGGTCCCGGCGGGTTAACCCACTGCCACAAACGTAAAGTGACAGGGTGCTCCGTGAACGATTCCGTGCTATCGCAGGGCAACACAAACGCATTTGGTTGACAGGGAAAAACTATAAACCGTCGACTGTAAGGTCGCTTTGCTCCTCATTTATAGGGCGTCTTTGCTGCATCACAG
>WBMY01012116.1:249282-320600 GCA_013397315.1 Donacobius atricapilla
AAGACTTAGTTTCTGATACTGGCAGTGCTTAAAGGGCGCGCCCCAGGCTGTTCAAAGAAAATGCTCGTGTGAAGAACCATACATCATACATTAATAAATCAGTTTCTTCTAGACCGCAGATACTACAGGACTTCTGAAGCCATGTTCTTTTCAACTTGTCTTCATAGGCATGGCTGTTTAGGTTATGTTAAAACAGCCTGTAAAGGACGAGTTCTAAAAGCAAAAGGCTAAATGCTAAAGAGCAACTTCCATATCGGGTTGTCGATTTGGGCTTCGGGTTTGTTGGGTTTGGGTTTTTTTTTTTTCTTGCTTGACCTTTTTTTTTTTTTTTTTAGGACACAAAGATTTGCTGGAAAATGTTGAGAGGTTCAAAATTTTGAAAAGTGCACATCCAATTCATCCCTCTACAAATGGAATTTTGTCCTCAATAACTTAATGCATGTTTATTCTAATTTGAAAGGGTTGAGCCTGTATAATACTTCCTTCTATCACCAATTAATACTGAATCAATTTCCAGGAAGCTTTTTAATAATATTTCCTGATATGATGGATATTTTCCTAAATTGTGGATGTCTACTTCAAATAAGGTGATAATGGACACAATCTCTTCTAGGAGAATGTTCTCACTGACCTTTGGTGATGTACCAGCTCAAAAAGTGATCCAGCATCTGAAACACAGACCTGAATGCATATCTACTATACATAAATACTTCAATGTCTGTCTCTATTTACCTATACTTGTTATCTTCCAGGGCCCTGATTGTCAGTCCTGAATTATTTGATTATTATTATTATTATTATTTGATCTGTTTCTTCATAGCAAGAACCAAAGTTCAGCCCTTCCAGTTCTCAGCATCTTTCAAAGCCAACTGGGTTCAAAAGCTGCCCTGCCCAGTTTAATTCCAGGCTTACAACTAGGCAACCACAAGCAAACACACCTTCAGAGAACTTTCTGGAGCCTTCAACTCTTCATTCTTACTGCTAGAAAACTTACGGAGATGCCTGTCATAGCCTGTCCCATTAGCTCTGAGGTCATCACAACACTAATTTGCGTTATGTGTTTTGCAAGACTCCTTGATAGGGTGTCTTCTCTGACCAAGATCACAGTTTGAATTTAGGATCATAAAAGGGCTCTTTCTCCCCTTCCTAAAAACATTAATTGGACTACATTAAAAAAATTTGGTTTTGACATCACACTGCTTTAGAACTATGTGCAATGTGCAGCCCTCTCAGTGCTCCAAATGGAACTTCAAGTAACGGTAGCTGACCTAACACTCAAAAGATTCACATTCTTTAGCAGTATTGGCTACACTCATCACAGGCCAAATATTCCTTGCTATCTTCATCACTTTTCCTTGCACTCAATACACAAAATAAACAAATCTGCTGATGCTAATTACATTATCATTTTCTGGGAGAACTTTCTGATCCAAAAAGCCTCCCTTTTGTTCTTTGTAACAACTGTCATTGGCTTCTTTTTCAATTTAATTGAGCAAAATACATCACTAAAAGATACAAGTAGGTTGGGAAATCGTCTATTTATTTTCTTCTCCTCAAGCAGTGAATTATATTCCACTACATAGTCTCACACCTAGATCCGAATCGATTTACTTCTGTTTTCATACTTATTCACCCCCACTCTTAAATAACTTAAGACTATGTGTACTTATAAAAACACATGCATATCCTGTGTAAAGAAGGGTGGTTCATATACTATCAAATATTTGAGCTCATACATACTAATTTATTTTTAATAAGGGATTAAAAAACAATATTTAAATTCTCAGACAGCATTAGAGCATATGCAGAACTGAGTGGGAGGAATAAATTGATGTCTTCCCTCATATCTAATCCTTCCTCCTATTTTCCGTAGTTCAAGGATTATTATCTTCAAAGGCCAAATTTCCTTGTAATATGGAAAAAGTTTTGGCGCTTGCCTCAGTTTCAGAGGAATGTTCCAACCCCAAGGGCATTCCCAGCCTATAAGCATAAGCGAGCACCTGGGCATGGCCTTGTAAGCAGATAATACTGAGAGCAGTGAGTGGCGCACAAGTACTCCAGGAAACCTACTGATCAGCAGGTTTTAAATCTGCTTTACCTGTCTCTTATATCTGAATATGATGCAGCAAATACTATGTTATATTTTGCCAACAGACACAACCTAAATAACTTAGTAATTACAAAAACCAAAAATCATTAACATTTCCAAAAGTAGTTACTTATAGACAAATCTACATACACAAAAAATACATATAACATTCATATATATTCACAGATTACTTAATTCCTTTGGCCAAACAGAATTTGCTGATTCAAGTTTTTCAATACTTTTGACTTGCCTGAATCTGTCTTTTTCAGCATATCATTATTCACCAGGAAGCATATAAATATATTTTCCAAAATAAACTCACACTCACAGAATTTTGCTTACAAGACTTACAAGTCTTTGCATATTTTTTATTTGTGTGACAAGAAAAAAAGGCTAAGGCAACTATTTTCTTTTATTATTCAGAAAGATAACCCTAAATTTATGTCCATTACAAACAACTGAAGAACATATGGAACATCAGAAATCCTAGAAACGCTCCATGATGGAGAGCAGATATTTACATTATTAATAACAAATTACTGCTAATACGTACACCATGGAAACACTAAACTTCTCTGGTTTATATTTGGAAAGAAGTTTTAATGCTAGGAGTAAAATAACTCCAATCAATTTAAAAGAGAGAACAGTTGATCTCAGAGTTGACAAACCAGGCAAGGAGATAGAGATAACTGTAAGAAGATCTTACAAAACTTACCAGAGTGCTGATTATATTCCCATGTACTACACCAGCTGTGGTCAGTTGAAGCTGTGTCTTCAAGACAGAAGCATCTATTACCAACCTTCAAAATGTCTTGCACATCTCAGTGGTGCTTTTTCTTGGATAGACTTGCAAAACAGGGTTGAGATATAGGAAGCTGAGGCTTTTCCAGTACCTTGAGAAGCTGATTAATGCAAGGCAGGGCAAAAGAAATACCACCACCAACAAAAAATTTAATAATAAAAATATAGACAAGTCACTTATGCAGGAGGTTACAGAAAGGGAGGAGGAAACAACCCACTCTCCTTCCAAATTGTTTACTGCAAGACCAAATATTTTATTGCCTCCATCTGTCAGACGACTCACACGTGTTACTGAAACCACACGCTATTTATATACCACACAGGTATTTAGAACTGTTCTTTTGTTGGGTGGTGACCATCCTATATATGTAACAATTCTGTATTGATACTCTCTATAGACTGCAACTTAAATTTCATACAAAATGTATTTGACATTTGCACCTACACAGATGGCAGCGACTTATTGCTGCCCCTTGTTCAAGTTTGCAGCAGTAACTACTGCTCCTGGGGTAATGCTAGGTCTTGGATATTGGACTGGAATGCCATTTCTGAGAGATGCTACGCCTGGCTATAGTGCCAAGCACTAACACAGAGAAACTGCCATGCAGGATCATTGTGAGGGTTTGAAAAACTGGTTGATAGGGCTTTTTAGAAGTCATGAATCATGATCTTAGAGGAGCATTCTTCTGGTCTTCCGCAGGCACTGGTATTTCAAGTCCAAGGGTTAATTTATTCAGTGATTACATAAATGTGAATCATAACTGATTAAAATCTGTGGATGACAAAGAATGGTGAATAATAAGGATATAGCAGCTCTGGAATGTGATTTACTTGGTAAGTCAAGCACATTTAAATATTTCAGAGCAGCAAATTGTGAATTACACTTAAGAGCAAGAACTGTAAACCAAAGATGACAGTCTGGCAAGCAGCATTGGCAGAGGCATCGAGAGATCGCTAAAGGCGGGTAATGACTGTGCCTTCCAGGGCAATGCCTAGACAGAAGGATAATGATTAGGTGGGAGTATGTGATAATATCACAAGGGGATCTTAGAAAGAACAACTTGGACACAGCGTTCTGGTATCTACAGCTGAAACAAGACTGAAAATTCCGAGACAAGCCACAGAGGTGATTTGGGAAACAGAGGGAATGTCTCATCCTGGAGGACAACACGATCTGGCGAGCTGGTGAAAAATTAATTCAAAAGTGATTTGACTACTGTGTTTACTACCTTCACAGACAGAAAATTATAGCAAGAACTAATGACACAAAGTTGCCTTCTCCCTGGACCTGCCAGCTACAGGTTTCAATGTGCCAGAGGGGTACAACTGCGAGAGCAAGAGAGGCAGCATAATTGGGACGAAATTTGGAGGCAATTAACCAGACACTGTGGTTAGCGGTAACTATCAGTAGCCATAATGAAAGTTTCAATAATGTAATTTTTCAAGAAAAATGAACATCAAAAATCTAGAAACATATCACTGTTTTAAAAAAATTACCATAAAACATGCAGCATAACTCTGTGAGGAAAATAAATGAAGTCAAATAATCTTATCATATCAAGCAATATTAGTATTTTCTGGCATGCTGTGCTGTAGTTTAAAATAAACCACCTTATTTTATATTTCATATCAGCTGCCAAAGCAGTTGATTATTTTGCAATCTTAATCGTTATAGTTTATCATACTTTTCAAGTTTCCATGGGGTTTTTTGACATTAACGCCAAGAAATTAATTCATGGTTTACATAGGACTTAATTCTTGTCACATCCTAAGGGACAGTACAAAGTCATTTCCCACAGATGAGCTTTAATTAAACTAAACTGGACTTTCAGAAAAGAATAATATAGTGGAAATTGTTCCTTCCCCACTTTTTCCCCTGTCCTACCATATTTAAGAGTTAAATCTGTCTCCTTGTTGAAGAAGATAAAGGACAACTGATTGTGTAAGGTTTTGTTGTGCATTGTAAAGACCAAAAACTGTAAACCCATATGTTTATCTTTTCTTACTATTGAACAAAAACCTCTTTACAGATCTGCATGTACTCTATAGTCTCTCTCACAAAATATGGGGGCAAATAATTAGTAAAATCTTACTTAATAAAGGCCTAAAATCTAAAAAATGGAATTTGCATAAAAGACACAAAATAATGAGGTAGGTCATTTACTTGCCAGCATCACATTCAGCAATAAATTCAGGGTCCTACATTTGAAAAAGCAGTGGGATGGTCTGCAAAATGCAGGTCCATCTGATTTCTGAAGAAAACAAGCCTGTGATTTTCAAATGCAAGTTCCTGTGTGGAGAGGTCCAGCAGGCACATTTTTTTCCCACAAAAAAAATAAATTTTAAAAGCACAGCTTGCATAATTCTCTATGGATTTGTTAAAGAAAGAAGATCAAAAGCAATGATGTGATCATGCTGTACACTAAGGACAAACATTAAATAACCCAAAAAACTAAAATAGCAATGGGTGTCAGAAAAACATGGATTCAACTAATTTTAAAAGGTCCAAAAATCCCCCATGTACACTGGCCCAGATGATAGCGTGTTAAAATTGCATTCTTTATTTTTAAACCTTTTGAAGAATGGAATATACATTACAACTTTGTAAGTCAATCCCATCATGCTTCTAGCACTCTGCTTCAGCTTTCCTTTCCAATAGCTGAGGAGTCACCAAGCTTTTACAAATACCTTTACTGGAATATTTAGGCAAGTGGCTCCTAGTTGTGCATAATTTTGTGGCAGTGTGAGCAGAGGCATTAAGCCAGCAGGCTGAAAACTGAATAGAATGATGCTCACAGGGAAAAACTGAAGCTCTGAAAGCTCCTTGTATTTTTAGGCTAATGCTTCAGTCAAATAAAGCAAAGTATACTGCAGCTGCAGGATGGGAGTGGGAGTTGACAAAGCAGAGGATAATAGCCATCTTTAAAATCTGATTAAAGAGGTTGCTTCCACCATGGAGAGTTCAGGCAGGCAGTGCATATGGATTCAGCAAGGCTTAAGTACCAGTCCCTGCTAAAAACTGAACAATACAGGGATTTCAGCTTCTGTTCATCTGCCATAGTCAAATATTTTTTTTTACTTCTTTTTAGAGGGAAGGGGAAAAATACTGAATTTCAACAGGGCAGGGATACAGAAAAAGAAGTAAAAGCTTCTACAAAACACATACAGAAGAGGAATCTGAACTACTTCCATGTCTCAAGTAATATTTGAGTCATTCTGCATGTCATTAGCACCTTACTTTTTGTTAGAAGCCTGATCTCATCTGCACTTTTACTGGATTGTCTCTTTTGACAATTATACCAGATTGCATGCGAAGCAGCCCTAAAATTCAGGTGTGCTCATGAGTAAGCAAAACACCGTAAAGTCCTCTACGGGATTTGTCAAGTAGATGAAGTGGTATTTGAAGTCTGAAGAGCAGCTGACATGACAGTACAAAGTAGAAGATCTTTTAAGGGTTTAAGCCCTTCTCAAATACTACACTGTTATTTCCTGTGCAACTGACAGATACTTACAGTTGACTCAAAAAATATTAGACTACTGCTTCTGACTAGTGCAACTCAAGTAGGAGATTTTGAGATCTAGCTTGATCAAGCTGTAGCTTGAAAATGTACTCATCCCAAAAGATGTTGCTACATTGAGCAGTTATGTATCCAAGTCCTTCAAAAAAAACCCAGCAGAATTTACATGCTCTCCATTTCCATTTCTTACTGCTGCCTTTGTAAGTGGTTTAATAGATGGCACTGCTGCAAACCATCCTAACAAATAATGCCTCTTCATTAAAGAGATGAAAAGTAAGACCCTGTATCCTCTATGGTTTTATCACAACTTTGTGTTTAAAAGCATATGAGAAGTATAATACATGCATCAACCAAACCACGTTTATTTCATCAGTCACAAGTGCAAATATAGCAACAAATCAGATCAGCAAATTACAACACATAGAGAAGAATGTAATGTAAATGCTAAGTACACTGACAGACCAACTTCAAGAGAGCAGCAAAAAACAGTGTCTTCAAATAAAAACTTCTATTCTTTTTACCTGTAATCTAAAATAATAAATCTAGATCAGGAATGTCTCTGATAATTCATGTTTAGCTAGGTATTGTTATTAGCAGTTCACAATATCCAGTGTGCAAAAGACCTGTTGTCCAAGCTTCCTAGTAACAGACGTTTTGGTTTTAAGCAACTTTTACCCAATATTTAAATAATACAGTGCTGATGCTAGTTAATAACTTTTGCTATTTGATATTATAAATTTAAGAATATATATTTAAAAAAACTCAGACCAACTTCATTGTGCATACATAATTCTACCTGGCTCCAAAAATGGGCAACATTATAGATAAAACTGATTTTTTTCTTGTCAAAAAAAAAAACCAAAAAGATAGACACAATTCATCTCTGTTTTTTTCCGTCATCTTTAAATCTGTAGTTAAAATATATGCAGCACTTATGTATAAAATAGAAAACATTCCCATTAGAAAGATACTGCAGTTCAATTAGCTGTTTTTCCCTACCTCTTAGTAGCCAGGGAACAAGATTTATGCTAAACACTCAATCACTATTTTGCTTTACAGAAAAGCAAAAGTTGACTTTACACTGGAAATTTAGTTGGCCTTCTTCTTTGTTACGCATTGTTTCTTCTTCTCTTTTTCTTGATAGGCAATGAACTGAGAGTCTGTACCAAAGAGTCTGTCCCACCACGTGAAGGTCGAGGCGTAGTTGCCAATAAAGTTCATGTGATGGAAATCATGGAAACGGGCCCCAGCATAGAAAGGCACCAAATGAAGAGGGTTCAGCGGGACATCGTAGCCACTACAGGGCAGGAAAAAAAGAAAAACAACTAGGGTAAGGATTTTTCTGAGACATAAACTACAAAATATAGACACTAACTAGTCATTTTTATGAAAGAAAAAGATTTTTTAGTATTATAAGGTCTTAAAGTAATCACAATGATATTGGCTTAACATGGAAACAAGTTCCCTCCACTCCTAGCCAAATGACTCTGTAAATTAACCCACAATGTCTTTGGCACTTGGCAATTTTCAGGTCAGTTTAATAGGGAATACAAAAAAAATTAAGCAGGTAACTTAAAAAAACACAGTGGCTGCCCTGCTGCTGTCTTAGCAGTTTTAGCTATGAGTGACTTTAGGAAGGAGAAAGAACAAATAACATTAGGTGCAAGCTACGGCCATCAGCACAGCAGCTCATCAGAGAGCATCTCAAATCAACAATCATTATATGCCTACTCTTATTTTCAGCTAACTGCAAGTTCTTCAAATATTTAAATCCAAATATATGATTAAAGTAAAATTAAAAGCAGAACACTGAGCTCTAGAGGGATTCCTATTCCTTTGCTTCGTAGTACTGGAAAGCCTCTTACCACCACCTAGTGGGGAGAGCACAAGGCAATCCATTATAAAGCCCTCATGTGGAGAACAAACGAAAATGATAATTATAATAGGAAATTTGTATTTTATATCAATGAGTTTATGGTATGTCACAACATACACTTTGGGAAGTCCACAAGCAAAACATGACTAAACCTGGAATGCTTTATACCATGAATTTAATGGTAGCTTATGTTCCACTGAAACTGGACACTCAACTTGCAGTAAGACACCATCTACTTCATAATATATTTACAAATACAAGGTGAAGTGTTAGTACTATCATTTCAAAAATAAACTCATAGTGTCCCCTTCCTCTTGAACACAGGAAACAAAAGCTCATTCATTTGTAGTTGAACTAAACTAAGCCTACTGGGATTCGCCCTAAGATTTTGGAGCCAAATTTGAAGTCAGTTCGACTACAGAGACAAGAAGTCTTGTCCTTTTTATTCACAATAAATTAAAAAAAAAAAAAACAAATAAATAAAATAAATTTATACATTGTTTTAAAGAGAGTCAGTGGTCACAGAGCATAAAGTTTCTCTTGAGAAACAAAATAGTTTGACAAAATATTGAACAGAAAGAACACCTGGCTAGAATATCACCTTTTGTAATGGATTTTTGGTGTTCCAATATGCATAAGATCACTTGCATACCAAATATCAATAGCCAGACATCCTAATGAGGTGCCTAGCTTCTCTAACCCTCCTTGAGATGCTCTAGCTGGTTGTCCACACTCTTTTAATCAGCAAGACCTGCTGCTAACACTACCTCAAAACAGAAAAGAGTGGTAACTCCCCAGGTTGCTTCATTCTTTGTAAGACACAGAAAAGCATTTTAGTGCAAAATAAAAAGTACATCTCAGCAATGGACAGGTGAGTTTGAGACAGATGTAGGACAAGAGAAAAAACAATTATTAAGAAGCAACGAGCATCTCACCTGTGTACGTCAATGGTTTCCATCAAGCGACAGATCACCCATGCCCACAGAAGAACCACATGGTTACAGAAAACAACAATTCCAATAAAAAAGCCAGTTCCAAGGATGAGTGTTTCCAGAGGATGTGCATATTCTGCCTGCATTCCAAATGGAGACTAGAAAAAGATAACAGACAGGGAACAGTCACCATTTTCAGTTTCATGTACTCCCAATCAGAAGCATCATTTTGCAATACTCTCCCTTTCCCATTACCCCACAAGACTACAGCAGGACATACAGAACAATGCTGAAGGCAAAGGGAATGGTATGATTGAGCAAGGGCCATAACACACATATTTAGCTTCTCTCTGGAAAAACAGTATTCCAAGATCATAAGAATTATCACTCTATTAGTGATTCCAAACATTTCACTACTAGTTGAAGATTGAAAACTTTTATTTAGGCTTACCATCACCCCAGGTCAAATTGTTATTTCAGGAATATTAAAAGTGTTTGGCAAGCTCCTATCAGCTTTGTTATACGTCCAGTCTTGGAAGCAGAAGAAAGAAGGAAGCCAAAATAATCTCAGAAGCAGGACTCACTTAGAAATTTATTATCAAAATAATAATTAAAAATCCCTCGTCTTTGACCATTTTTTAAAATAAATTTGTGCCCCTCAAATGTTATTTTGAGACTGATATAAAACGTTTTCTCTCATATACATATGTATACACATACACCAGTCATTCCTACATCTGGTTTAGCAAAAAAAGACATTCCAAAGAGTTTACAATCATAGAATACCGTACACAGAGAACAGTTTTAAAAAATTTAGCCTAACGCTGAAGCTTATAAATAAGATCATTAGAAAAAAATGAAGTCCACTTTGTCTTAAGGGATACTTTAAAAACATCTACTTTTACTGTCAGGAAAAGTTTTTAGTGAAACACCATTAGGCTACAGATCACGTCTGTGAGAACTGCTAACCACTCTCAAGAATAACGGCCAAAAGCTGCTCCAGCTAGAGACCTGAGGGGATGCCAAGAGCAAGAGGAAGAGAGCAGCTGCTGCTGCAGATGTCCGTACAATCTGCATGCATCAATCCATACCAAGCTCCTCTATTGTTGGCAGCATGCATAAAGCATCCCTGACCCAGCACTTTTGGCGCAGTCTAGGTTATAACACAGCAGCACAGAAACACAGAGCACTGCCTTCTGGGCTCCACAGGCAGTGCCACCTGAACACAGCAACATCACCTACTAAGTGCAAGCACTGCTGGATCCTACCTGGCTCCAGCCAGGTGTGGTTCATTGCCTGGTGCTCAATGCCAGCTCCAACACCACTAAATGCAGAACCACCCGAAATGTGTGCTCTTGATATATTTGTGTATTTGACTGCACAATGGGCTATACTCATTCCAGAGGCGCTCATCCAGAGCTGTAATCTCTTCCTTGAATCAAGTACATGGTGCACACACCTGGGTTGCGCAAGAGCTGCCTGTCTGATCACATTCTGGGGATTCATATGCTCTGGGTGACAGCTCGTGTGGTGAGGAACTGATGAACAACCAAATCCAGACATCTACTGCTTCCCTTCCCCTAGCAATGAGACCTATATGAGCGTTTTTAAAAGTCTGCTTCACCTTGCTCATAGATACCGTCAAACTTTATCAAGAGTGTCACCTTTCAGTTCACTGAAATGGAATCAAATTACAGGAGGTGTTTTCAGAAACAAAATGGATGACTGTTCTTGACAAAGTGCCCAAGAAAAGGCATCTAACCACACTGTCAAAGGAATGCAAAATTCTTCGGTCATTCAAATCAGATGTTTAAGTAAGTTCTATGAAATATATACTAAAAGCTATTATTAATGAAAAAAACCACAAGTAATACATACAACAAACTCATGGTGAACCTTATGGATATACTTGTATATTCTCTTGTGATGCAGCAATCTATGCAGAAAATAGTGCCAGGCATCCTCAATCACTGCACATCCAAAACACTGGGCAGCCAGAACATACCTTTAAAAAGCAGAAGATCTATTAGTTTTAGAAAATACTAGCAGACTTACGTTCCTGAAAGAGGAAATAGTTTATATGCCAATAATGGTCAGAAATGTTTATACCTATTACTGACTGAATAGCAGTGCGCTACTTTTTTAGCATAGTAAAAATACCAATTACCAGGTAAAAAGGTTGTGGTGCTTATTAACTCATCTGTTGATAAGCTGAAGTGAGTTAGAACACATTACTTCACTTCAGCTAGTGTTAGGTTAACTCACAGTTAATAACAAGCTGTCATTTCAATATTAAAAATGTAGTCTACAGAGAACAACCGTAGACTGCATGAGACCTTGACAAAAAACATAGGGCTGCTTCAGCCATCTACACTAGAGAGCAAACAGCTCTCCAAGAAAGATGATCTTCTGTGATAAAAAAACTACTGTTGGTGTGGGAGAAGGGGGCACTTAGAGTTAATCCAGCTTTGTTCAAAAGCCCATCAGCTCAGTGCAAGAAAAGAAGACTGCACTGAAGGTGGTACATTCTCTCCTTAGAGGAACACTCTACTGCTATGACATAAAACAAGGTGGAAGGTAGAGACACTTAGGAGGAATAAAAAATATTTAGATAAAAATAAAACCCCCAGAAAGTCCAACATTTAACTCACCCCACCAGGAATCTTGCTTTGCTTCCATAAATTCCCTCCTTATCCCCCTTCTCTCCTAAAGATTACAACAGCTTGGGGCCATTTAAAAAAATTTAGAAAATTCTAATTAGCTCTTACAGCAGCTAAGCATCAAATGAAGGATGATTAACAAACACAATTTACATTGCCAAAAAATTATTTCCTATTAGAGTTGACAACACTAATTGTTAAATATTCTGCCTCCAGCTGTATGCATGTAACTCAGCATCACCATATCAGAAAAATCTACGCACCATCTTGGCATCTCTTCCCACCCATACGGGATGTTAAAATACTCCGTGAAGTAATAGGTACCACAAATCAAGGGAAGCTGAATGAAGAAGTGATTGAAGAGGAGGGTTTTGAAACACTTCCACTGTTTTTCCCATGTTTCTGGTTTGTCCTAAAATGAAGCAAAAACAATTAGTTATATTACATGTTTCTATTGCACACAAGTGAAGTGCTCCAAAAATTCATTTGGAGTCAGCTTAATTTCACCTTCGAAGACAGGTAACATGCCTTCCAGTAATACAGATTAACTCAGGCAACACAAATAACATGGGATTGGATTCAGTTTTATCAAAACCTCATTTTTCTAGGCTAGTGTTTTAAGATAAGCTGCCTTGTCAGTCACCTCCAAACTACTTCTGTTTTTTCAGTGTTTATAGTTAGCAGGAACATTTCATACTCAACAGTTTAACACAATCCAAGTTTGCTTTCCTTCTTCACACCACAGAATGCATTTCCATTGCTAAAATAATACAAAAAGAGGCTGAAGATACAAGCTTGTGAAGAAATAACTGTCATGAAAACATTCAGTTTTTGCAGGGAGACATTCTACCAACTACTGCAATAAATTCAGAAGCTGGTGTTATTAATTTCTAACTCAATCTGTAATGAACTAGGGGAAAACAATGATCTTTAGATACTGGATGTGCCTTTGCCTCCAATTAGGAGTGTGCAATCCATCCCAGGCTTTCTTCATCGTCAAAATATTTCAAAATCCTTTCAAGAGGATGTGCATAGAAGTACGAAGAAGAGCACTGCTGTTAAATAAGCACACCATATAATTATTTTATACTACTAAGACACACCTCTAACAGCAGATGCCAGAATTGTATTCACCTTGCCCTGCTGATATAAAAACTATGTGAATAAAACCTTACTATTAGTAAGACTGACGTACCCTTTCCTCTCTATAGCACTATGGTGAAAAGCATAACCCTTCTTCAGGAAAATAACAACTCTTTTTCTTCCCCAAAATCCACTTCTCTTTCTCTCCTCATACACAGAGTAATTTTACTTTGTTGTTTCCAGGATGCCCAAGTGACAGATGAAATGGAACCATATACATTGAGAACCAGGATACTGTGATTATATACTCTGCCTGATATGTTCAAAGCCAAGTCAGTGTATACTTTATAACTTTCTCTTACCTGTTGAATTTTATACTTCTGCATGTAAGGTATAAACTGAAAGATAAATCCTGGTACACAGATCAAGAAGTATGAAACTTCATGAACTATAAGTGATCCCCAAGTTGCAATCTGGAACTTTGTGTAGTTATCCAGCATGTAATTCCAGGCATTTTTAAATGGTTGCTGCAGGGGATTGTCGGGTAGGAAAGAGTCTATATATTCCACTGCCAGATAAGCAGAGTTCAAGATATTAACGCTGTCATTCATGGCCATGGTTCAATCATAAAACATCACAATTACACTTCTTCTGTAGTTGTCTGTAAGTAACCTGCATATTTTAAGAAAAATTCAATGAACAGAAGTTAATCTTCAGAGAAAAAAAAATTACATGATAGAGTCATTACCTAGTTTTAAAGTAAAATCTAAGAAAGAACAGGAAACACAGATTCTCTTCATAAAGAATAGCCTAAAAGAACAAAGCTTTAGATTGGTTTGAGAGGAAAACCAATTTGAGAGGCAGTCGGCTCCTAGGTTTTGAGATTATGTCAAGGGAGCAAAAGAATAAAGAAATATTAATTACTAGCCAAATTTATTTCAAGGCTTTTGCAGGATAATTGTATTCTGTATTAAAAGAGCAACGGGAAGGTTCAAAAAAGATTTAACAGATTAATTAACTGTGATCTCTTGATTATCCAGTCCCATTTTTCTCATGCCTGTGAACCAAAATCCCTGCAACTTACATCAACACTGCAACCAGCTTGAGGCAATCCACCTTTCCCTGAGTAACAGACTTTTCCGCTCAACTCCCAAAATCACAGAGGCTGCATTCCTGCCAGTGCCCTGAACTCATGCCATTTCCACAGACTAGGCTCCTTGTTGTTTTGGCTTGGCAGGGACCTTTAAACATCATCTACAGTCCAACCCTCTTGCGATGGGCAGGGACATTTTTCACAACATCAAGTGGCTCAAAGCACCAGCCCACCTGGCCTTCAAACACTTCCAGGGATGGGGCATACACAACTTTTCTGCTCAACCCGTTCCAGTGTCTCAGCACTCTCGTTGTAAAAAATATCATTCTTATGCCAAATCTAAACCTATCCATTTTTAGTTTAAGAACACTGCCCTGTACTTTGTCACTACAAGCCTTAGCAAAAAGTCCCTTTTATGTACCACAGCATGGTGTCCCTTGAACCTTCTTTTCTCCAGGCTGCAAATCTTCAACTCTTCCTTGTTGAAATCTTCAACTCTTCCTTGTGATGTGTTCTCTGATCATCTCCAGTGCCCTCCTCCAGACCCCTTTAACAGGTCCATCTTCCACTTTCACACAGGTCTGCAACTCACAGGCCAGAGGACATTGGTCCATCCCCAGCCTGGGTACACTAAATCTGACACAAATCACAGAATCGCAGGCTGGAAAAGAGCTCTGAGATCCCATGACTATGACCCACCTATAACCTATGACCCACCACCACCCTATCAACTAGACCACGGCACCAAGTGCCACATCCAGTCTAACTAAACAGCTCCGGGGAGGGTGACTCCATCACCACCCTGGGCAGCTCATTCCAATGCGTAATTACCCTCACATATTGAGCAGCGCACCAAGCCTACATCCAACATTAGTTATCGTTTTTCTTTCTTAGCAACAGCATCACGATGCTGTCACTTCTCATTAACAGCAAAAGCATGGCAGCAGANCTCAAAGCGCTCGCCTGCAGGAGCGGCGCGGCTGCCGGAGGACGCGGTGTCACCCCTGCAAGTGCCTGCGCCCGCTCCCCGCTCCCGCGCGAATGAAAGGATTGGAGTCCACAGGCGGCGGTGTCGTCATGGCAGCANGTTCTCTGATCATCTCCAGTGCCCTCCTCCAGACCCCTTTAACAGGTCCATCTTCCACTTTCACACAGGTCTGCAACTCACAGGCCAGAGGACATTGGTCCATCCCCAGCCTGGGTACACTAAATCTGACACAAATCACAGAATCGCAGGCTGGAAAAGAGCTCTGAGATCCCATGACTATGACCCACCTATAACCTATGACCCACCACCACCCTATCAACTAGACCACGGCACCAAGTGCCACATCCAGTCTAACTAAACAGCTCCGGGGAGGGTGACTCCATCACCACCCTGGGCAGCTCATTCCAATGCGTAATTACCCTCACATATTGAGCAGCGCACCAAGCCTACATCCAACATTAGTTATCGTTTTTCTTTCTTAGCAACAGCATCACGATGCTGTCACTTCTCATTAACAGCAAAAGCATGGCAGCAGACGCCAAGGCAGCTCACAGCCCGAGCTCCTGGGCGGACGGACACGCAAGGTAACTTAACCACCGCCGCCACCCCCGAACACGCCGCCGGGGAGCCGAGGAGCCAGCGGCCGGGCTGCACCGCGGCTCCCCCGTCCCGCCCGGCCCTGCCAGGCGGCGGACACATGCCGGCACACGCCCCCAAGCCNCGGCCCACGGCCGCATTCACGGGCTGGTGTCATGCGGGTAAAAGTGTACAACTCAAACAAAAGGTTCCCGTTCAAAGCCCCTGCCTCGCCCCACCTCGTCACCCCGCACACGGAATTCGGGCACCGACGTGACTCGCAGCCCTGTCGGCAGTGGCACAGCTCAGCCGCTTTCACGGGAAGCTAGTGGTGGCCATTCCTGCACTCGGACAACCACAGCCTTCAGAAACAGACCTGCGGCCAAAGAGCGATGTTCACAAGACTGGTTCCTAAACCTTAATAATTCTCAATTCGTTGGCATCCAGACCTCTAGAACACTATCTTCTCCCCGCTCCTTCCCCCCACCCCAGATTATTTCACTGATTATTTGGTTTGAGTCTTGTATTGAGAAACACAAGTTTTAAGCAGCGTGTTGGCATTAGGAAACAATGTACAAACTTTTATTTGAAGAAAATGTCTCAAATATGACAGTAACTTTGGTCATGTTAAAAGGAGGCCATCCAAGAACAAATAAAAAGGTGCTGCTTTATAAGCATGGCCATATACAGTATATTCAAATATTGGCTAATAGAAGCTGAGGTTACACGCATAAATAGGCCTTTGTACCATGCAAGTTCAATGCAATTGCATACATTCACTACAAATTTTCAGTTATTTTCATGCCAAATCACCTTTTGGATAAAAAGGTAAAAAAGAAGAAACATCTAAATGTGACCAAAATTGAACAGGAAAAAAAAAAAAAACCTGTAAGTACAGACAACATTTTTATTAAAAAGATACTGAAATTACACCTGCTCAAGAAGTGTTATACTGTCTTTGATCTCCTTCAGTGGGAATTAGTGTTAAGCATTGTTACATATCAAAAAATACATCTCTGTTTTACAACATAGTACTGACATATTCAAAGTACTGTGCCAAATTATAAATAGTAAAATCAGGTTTTGAAGAATTTCAATAGAGAGCAAGGTATGCTCACACAAACATATGCACATAGTACAGTTATGTAACAAAAGTTTTATAAAAGGAAACAAATTTACCCCATGCCAGTTTGAATTACTGAGGTGGGATTCAATACCTACAATGAAGACGGACAGTTCATTTCCTTAAATATATTTATTAGTCTCTGGAAAAAATAAGACAAAAATTTACTTTCACCAGAATACACACCATTCTTCACTCACAATCCGTTTCTCAGACTGATAGAAGTCGGTCCTTATGAAAGTGTTGGGGTTTTTTTTAAGACCTTGCAAGGAAAAAAAAAGGTCCACCAGACTTCAAAAGTTCAATCAGCTTCTGCTCAACTGCAGAATAATCTCACGCACTGCTTCTACCTAGAGTAATCTTCATCATCTGTCTTCTGTAATTGTAGACAGTCACATCTTCCACTGTGACTCAAGGTGCAGCTACAAGTAGAGAAGTGCTTAGATACTCAGTCACTTCAAATACACTTGTTGAAGACTGCTTCTAGTGCATATCAAGTTGAAAATCCCTTTACTGATCATAATGGTTTGTCAATAACTGTAACACCTAGAGACAGGGAAAAAAAGGATTAATCTTTAGGCAATATTTTTTTTCCAAGAGATGAGAAATTTAATGACACATTGCAATTAGCATTTAATTGTGCACCAGCAACAATGTACATATTTTTCCCTATTTCACTAATTTCTCTTTGATACAAAGCTGTATGAATCAGTGCAAAGTTCTGAAAGCGACTTGAAAAAACCTGCCACTAATCAAGTTTAATTTTGCTATCAGTGAAATATATCCTTAACATTCACTTACATAATTCATTTGAAAAACTGCAGTTATTGAAGGAAAAAATTCCTGAAACAGCTCATTTTCTAAATATCAAATCCCGAAGAACTTTGGAATTGGACCCCTTAGATTGAGACACATATTTCTTGTTAAAAAAACTGGTCATACCAGAATCATCTTTCTGACTTAGCACTTATGTGCTAAATACCTTCTGAATACACTTTAATTCCTTTTTTTTTGCCTTGTAGTGAATAATTATTTGAAGTCATCAAAACGTACCATCGGATTCTTCCTACCCATTTTATCTTAGGTTGTACCTTAGACAAGACTCTGTTTGGATGCTTTGTCGAATGTTATACTTTAAAAAGTCTATTAAAAATATCTACATGCCTTACCTGCATAGCTCCTTCCTGTACTCATACAAGATGACACAACCGTCCATTTATCAGTTGTTGGATTATAATACTCCACTGTTGATAAATTACAGGAACCATCATCTCCTCCAACTACATACAAGAGACCATTTACAGCACAAACACCTAAAAGCAGGAAACCAGAATGAAAATTAGTAGACTTACACACGCCCCCCAAAAGCATGTTTTTTATGAAAGCAGCAGAAATCCAGATACATGCCATTCACAATTGACATTGACACAATTTTAGTCACTGTTGCACATACCTGCATTCCTTCTGCACATATTCATGTCTGCAACCTGCTTCCAGGTACTGGCAATGGGGTCAAACACTTCAACACTTTTTCTTACCAAAGGACCATCATGACCACCTACTGCATACAATAAATTGTTTAACACACCAACACCTGCAAGCATATGAAAATATGCAGAATTAACCAGAGAACTATTTGAATGATACATAGGAGAAACAAAGAATATGTCAGCTAACATAAATCCTTCATTAAGTCAATGTTGGAAACTATTTCAGAAAACACTTGGGTCAGGATGCATTAAAGCAGAGAGACAGTAACTACAGCAAGACACTGATAAAATGCCTTGCGTGCCCATCTACCATACTGCAGCATACAAAGACCAGAGCTGTTCTGCAACAGAAGATTTAGAAAATTTTGGACGAAAAATGACGTGCAGGAAAATGAAGCTTGTTGAAATTTAGGACTATTTAGAAGTGACAGTAAATGAGACAATGTGCTCAGCCAGCATAACAGAAATCTGACAAGATGGTAAAGTGTAAGTGAACTTCTAGAAAGTAAAAGCTGTGCAGTACAGAGGATAAAAGCTGAATGGATAGACATTATACAATAGGGATGTTTCCACTGAAGTGTTGGAATACCTTGTAAACAGATGGAACAGAAGTAAACAGTTAGCAGTGAGTACCTTCTCTGGGATTTGAGGAACACCAAGCGTCTTTGAACCAAACTTCAGTTATCAAAATATTAAAGGGTGTCCTTTAATCCTAAGGTCTCCTTTACTTTACAACAAAAGTTTATCAATCTGTGAGCTTGGAATGAAGGAGTGAATAAAGCTAGTTCTATCCACTTGCTATTTGGGCTGCACATATTGAAAAGATGGAAAAGGGGGAAACAGAAAGAAAGGCCTGTTTATTTATTCCTCCCTTTATAATGCATTATTGCAAGCCAAACATAATAAATTTCAGAAATGAAGGGTTTCTTTTGCATTAAAACTTCTGAGTGATGGACCATAAAGACAACTAAAAAAGCACTTCTATGAAAGTATATTGGGAAATCTAATAAATGCCACATTTAAGACTATGAAACTCAAAGCAGAGATACAGATTTGCAAATATAGCTCAAAGTATTCCATGGAAAAGGAACCACTTAAAATCTTTTTACTTTTTAAAGGGAAACAACAAATATGAATGCAAAAAATCAGGTAAGTCCCTCAAAGAAAAAAAATATTGGAGGTCAAAAGAAAAAAAAAAAAGAAGGAGGAAAAAAAGGGGGGAAAAAAGAGAATCCTAAGACCTTAAAAACCAGCTGAAATATCTTTAAAAACATATCACTAAATCTGTATTTAAGAGTCATTTCTATATGTGGAGAGAAACAACTGAAATGACTAAATTTTCTTATTAAAGAGACTGATTTTAATAATTAAAATAAGAGAGGAAGGAAACATGGAAGCTAATTTGCACTCTAAATCTGAAAAATAGCTTCTTGATAGGACACTCTTATAAATCATGCGACGTAGTGCTTTATCAGTGATATTCACTACTAGCATTTCCCCATATCCTTCCCAGTTAATTTAATTCCTCTTTAATTGCTATTATTTCTAGCTATCATGCCACAGTATATTATGATAACTTTTCTTTCTCCCACTCTGATCACACTTCATTTATTAGACAGGATAGTACAACATTCATCTTTTATAGAATTAAACATTACAGAACTAGAAGGAGGGCTATGATTTTCAGTTTAAATATGGGATGTAATATAAATCCCCCCACCCATGCTTTCAAATAGCATTACTGGCCTTGCTATTCAGTGTGTAGAGCTTTCCCTCTGCCACATTGCCACTTTTTCCTTTCATAGCTCCTTGTTTTTAATAATGTCCTCTGTTCCTCCATGGTGCTTCATTTTCCCTTAATCCCACACCCAGTTTCAAGGTCCTACCTTATTTCTTGCTCCTTCCGTCTGTATCCTCTTGTTGCCGTCTTCTCAGTTTTCCTTTCTTTGTTAGTTTTCTTTCCTGCCCATTTTTCAGGACCCTGTCTTATATCTCTCAGCCCTCCCAAATGGCCTATATCTGGATCTGAAGTTCCTCCTCCCAATATGTTGCTGGAAACAGATCTGTCCCTGTATTGATCAACTGAGAAGCAGTGGGTACTAAAGAAGAGTAACTGAGGGTTAACCTCTGAAAAGTTGCTTTTGAGTGAGGCTGAAGCAGTAGGAACAGAAGAGATGAGCTTAAGTACTTTGAGATGACCAGACATCCAAAAGTTTAATACAGGAACAAAATGCTCTTCAATTAGCCCCCATAACACCACCAGGACTGATTGCCAGTTGAAACAGTCCTGGTGGGTTTGGCTATTTGGCCTCTAAAGCCAAGCTTAATCAACAGTCAAAATTTTCACATTACCACCCACTCCTCCACCATGCAAAAATATAATTTTTCATGTATTTAACAGAGTGGCACAAAAGAATGTTGATTCTTTTACTCAATTATATGAACCTGGAATAACTGTCTACATTTAGTTTTCCTCTCCTTTTTTTTTTTTTTTAAATCAGTGAACCAGGTAAAAGGCAGAAGAGAGTTGAGTAAGCGAACAAAGGGACAAAGGAAGAGAGGAGAGGGGCAGGAAGATCCCAGTAGTTAGTATATTTAAGGAACTAAATTTCAGAGTTGTAGAAGAAATTCAACATTGAAAAAAGAATCTGAAAACATCTACTGTATAAATAGGCTCCAAGCACAACAACAGTTTGCAAAAACATAGTATCAAAAAATAAACCCCAAACGCTGAAACAAAATGTGTGTGCAGGCAGACTGCAAAATGCAACTTTGTCACAACCCACCAACACTATTTGTCTTTGTAATGATACTTGTAACTTTCCCATTTTTAATAAATATTTTCCTCAAAACTTGCCAGTATTAGACAGGAGTATTTTCCAGTACCCTTACTGCAACTCTGTCCAGTTTTTAATCCAGAATTTAATTCCAAGAAGCACAGACTGATTTACTACAAGTTTCACAAGACAACTGTGTTTTCTTGAGGTACAGTGTATCATGTTTCCTTCATTAACATCATCAATTTATTTTAGAAATACAGTTGAAACATGACTTTTAGTAATAGGAGTTATCAGCCTGCTGATCTTGTAAGGATATGATGGAAGTATCACAGATCATCTTAATTTTAGTAACAAATTCAGTACTTTGATAGATTTCTTTTGAAATTTTTTGAACTTAATTTAAACATTATTATGCAGGTAAAAACTGTTCAGAGTTAACGAAGAATAATGGAAGGTAAGATGAGAAGTTGGGATAATTATTAATCATATACTGAGCACACTAGAAGTCCATTCAGATTTATTTGTAGAAATATCTCTTCCCATTATGAAGCACATTAAGGCAATCACCAGTAGATACTTGAAGGGTGTTGCTAAAAAACACCATTAAGTACTTGGCAAAAAAAGTGACTTAACTACTAAAAAATAAATGTAGAAAATAATATCATGGAATTTGACTTGAAAAAGTCCATGGGAACGCATCTAGAGAAATAAAACAACTTCTGCGAGTTGAAAATACCTGAAATACCAAAAGACAAATAGAGGACAGTGAACAGTAAATGAGATTCAAGTCCATAATATTAATAGATAATGAAAATGCTAAAGTCAATTTGGAGCTGTGGAAGCACCATTTCATTTAACAAAAGTGGAATACCACAGGCACTTTTAAAGATGTCTTTAAAGAGAAATATACACACTCAGAATTGCAAGAAGGAAAAAAGAAATCCACAAAAAAAAAAGAAGGGATTTTTAAGATTATACAGAAATAAATGGATATACCTTGGCTAAGTGATAAGGAAGGATAACATGTAGTAGGCTGTACATGTACAGAGGATGTAAACACCAGGTAATGAGAAGAATTACTGAAAGTGAAATAAAGGGTACATAAGTGGAAGTAATAGGATGAAACCAGTAATACAAACTTAGGAATGAACGAGGACAAAATTTCCTGCAGTGAATCAGAATGCAGAACAAGTCCTGCAAAGAGGTGGAAACCTAGTCACAGTTCACATGTAAAGTCAACCTGAAAATGCTGTTAGAATAATCAGCCCTAACTGGCAAAGAGATCTCAATAGAAAAGACATTTTTTCATCCTTGCTGTATAGCTGTTGATACTTAGGAATTGAGGTGATGCTGATTATTACATTCCATGAGTATTAGTCTGTATGTTAAAAACCATCAGAAATTGTGGGAAGAGATGGAATATGAAAGTATGAAAAAACAAAGATATTTACTCTTAACAGACTGAATCTTACTCTGTGGAACAGTTTTGTTTTTATAACCTGCTGTGTATCAGCCACCTAGGACTAGCACATTCCATTAGATTCAGACTTTAGCTTACCTTTCATATTTTTAGATACATTTTAAACCCATGAATTTTCACCTTTGCAAGGACAGCTGATCCTTGTCCACTCACCTGCTCCGCTCCGCCTCGTGCTCATTTCTGCGACATAGCTCCACTCATTGGAATTGGCATCATAGCATTCTACTGAACTAAGGCACTGCCGTGACGCTCCGTCGTAGCCACCAACAGCATACAGCTTCCCTGGGGGGGAACCAAAGGAACCTGCCAATTGCTAGTGCACACACAGGGACTGGCACACCAGCAAAGAGGAAGGCATAGCTCTCCAATTAGTTACCAATCAGCACCTGCCAATCACTTACTGAGATTCTATACTGTAAACAGTTCAGGTTAGCATGCCACGGCTCTTCTCATTTTTAGGATGTAAAAGGCACCCAGTATCTAACAATAACAATGCAAGTCAAAAGATTTTAAATTGCCTAGCTGAAATACAAAGGTAAGGTTTTTGATTTGGCATTGTTCAATAGCAAGCTATTTCAAGTATGTTCAATACTGAAAGCTCACAAATAGGCTTCCTAGAAATATCAGAAATTTAGATGAAAATCATTTGTACAGTCTGCATTTTCAGATTAGAAACAGCAGAAACTGGTTCCTATGCAGTTAAAACACACACCCACTCCTAAAACTGTGCTAAGATCCAAGAGCCAGGCCAGGCCTTCATTGTGCAAGTGACATCCAGGCTATTCACCACCAAGCTGACTGAGAAGTCAGCACTTTTCCTGGCACTGCCCTTGGGATTGTCCCCAGCATGCAGCCAGCAAGGTCAGCCACAGTTAACAGAGCTGACAATACAGCAGCGCTACATCACTAAAGACCACATGATAAGGTCATCACGTCAGCTTTCTGACTTTGCTGACATACATAACCTAGAGCTTAGCAAGGTTTTCCTCAGTTGGCCTCAGCCAAAGCTGAAAAAGAATTTAAAACTACTATGCAAAAAACTGGTCAAATCCAAGTAGAATGATTACATATTGTTCATATCATTTGAATTACAAGGTTGAGCAAAAAACATAAATCTGAAGTATGTTTTCAAAAGTAAGAAAAACTAGTAGGGGAAATGATTGCATTTCCCTCCATTCTTTTTACTATCATTTGTCAACTTACCTCCAACAACACCTACACCAACACTACTTCTTCTTGTGTTCATTGGAGCTACATGAAACCACTCGTTAGTCTTTAAGTTGTAAACTTCGACTGATGACAAACCTATGAAAACAATATAACATGTTCTCTATAAATCTAGGTGCAACATACTGTCTAGCTTTCAGGAAACTCTTCATATCTGAAAATTCAAATTATATAATTTTAAGGACTGTTAAATATTGAACAAAGAGCACAACTTTTTATCCTTTAGGTAGGCAATTACAGTCAGCTCATTCTTTATGGCTGAAAACAGGCAAATTACTGGAAACCTTTACGGAGCTGTGAAAAATTCTTCCCTGGATTTTTTCTTTTCTTTTTAATTAAGTCAGATGCTTTCTCCTACATATGCTTCTATAATAGTTATTCAGCAAAAAGATCACTTCTGTACTAATTGTTTAATGCATCTAAGTAGAGAATGAACAGTGTATGTCTAAAGCCTTCTCACAAGTCAGAAAAAGCTGTTTATAATTTTATTTACACTACATGAAAATGCAGAAATAAATTTCCTATGCAAACAGGACAAAACAGACCAGATAATTTTTCTCCCATATTTTCCACCAGTTAAGGACTCTGACTATAGAAGGAATACTGGAAGTGAACTTGACAGAAGTTCACTAGTGTTTAAGCCTGAACTCAAGAGGAAACAGTCCACTGTTCAGGTAGGGAGATGTAACCACTTATGCACATTCCACATCACAAGATGCCAGGCTACCCTCATGCTTGGTTTCACCACAAATACCAGCAAAAAGAGACATTAAAATTTGATACAATTATGTTAAGAATAGTCAAAGCTATTCAGAAGTGTTTAAGGCAAACATACCTGTACTCCCATCAAATCCTCCCACAGCATAAAGAAGGCCATTTAATACTGCTGCTCCCAGTGTGCTTCTCCTGTCTTGCATGTTAGCAACACTCGTCCACTGGTCCTTCACTGGATCATAGGAATCTACTGTACGAACTCTCAAAGAGCCATTGAAACCACCAACAGCATAAACCATGCCTCCCATGTACACCATTCCTAGAGCAGGGAAATGAGGAGGAAAGATCTCTCTACCAATTAACTGTATTCTCTACTGTCCTAAGTATGCAAATACTTGACACAAATTACTGTATTCACTACACTTGTTGTGCTTTTGACAGTCCCTTAGAACCACACTTCATTAAGTTTAAGCTGGAGAATTTCTGACCTTTTTGCTAGTAACAATGTACATTCCTAAATACCATGCTTGCTCAATTTTTTCTTGTTTAAATGGCTCAGCTGCTTTAAGATCACATGTTCATGTTTAGCAGTGGATGATCACTTCTTCACATTCTTTATATAATTTAATAATATTAGGGAATTTTAATAGCAAAATTAGTCATTATTGCAATGCATTAATAATTAAATTTATTTATCCCTTGTTTCTGTGGGAGGTAATAAAGCACTTTCTCCTACAGGTTGCAAATTGAAGCACAAATTAAGCACAATTGATCAAAGTTGTATCATTCCAGATTAGCAAGTAATTCAAATGAACAGTGAAGTTAAGGTTTAGCCCTTCGTAGATATATATCTCAAGTACTGTTCCAGACAACATACAATGCCTAAATTCTGAAGCATTACCAACCACAACAAAAAATTAGGCATCCTTACCTGCTCTACATCTTCTGGAAGGCAATTCAGCTACCTGATGCCAGCGTTCTTCTTTAAAATCATAGCATTCAACACTGCGAATTGCCTTTGGAGCCTGTCCCCCAACTACCATCATCAACTAAAACAGAGATAATAACTGTTAGTTATTTGCATCTGTGAGAGCACCTGAAAGATCAAAAAAGCGTTAAAAAATAAAGCAAGCTTCTGTACATGAAATAATTAACGGATGGCTCTCCTACAGAAATTTGAGTCTTGCGAACAAGGCAAAATTAATTGTTAGGTATTTTTTTAAACAAATTTAATTTGTAGTTATTTGGTCCCGAAGAAATACCAAAGGTAGAAAAGCAGGAAGGAATCAGAATCTTGGCAAAGCTCCCACGAAAGAGGGAGACCCTGCTGTACCTCACATCCTACTGGGATCTCAGGTCTGAGAATTTGCCATCTATGATGTGCAATGAAACTGTGACCATCCAGCACATAACAGCCTTATCTTGCTCTTCTAAGAAAAATGTGCTAAATCTGATTAATTCAATCTCCTATTCCATGAATTGTCACTTTCATAACAATGCTACAAGAAAACTTCTTTATTTCATTGTAAAGAAGAAAGTATCTAATGTTTTGGTTTTGCTAAAATGAACTAAAGATTAAATAAAAATTCTCAACACAAGCTCCAGTCATTCTTTGTTTTGGCTTGGGGATTTTGGGGGTTTTTTGTTTTTTTTTTTAACAGGCTTACTTCTCCATAATTTTACATTTCTCAAAAGCTGAAGCACTTATTGAAAAAATGTTTTCTGGGAGGGCAGGTAGTGGTGATTCTCTGTGTAGGTGGGAGGTTAAAACATCTATATCATAGGTAGGATGGAGTGTAAAGGTAATCACTTGTTATACTTTTATGATAATTCTGATACAAATTTTTTACAGGAATACCCCAAGACACAGTCATGCTCTCACAATAGTTTTTAAAATGCAGTTTGAAATAGCAAATACATTGGAAAAATAAGGGTCTTACTTTTGGAAGGCTAGCAGGTGTTCTCAATTTTGTCCGTGTGCTTTTCATCAATGCCCGTTGCTCAGTTGGTAGTAAGTGATACTTCATAGCTTCAATGAGGAAATCTTTACAAGCACTGCTGTTCTTAACCAATATTTCCTCTTCAACTCTCTGTTTATTAATAGAAGTTTAACAAGGTCTGAGCATGTTAAGGAAGTAAAACAGAAATCACAATCCAAAGTGTAATAAAGCCTATGATCTATCACACAAATGCAGATTAATCTAATTTTTAAGATTATAATTTAATCAGGAGGACATAAATTTGAGTTGGAAATGTGCAGTCACTAAAAAAAAAAAAATCGAAATATGCTGATTGTTAATTAGCAAGTGGAAGAAACAGTGATAGGCAAGGTAAACCGCTTTTCTTACAATTGGGCACATTTCTTGATTTTTTAAATACAGACAGTACAGAGTATTTTAAGGTGGGAGTAGCAGAGAATAATTTAACAAACTAGTAAGCCACCCTGCAACAATAAAAACCACAACAGAACACAACAGCAAAAAACCCCAAATTCTACCCAAAACAGCCTACACAAATTGGAGAGTTGTACCACAAAACCAGAATTTTTAAAATACACACCTACCAACCTACTAATACTTACTAACAAATGTTAATACTGAACTCATATTGTCAACCTTAAATATTTGACCTGACACCAAAATATCCAAATGAGCTTATAAAATTTGAAAAAATGTACTTTATCTGAACCAGGTAAAAGAATGCTTCCTTTGTCATTAATTCCTAATCAGCTTAAACAACAGATATAATTCTGAAGTTGAAAATTCATTTATGAGAACAAATCCTTTATCAAAAGAGGGCATTAGAAATGAAACCTATCCTGATCTCAGCAAATTACATTGTTCCGATTCCTGGTGTGGTATGACACGCAGTTACACAAACAGATCAACTACTTACATATATCATCCTCTACGTGGCAATCCCTCACCTCAGTGTGTGTATGTGCACATGAGTATGTGGTAGTGGCTGTTTCTTTACTTTTACTATCACTAACACACTAACGACACTGTTGTTTAAATTTAAAATTATCTATCTGGCATTAAAATAATGAACAGAAATATTCACATGCAGAATAATTAGTTTTCCTTTTTGCTTACCTGAACTAAATACTCCCGGGAAAGCAAAGGCAGCCGAACATGCTCCATCAGACGTGCCATTAACTCCTGCCTTACATCTTTGTCATGGTTTACCCAGGCTATCACTGCTTCAAATACCTTCCAGAAAACAAACAAATCAAGTTCCTTGACTTATAAACTCATAAGCATGAAAACGTCAGTGTGCCTCCAAAAATAGTCTTGGTTATACTAAAACACCTAATGTAAGAACAGATGGCAGTGGTTACAGCTCCCATTATTTCCATATTTATCAACTACAAAATTATGAAGGTGCATCATCTGATGTCTCTTTATATCTACTCCTCTACTGGTGTTTCAAGGATAGCTGTGCTACCTTGACAAAACGCACACAGTGACTTCACTGATACTGAAAACTAGGCTTACAAACAACACAGCAGCAGGAATATTAGTCCTCATACTTTTCCTCCTTTCTTGGAGAACTGACCTGCCACATCACCATTCAAATAACTTATCATCACTGATAAGTTGTAGTATGACAAGTGATCCCAAGCCTGGTTTTGCCTCCATTGCACAGTAGCTCATCATTCACTAGAGCATTAAAACCTTAATTATACTCCACAAAAGCAGCATCACTTGTATTTAAGTGATAGATCCAGACCTTCAGGGGATTACAGAAACAATAACATAGCTTTGCTAGTTGCTGTTTAAGCAGATCATTCTTAGATCCAAAGTTTCAAAAAGGTTTTAACATGAAACACTGCCTAACTGTACAAATGAATATTCAAACATGCTTTTGAACACAATTTAGCCTTATTTGAGTACAACTATAAACTTCTCATAAAAAAGAAAACTAACATCTTTCAAATAGATGATAACTGAATTTAAAAGGCTCAAAATGAACACATCCACAACCTGAAAACCATTAGAGGTCTACAGAGAGCCTGGGCTCACTGAAGAACACAGCGTTTCAAAAAGAATTAAATCTAGGCTAAAGATGAGCCAACACACATTAAACTCTGGTTAGGTAATACCAAGCTGCCATGTCATCTCCCATGCAACCCACATGTGTTCAGTTAGGGTAAACAGCTCACATACACACACAGAGCTTTAATACCTTTGTGGGACTGCTGATGTTAAAGTCAGTAAATGGCATATAATTGCTCTTCAAACTTGGAATTATTTATCCCTTGGTAAACCAAACGCCTGTGGATATGACTCAGCATGTGTTCTGGTTTTTCTGCTTGAAGATGAGAAGGAATTTCCATTTAACGTAGTTTTGGTTTGGGTTTTTTTTCCCCAAAGAACAAAGGGTAATGTGATTTCATATAGTTTCAGGATTTTTAAGAGTTGAGATTAATTTTCAACATCAGACTGACAACACTTTTGGGAAAAGTCCTTTCAACTTGAGCATGATACCCATCAAATTTCACTAAGTAAACACAGAACACATCCAAAAAAGTACACAAGATCAGTAGGAGCAAGCTCACTCTTTCACATAAAAGGATAAAAAGAATAATGGGATCCAGATCATCTTACCTTCTCCTCTGAGGCAATTGTGAGTTTGTCACTGGATATCAGACTGCACACCTGCTCTACACCAAGATTGAGGTATTCTTCACTAAGTACGACATCAGAAAAGTGCTGTTCTGTTTGAAGGAAAAGAAAAACACTAACATAGAGTGCAAGATGTCTCCACATGTATAACAAGCATTAAAGTGGCAGGGGAAAAAAGAGGAAAATTATTCAATATGCTTGCTATTTTACCCTACCCAGAAGCAGTACATTGACTTCTATAGCTTAAAGCTTGGTCTCACAAATAGCTTTTATATTTAAAGATTCTTCAACTGAAATATTATAACACATTATACTAAAAGTATTGTAGCAATTTTCAGAAGCTTGCTTCATCTCAGTACTTGTCCTTGAGAATTACCTGTCTCATTTTGCCAAATTTGTACACAAAAATACAGAAAAAAGACTCTAGAGTCCGTATAATCTGTATGTTGTTGACAAGCATATTTTAAATTTAGTTTGACATGAACAATGGTTGATTCTTTAAAACTAACCAGCAATGTCATACAACAAGTCCTCTTATATCTCTCAGAGCTTCTCCAAGAGCATAAAATATTGCATATTGCAATCTCCACAATGTGCAGAAGGTATGTAGTTTTTCCTAATTTTTCTAAATATCAACTTAAATAAAACTGAAAAAAAAATGTTTACAAGTTGTCATTCAGTTGTCCCCTCCCTTCCTTAAAAATGCTTTTTATGGCATTCTTTTGCTTAAAAAGTAGTACCATTCAGTTAAATTATTTTTTTCCATTTCTTCTGCTATTCTTAACGTAAGTTAGAGTGGACAACTGTTACTAAGAGCTTAGGAATTCTCTCAAAATTAGAATAAATAAAAGGAGGCCAGCAAACATACTCAAACCAAAGAACATTTTATAGCCTTTTCAATCACTCTATTAGTAGTACTGTAACTAAGCCTCCATATTTGAAAAAGTTGTCTAAGCTGTTAAAAAAATTTCAAGGATGCTGAATGCTTAAGCTCAAGAAGTCTAATTTTTCAGTTCAACTTTGCAAGGCACAAGAAACAGCTGTTTTATATGCACTCATCATCAGTACAAGTCCCTCTAATTCTGGAGCATTCTCTTATGATGGACAGGTAGTATTTTCTGCAGCACTTTAGGCAATGGGAAAGAAAGGATGAGAAGAAATACTATTGATTTTTATAACATCCCCATTACTTTTTCCCTGTACAAATTTTCTTGTATTTGTTTTCTTTTCAGACAAGTATTCAGTTTCTCAAGCTAAGTATCTGATGAGTTTTTTTGTTTGCAAATAGAAATTGAGAAAAGTAATTTGTATAGATTATTTTTATGATTAACTCCAAATCTCAGGTGACAGTGACACAAACGAGTATGCCTAACTGTACTGAGAAGCTGAGTTCAGAAACAAGCAGAAAGGGGAAGCAACAGACATCCAAATCTCAAACAAATCTGAGGTTCTGAAGCACTGTTCATCCTTCCTTGAGAAATACAATGCATCAGTGGATCACAGCCAACAGGATATATTTCATAAATTAGAAATACTTGGTTGATTTTATAAACTCATATACAAAAGCTTGCTTTTAAAAAGTTGATTTAGATTTATGTCATGCACTAAGTAGGAAGAGATCCACCCTCTAAACCAGGAGAGGTGAAAGTTGAGAATTTTCAAAGTAATACAATGAATGTGAGGCTGTCTCCTGTTTTCATTCTAGACGCAAGAACCATAGAAGAGAATCCAAAAAACCCCAGTGCTCGAACAAAAATGGTTTTACTGGATGTCAGCCTTTTAAGCATAAAACATGGCATATGGTCAACAGAAGGAGTGAAAAAAAGGAGAAACACTAAACCAAACTACTCAATCAACAGCTACAGATCCTCAAGTGAATGACTTATGGACAATAGAGAAGTAGAGGAGATTTCTACATAAATTTTTGTCATCAAAAAAGAGGTATGGTGAAATAAATTGTCTCATAAGAATCAGATCACTTGTTGTCTAGGAGACCATCTTTACTCATTGATAGATAACATTTGGGTAGAAGCCAATTGCAATTACAGCTACATGGATTATTTAAAATAATTAAAAACTGAAAAAGAACAAGGAAATGTAAAATCAATTAAATCCACCAATGGGAATTTATGTAATGCTGGTTCAAGCATTGAAGACAGAAGGCTTCATTATATATAAAAATTATGCTTATGAAATTCAAACTTTTTGCATCCTTCTAACAAGAAGGATATCAGCATCTTTGAAATTACATGATTCAGTACTAAAATTTCAAGAAATCACACTTAGATCCTCTTTTCCCAGTAATGATGAAAAATAGTACTGGAGGTGTGTGTATTTTTTTGCCTCCTGGTGAGGATTTGTATTATCTCGTATTATTGCTGCCATCCTGAAAGCTTCAATAATCTGGAGACATTATCATCAAACATGATGAAACTCATGCTTAAATGATTAAATACTTCATGCCAGTGTCCCCTGTAAAATCTCAAATTACCCTGGCTTTTATTTATTGCATTGGGGAACATGCATCTTTCTTTAGGAACATCTCTTAGAGAAGAAAAGAGAGAACTAATCAGATGGAAGTTTCCATGAGAGAATAAAATAATTATTTTTTCCCAAATCAGAATTTTCCACACAGTATGCAACTTTGACAAATTTGTACTGGAATCCTGCCCCATTTCTTGTCTCTTTACCCAGAAAATGAAGCCAGCTGGCTCCAGAGTCCAGCAGCCTGGAAACAAGCTGGCTTAGGACTTCAGAGGCTTGGCTTCTAAATTCCCACTTTCTAAGCAAGTAGAGTCCTATTTCTTTATTTTCAAGACTAAACTCTGTCTTAAAGAAAAAAAAAATCAAGACATTTTAAGATGTTTCTAAAATATCTGTTCCAATTGCATATGAAAAACAGATTTTTCACATTTTTGCAACTGAGTCAGTTTCTATCTGAATAGCTAAAGATCTGTCCTTGTCTGCCCTGTGCCAGTAGGGTGGGACAAACAGAAAGGAAGTCTTAAACAACATAAAAGGGGCTAGTAACAAAAATGCCTGGAGGTACAATAAATAATGTGCGTAAAGAGCATAGAAAGAAAATAGGAGCTTTAAATGTATCACTTTTTGGTATTTGTTGTTCTGAGTCTGGAGCTATGTATTATACATGCACATGCAGCAAAAAGCACTTGACACCTCTTCTATCCAAAAGGCACACAAGTCTGGCTATACAGATGTTGCCATTAGCTTTATATTTTTTGATTACATAGGAAAGAAACCTACATCTGAAGCCTGCACAGGATATTTTATGCTTTAAAAATTTATGGATTAATTCACAATGTCACATTGAGATTTTTTTTGCTTGGGACGAAATGCCTTTGCTATTGGCCTATTTTAAGGCACTGGTCCAACAAGAGCCCCAGCTTTGTTGCAGAGGGATAGACATAAGCTGTGACAGTTGGAGAACATGCAGAAGCTAAAACTGCAGAATCACATTTTTTTTTTAAAAAATCTGATTTATTTGTCAATTTTATGCTTAAACAACTGTTTTTTAGAACACCATGAAATTCACAACAGCCAAGGCAACAGCAGCGTAGCAACAGAGTTGCTACTCAGAATGGAATCATAGGAATGATTCTGACAACTCCATCCTTTCCAAGCCAGGCATACTGATGTACACAAGAACAGTCTGCAGAAGACATGCACACTTCCAAGTCTTGCCAGGGCTCAGGTTTTAGACTACGAGCACCAGAATCAAGAATGTTGTTATCCTAGAGTCAAATGCAACAATCCCTGCATCACAACACACACCCTAGGAGGATTCCCTAACAAAAGAATCTTGAACATCTTTTAGCGCAGTGCTAAAAGCCAAAAAGGTTCACTGTGCCAATCCTCAGAGGACACCTCTGCCACAGGTCTCCCAAAGTTTCCAATGCCCATACTGCTCTATGCAGTGGGTGAAATACATTATTACTCTTTGGTTAAAACTAAGAAATGTGTCAGGACATAAGAACTGAGCAAGGGTCTCTCTAGTCCAAGATGGCACACCCTTTTTCACTAAAAGGCTTTACCAATTTATCTTCAGGTTGTACATAACATCCCAACACCTATATAATGCACCGCTTTCTCAGGAAAAATTGTTATTTTGTGAACATCCTTTAACACTTCTTAAGACACATCCCAGACCAAAACTGAGGACAGACTAGCAATGCTCATGCCACATACTCTTCCTAGGAATCCTCACAAAAGAAGGGTGAGAGGCCTCAGCTGTACAGCCTCTGACTGTGCAAGTGTAACAAGACCCAGCGCAGGATTGCTTTCTGGAACATCATGAGAACAGGTGGCATCTCCAAATTCAATTGCAACACAAGCTCATTCCAAGTAACCTGTATCAATTGTCCACTATTTCCAGATCACAGGTGCATATAAATTACTCTCCTAGAAATCTTGCTCTCTGCTGCAAAGGACAACCCACCACAGGAATATGAAGCTCCTATGTTAATGGAAGTTGCACTTTCATTCCCACTGGAAGGAAGTTCTAGAGTTTCACTATTCTAATAACTTCTGATCCATTGGCATACATTTGTTTTTATATTATCATTGTTTATTGGCAGAACTATCTCGCTGCCTCTTTTTTCTAAATCTAAAATAGCAAGTGTAACAAAATAAAGACTGGGAAAAGTTACAAAACAAAATACTTTTCATTTTCTCTATCAGGGAAATATTTTCACTGTTTTTTTCAATCTAATAATCCTTCTCTGTACTCATTCTAATTTCTGGAGCCTTAATCCCAAAATGTGTGCTCTGGGAGTTAAGCTGCCTGTGATGCAAAGCTTAACTCTGAAATGGCACAGCCACGTATTTTTGGCTCAGACTTTTGTGAATCTTTTTTTTTCAGTTGTAAGGAAATTGACTAAGTACAAAGAGCCATTTGAGATAAGAACGGGGGGGAAAAAAGAAGCTGTGATGGCTAAGATACAGACAGTAAGTAGCCTGAAAATTCAAGAGGAAAAACATTGACCTGAAAAGGTACAGAACTGTATGAAAAGAAATCAGGGAGTCAGCAGACAGAAATTCAGCAAGACTGATGATCAGTCAATGCCAAAGAGAAATGCAGGTCAACGCTTCCTCCCTGGATCCTTTTATCGGGAGTACTGAGCATTCTTGTGTTCAGCCGAGGATCCTGCATGTCCGAACTAGGACCATCAAATAGCTACCCTCCACTTTTCACTTGTCTGTGTTCTGCTGTTGCAGACACTCTCTGAGCACAGCAAAGGATGCTTGAACAAAATGACTCAGGGAAGGAGAGTTAACAGGTGGACACAAGTTCCTGTGCTCTCAAAACACATTTAAGCAATACTGCACTCAAGGTCATGCCAGGGCCTTAGAATTTATATTTCTAAAAAGTAATCTATGCAAATATTAGCTTCAACTACTAAACTGAACAAAGATTGTTTAGAAGTAAATGAAGTAGTTTAGAGGTTTAGTTTAGAAGTAACCAATGCCCAGTCAGAAGTGGGAAAAAATAATTTAAAACTCAAAATTAAGCAACAGCTGTATCAAAATGTGTTCCCTATAACATTAAATATCTAAACTATAACTCCAGTTAATAAATGCATGTCTTGCTTCCTATTGCACAAAAGGTCAAAAATGTAATAGCTTTTTGGATTTAACATTGTATTACTCAAAGACAAAAGAATTTAATTAATACCTTTTGCATAGCTGTTTAAATAGAAATATCACAAAGTCATTCAGTCATGTACACATCACAACTTCTTGAATAAGGTAGGCATTACAAAAACTAGTACTTTCAAAAACAATCTGAAAAGCTTTTGAATTTTTGAAATTGATATATCAATCATTCTTGATAGAAATACTATGATCTCCTGTGAGTTTACAAAAAAAATCTATACCACAAAACAGAATTTCTATGAATGAAGATAACTGAAAGCATTCATCAAAATCCTTGTCTTTCTGACGTCTAAACTTATTCAAGACAATAAAAAGCCTATTATTTGGACCTGAGTTGAAGCACTCAGTGCTTTATTTCAGGAAAGTCTTCAATTTTAACTCTGTACTAAATGTTAGTTATGCTAACTGGTCACTGTACATTTTAGGAAAGTTATAAAAAGCAACACAGTCATATCTGTTTTTTTCTACAGCCTTATCAGAATGTTTAATTTTTAGTTCTCTTTTTTGTATTGCTCTTGTTCTAAGCCTGGAGGAGGAAGGCAGAGCAGAAAGTGGACCCGACTGTGCACCCTGACTATACACAGCATATTTATCTCAAGAGTAAGAACAGAGCGTGCATTGCTTTAAAATCCACCTCACAGACACAGCAAATACACAATAGGAGTTGAGCTGGCAGCTTGTCATACAGGCCAGCAGTACTCCAAGAATATGATGACAATAAGGGAAGCTTTTGGGGGGGAATTTGATGGAAATGGAAGGTGGTTTGGTTACAGAGGAAAGACAAGGTTAGTACCCCTCATGAAAGTAGGAGAGCTGGAGAGACAGACGAAAGACAACATTCAAGTGGATGAGACTATAGGTACCTTTTATAGTAGGAAATTTCAAGTCTTTGGCTAGATGAGCAGGATTTTCAGAAGACAAGTTGATAACATAATACCCAACATTACAATTCTTGCTTCTTCACTAGTGCAGTGCAGGGGCAACCCCTCCTCCCAATGCCTTTTTCTTATTTATTCCCCTACGTAATTCCTACATATTTCAACTTGTGGTAGTTGTCAGAATTTTAATTCTTCTTTCCTGATTTCCTCTCTAAGGAGACAGTGCAAAATTTTGAACAGGAAACTAGCTTCTTTCTGGAGTAGAAATAGCTTGGACTCTGCAGAGTCAGAATAGTTTGTGAAGATGCTGCTCCATTCAGCTAAAATATAACTGTGGGCCAACCAGTACATTTTATTTGCCTTGAAGACATTCAGATCAAATGTAGTTTTCATCAGGAGATACAAATCTGCAATACCTTGGATAAAACTCGAGTTCCTCTGGGTAGGGTTGGGTGGCATGGAACCCACCCACACTGACAGATATCAAGCTTTGTGCTCTACTAATGATAACTTGCCTGCATATGTGTTGGCCTTGCTCAAGAGATCTGCACATGCATGCATGTCAGCAAAAGCACGAATCCCCAGGCAGTTGATAGGATGAAGCTGGGATTCCAAAAATTCACAGCAAGTTCTCTTCACATCCTGCAGTTGCAAGAGACCAGCTGCTGGGAGCAGTACCTAAAAGAGAAGCAACAGCTGATTAATGTCCCACTTCAATTCTGACGTTATGCAAGAGTATTATCAATATTGAGAAAACAAACCATTAAAAAAACAAGACTAAAACAAAGAGGAAGATTTCAGCATTAAGCAACTAAAGAAGTTAAAACGTAGCACGAGCATGATTTTACCTCCCTATAGATACCATTTAGAATAACAAGCAACATCTCTACCACTGCGTTCACTGGGGAAGTCATTCCACAAACTGTAACTCACACTTTATTCAAACTCTTCCCAATATTCATTCCCAAGTTCCCTTCTTACATTTCCCAGTATTTCATAATCACATCTCATTTCCAAGCCTTCCATATTGGACAGTTTTAAAAGAAAATTTTCTAGACCATGATAGAAAACGTAAATCTTATTTGCATGCCAGCACTGGACACGGTAACATTTTTTTGTTAGCATCTAAAATAAGCATCTTCAAGCAGGAGATTCCAGTAAGAACAGAATTCAGCTTCCCTGGAGCTCTGTGGCCTTCTTAGAAGAATGATATTTCAAGACTGTCTGGCAATCAATATAGACAGGAAAAATGAAGGATCATACATTTAACAAGAGTTTGATTTGAATATCAACTATTAATGAAAGAGAAATGAAGAAAAGACACATGTTATTGCGCTGAGATACACCAACTATTGCTAAGCAAAATACTTAAAAATTAGTTTATATCTTAGATAATTCTTGAAAATATTTAATAAGTCTAACAAAATAAGTGGAAAAGATGTGATAAGCATAAAAGTCAGTGTCACACAATTCAAAACAACTTTAGTAAGCTTAAAGGTTATTAATTACAAGGTTGAAAGAGTATAGTTGAAATAGTTTTATTTTAGTATATGTTTATGTAAATGTTAAGATAACGTTACTAATACAATTTATATTACCAGAATACAGTATGATTAGTTATAGCAGTGAGTAGAAACATTCATTTGATAGTTAGTTCTATGATAAGATATAATCATTAACTTACATAGCAAAAAACAATGCTAGAAATCTACTACAAGTATTCATTTACAAAACTTGTCTCAGTGAAGCAAACATTTCATACCTGCTCACAAATTCAGTAACTAGTTCAAGGACAGTCCTAGATCATTTTAGTCATATTATCAGTATAGTTGAGCAAATAAGTCTGATAACAATCCTTGACTGCATAAATGGACCCAGTAGAAAAATATGTAAAGTCATCATCAAATCAGAATACAAAATGGAAAGATGAAATTTGAGAATGGCATGGAGAAAATAATTTAATATCTGTATTCACAGTTACCCTGGTTTACTTATATAAACAGTAAGGGAATGTTACAAGAACCAGATCACGCTCCATTATGGGAAATTTACATCGGTTCTGAGATCACTGTAACTGCGCTTGCAAAGTTAGAGATTTCAATACATTTTAGTTATCAGAAAACAAAACATTCAAGTCTAAACGTATTTTATATTCTGCTGCTAAAAAGGAAAAGAGAGGCAAAGTGCATCAAATTTATCTCATTGAATTACTCATTGGGCTTTGGTTACTAGGCAACAAGAGCTGTGATAACATCTAGCTATTTTCATTTGTACCTATAGAGCTGTTGGTCTGAAAGCCGTAACAACCTGCATTCAAAAATACAGTTTCATCACAGTCAGATTTACTCTGCTGAAGCCAGGGGCAGAACTAAAGAGAGGAAAAAAACCAAAACAACCCAAACTCCTCACAAATCCATAAGAAAAAAAAAAAGAAAAAGAAAGTACATTAAAACTGCAGTACAGATTACATTTAACTGCTGCTGATTCTAAATTGGTCAGTTATAGCTCAGATTTATTTCCAAAAATAGCCAGTAGAGGGTATCATAACTTTCCTTTAAACATACTGTAATGCGCATACTGCTTTGTACTGCAAGAAATGCAGAGGTGAAAAAAAAATCCCGGATTTCTTGTTCTATGAAAATATATTCTCATCATGGCTAATTTTTTTTATAATCAAAGAAAACTGGAAAGATTATTATTACAGATGGCAAATAAGAAATTGTGTATTCTCTTTCTTTGTGTCAAAATTGAGGTGATGAATCTTGGAATGACTGCTAGATTTCCTAGAGCAAATTATTTAACCCTTACAAGTCTATGAAGACTCCTCCCTGGTTATTTCCTTTTGGTTCTCCTTCCTGCAGTGACATGCTTATTTCCAAAGTTCTGTGCACCCATCATGCCAAACACATCTTTCCAACCCCACTGAGAAAAAAAAGGATTGTGACCAGGTGCAAGTATTTGTTTTAAAATCCACCTGCATAGTCAGGAGGGATTCACTCAAGGCCTTGAACTTGGGTCCATGTTTTCACTGGAGTAGATTCAAGCCCTTCACAACAACTCAGCTAGATCATCAATCTGTAAATGAAGCTGCTGCCCTCTCTGTGGCCCTTCAGGTACCTGCCAGGAGTATGTCAGTGGCTGAGGCTACTAATGATACCTACAGCTTTTCTCCCTCCTTTTTTACCCGACAGCATTATGACTCTGTTCATCTTTGTGCAGCTGGACACATTCACCTCACAGGACCAAAATGTGCGTTGAGCTTGGAAGTGAGGAGCATCTGGTACAGGCAGGCACCTCTCCAGGTGCTCACAGCCCCACCAGGAACACATTTACAACAGTCCCAAAGAGATACAGCCTGCCTGACTGATGAACAAACCTCTACAAAGAAGGAAGGCTCAGAGGAGACGGGCAAGGGTGATGAACTCACGGAAGAAATACAAGAACAAGCATCTAGTGGCATTAAGAAAGTCAAACTTACCTCCACATAAGGGGGACTGGAGGGTGACTTTTCCTTTAGATATATGGCTGTACTCATAAGTCATCAGGTTACACAAACAGCCTTTTCTAAAATATTTATTAGCATGTAAGGTCTGCCCCTAGCCAGGCCAGCAGTGGGAGAAGCACGTATGTGACGTGGCTCAGTTCCACAAAAAAAAAAAAGTGTAAAAGTAAGAAGTGTAAAAGCAAAAAACCAACAGAAGGAGCTCACAAAAGAGCAATAGGCTTGAGAGGGCTTTTAGCCCACATATTCCTTCCTGGAGATGCCCACCATCCTGGCAATAGGCATCTATAGATCAGTAATGGGAATCACTTTTGCATAGTGATCCAAATGTATATTGTTATGTCATGCTTGCGTTGTGATTTCAGCATATTGCAGTATGCCTCTACTAAATCAAAACATAACACTATGTATTACCAAGTATCCTCACAACAGTAAATTTCATGGCAAACATTAAATCCTCCACAAGGAGTGAGTACCAGAAGAAGCTGGTCAGAGCAGCTGCCCAGGAGGGCCTCCATACCAGACAAGGGCATTCATCCCGCCTGAGGGCTGCTAGATGACATGACAGGCACAGCCCCTTGTCTGGTCCCACTTCTGGAACACACACGGTTTTAGTAGCTGCCCTGCTAGCTGAGAATGGGGGAACAAGTCCAGTGGAAGGAGCCACCAGGATGATCAAAGGGCTGGAGCATGTGATATTTCAAGAAGCTAAGAAAACTGAGTTTGTTCAGTCTTAAAAGAAAAAAGAGGGACCTTAATATTACAATCCAAAGTTACCCAATGTGAAGGTAGAGAAGAGTGACCCAGTCTGTTCTTGAAGATGCATAGCTGCAGGACAATGAAAAGTAGGAACGAAATAAAAACTGACTGAAAAAAAAGGAGTTAGGTTGCTTTTTCTGTTTTGTTGGGTATTTTTTAAGTGAGGCTGGTTAAACCGCAGAACAGGTTGTCCCAACCAGCTGCAGAATCTCCATTCCTGGGAGATATTAAAAATTCAGTGAACAGACCTCTCAATGGACTTTTAAAAAGCTCGATGAAAAGTAAAATTTAAATTAATTAAAGCTTTCTGCCTGTTAATTTAAATCATTTTGATCCAGCAATTTTATATCCATTCAAGCTGTCCTCTTTGCACTCCTTTTTGTACCGTGAGGTTCTCTAGACAGACTATACTGTGATACCTGACATATGAAGATGCTTAAGACAATATTTTTTTCTCTACTACTTTAAAATTTCTTGTAATCATCTTAAAATTTCTGCCAGGAATATTTGCCCAAATTCAAATTGATAGCTACCAAAACCACATTAAGATGAGTATAATGCCAATAGAAAAATAGTGAAAGATCATATTGAAGCTTTTGAAAACAAGATTTCACAACAAAAACAAACCCAAAATTTCTCAGAACACTGAAGTACTTTTCAAGCAAATAAGCCAATAAGAATCAGAGCAGTGTATGCCAAGAGAATTGAATAATGTGCTGTCTAAAATAGAAAAATTTCATATACTGCATGGAGAGGAAATAAAACAGATCTGTAACATTAGGAAAGATACTAATCTAGAAATGCAGATGCATGAGAATTCAAACACACTACAATACAACATAGAAGCACGCAGTAACATTAGCAAGTTACATCCTTGCTAATCACAGATATTGCATATTTTCAGTTACAACATAAAAATGAAGTAAATTTCAGAGAACAGCAGTTATGTTAATGCCTGTAATAAAAATATCCTGAGGAAACAGATTAAGGTTTAACATTTATTTCCAAGTTTTAAATACTCATTTCAGCAAACTAAGCTCCTTCATTTGCTGTTCACATTATCATAGCACGGGGAAGAAGAAAATTAACATAGTGGTTAAATATAATCCAAATTACCGTATTTTTTCATTCTCGTCTACATGCATCTGTGCTGTAATTAAAACTGTCGTTTGTAACTGAAGTGTAGTTTAAATTCTAGTGAAATCATTCAGCACGGCATTGAAATTATGCTATTTGGGAGTATGCATACAAAAACACTGAAATAGACACAAATATTTTAAGGCATCTGTGGGATAAAATGTGGAAGTTTCAATTTTGGAAAATTCAACGCTGCTTGAATTTCTGTACAAATAACATGTGCATGTTAAGTGTGGTGTTCCAGTGTTAATAGACAAAAATAAGAGGCTGCACTGGAATTAAAGATGTGCATGAGCTGCAAGTTTAGAACATGATGTCATGTAGCCTATGAAGTATACCTTCTGGATATCTTAACATCCTCAAAGCTACTGCACAATGAAGACATGGATGTACTAGTTTTTCCTTTAGCTTAATGAACCCCATAAAAATCTCCCTAAAAATCAGGTGCAGGTGGCAGTTTCACAGTATCATAGGAAGGAATCAGATCACAAAACAGTCCTATTCCTTCACATTCCCCTTGTACTAGATATAAATTGGTAGAGCACCACTTCAGTAGAAAATGATCAAATAATCATGAATATTTTAAATTATTGACATGATCTACAAAATACCAAGCAGCTCCCAACTTGGAAATTAGTGTGACAGATTAAAATGAAGGATAAGGAAAAAGTAACTGTTTTACATATCCGCTTTTTAACTTGCAGCATAATCTGTATTTAAGAGACCACTTCAGTTAGTGACATGCAATTGATAGGAAGTAACTGATTTGCCAAAAATGCAGCTTTTGAAAAGATAGCATCGTAGAATATTAGTCTGAATGAACTACTAATCATGAATAAAAACATTAGGTACAGAGGTGGGTTTTCTGTTGTTTTCTTGGAGGGTTTTTTTTGAAGGGGGATGGTGTGGAAGTCTTTTGAGGGATTTGGGATGCATTTAGTAGTTGCTGAAGTGCAGAAACAAGATTCATGAAGCACATGAAATTACAGAGTAGTCACTTATTGAAGTAATACATTATAATGAGAGGTATCCATCTGGTCTACAAGGGAGAATCATGCAGTCTTGCTTGGCTTCATGGTTCTCCTACATCTTCTCCACCAGAACAGTGCCTTAACCATCACATGAAAGCGCATTTTGGCAGACACTCTCACACAAGAGAGACAGACTGATTTCCTAGTCTGATGGTTATTTTTGTTAAGTCAGAAACTTGGCCTTTCATATCCTTTTCTTCTCTTAAAAGATACTGGCAATACAAATGAAACATTCTTACACTTGGAGTAAAACATCATGAACCTAAAATAATTTTAGTATGAATTTTTGATTTTTCTTTCAGTGAAAAAAATTGGAGACATTTTGATTTTATAGGAACAAGGTTCTTTATTTGAAGTTTGGCCACTGAATTTAGGTATGTATAGAGTAAGTAATCTAAAATGAAAGCTCAGAATCCTTCATCATACTTTAATTAATTCAGTTTTTAGAAGATTACACAGCTGCGTAAAAACACCATCACATTTTCTTAGGGACAGCATAATTTAAACGAGACTAACTCGAGTCTGAACAAAGCTACTTCTGATATTGTGTCATTCAGGAACTGGACAATTTGTTCTTTAATTATGGCACCAGAAGTGCTACCCAGTCAAATCATATACACAGCTACCCTGCAAAAGGATTAGAGGAAGCTGAAAAGATTAAGTAGGCAGGATAACATAACTCGCACTACATGGTCTGCTTTCTTCCTGTAAAAGCTGACCCACATAAAGAATTGCTGCATCAGCTGATGCTCTGAGCTTTCAGTGAGCTTCAGCCATGGGACTGAACTGCAGCATCTCAACCTCCAGCACCAGACCACCCTCAGCTCACAGCCCACTGACACATACAGTCACTTTGGGTATACTAAAGATTACTATGATATTAACCTTTTCAAAAAATTGCCTAAAACTGAAGATGTAGAGGGTTGACAAAAGACTAAAAATCCTCATTTGCTGTTTTCTAAAGTGTACAAAAAACCTTTGAAGACGCGGGGAGAGGGGAAGGAAAGAATTGTTGGCTTGCTGAGGTTTTTTGTGCGTTACAGACTGACTTGTGACAAACAAGGTTTGTTCTTCTAGTATAACTGAGCATTTTCTGGCAATTTAGAAGAGAAGGCTTGAAAGGTCATCTGCAAAATCCTAAACCTGGGCAGGAAACAAACAGCAGCATAACTGGGACAGTAGACTGTGAGCCTTTGCTTGCTCTATTATTTCATTCTCTGTCACAGAAGATGCATCTATACTACCAAGTCTTAAAGTAATACAAAACCAAAAACTAGGGACAACAGAAATAGAATGAAGTAGAAATGATTTCTCTGCATGGTGCTTATCTTCAATACAAAAATTATGTCAAGATTAACATCTAATATGCAGTAAATGGTCCTTCAGTGGACTCAAAACACATTTGATTACTTCAAGCTTTTACCATAATTATGTTTCTGTAGTTTATTAAGATCATCTTTTACTTATTATTCAGTTTCCCAAAACAGACCATAATTATATTCTAGAAATGTCACAGAGGATTTTTGAGAAAAAAAGCATTAGGCTTAGTGACAAATTTCATAAATGCTTTAATCTAGATGTTGTGCTTAAAAATTCAGGTATATAGAGCCAAAATTCTCAAAGTAAATAGCATCTACAGCTTTCCATTTGGTTTTTCTTTGCAGATGCAGGTTTAGTATGTACATTTCATGATTTAAAGCACAACCAATATCAAGAAAACAGAAACATTTTCAAGGAAGCCTTCACACAGCTTCCAAAATTTCATCTTATGTGTTGCAGCATATCCTGAACCCACTTGCAAGTAAGAGAGGTCAACTGTGGAGTCTCTTTAAGTGCCTTAATTTACTCATAATAAGCACCTTGAATTTTACGGGGAAGTGGACAAGCACACGGGCATTCATTTGAGCAAACGACCTCTGTACTTTAAGTTGGCCAGGGCTACTTTTCAGGTTTTGCCACAGGTAGCTTTATAGTCATACAAAGAAAGAGAGACATGGATGGATGGCTACAGGAAAGGTCGTAGCTGAGACAAAAGTAGCTGCTTTCAGCCAACTTGACATAGAAGCATCTCAGGCATCGCCTAGCAATGTGGTGATTTTAAAGACTCAGAAAAGTTGTACAAACTTTCGGACTGAGAAGGCAGTTTACATGCCTCCATTACTAATATTTAGCTAAAGGGCAACCACATCCTAGCGAGGCAAGATGAAGGCATCAGGTTTTAGAATCACGAAACTTGTGATGTTAGTCCTGATTACTTCTGATTACCATCTACCCAATGGTCATCATATCTGATACTCTTTCTTTTTTCCTTTTTTTTTTTCTTTTTTAAAAATCATAGAATAGCCTGGGTTGAAAGGGACTTTTAAGATCATCTAGTTCCAGCCCCCCTGCTATAGGCAGGGACACCTATTAGACCCAGCTGCTCAGAGCTCCATCCAACCTAGCCTTAAACTCTTTCAGGGACAGAGCAGCCACAAGTTCTCTAGACAAATAGTCTATGGAAGTCTCTCTTAGGCCACACCAGACTTAGAGCTTGTTGCTGTAATACCTCTCAATGGAATCCCAATCGCAGCTAGCCCATAAAACAGAGAGTTAAAAATATTTTCCAGGCTAGTCTAAAACTTCACAGTTTTCCAGAAAAATATTCAAAAATAGGTAAAATCCAGGTCTTCTAAAACGGAAAACCAACACATCTCCCTAGTCAACTGCACAAGAAAAAAAGAGAAATCTCAGTTTTCTTCAACAGAAGAAAATGGCAAAAATTTTGCCAATTCAGAACAGTTTTTGTCTAGCTCTGCTGCAACCAGCTAGGGATCTCCTCCAGTCTGAGTCACACTGGAAGCAGTTTTGGCACCTGGTTCAAGAGAGAATCTGTTATGCCCTCCATCCTTCCCCAGGATGCGGCTAAACCCAGTATTTACTGAAATGAAGCTTCACAGCACTACTCTGCTTCCACCAGCACCATCCCTTCCCCTGTCTTCCCATCTTCTGAGGGAAAGGGGAAAAGGAAACCTAGGATGGAGAAGATCAGAACAGGTGAACTCAACCCAGATCTGGACCTCATATGGTCTCACCTAACTAGGGAGGTAAACCTTAAGAGGTAAAAATACCTGCTTTGAAACACTATCGAATATTTGCTTTGCTAATGCTTCGAACCACTGTCTATCTAATGGCAACACAGGTATCATTTCCAGGGTTCACAGGTAATCATTTGCAAACCAACCAGCACAGCTAGAAAGCAGCACTGCTGACTTTGGGCATCCTAGGCAGCTGCACTCAGGCTCTTTGCAGCAATGTGTTCTATTCATTTAGGCAGTCACCTTAAACATAATAGCTACATAGATGTACTTGTATGTTTTTGTGCACTTCTCTTTAGGTATTCTAAAGAAAAGCTTGTTATCTTTCAGCATAAATTCGTAACTCACCCTTTTACCGTTTACAAGTGTAGGTAGAGTCTTTGAAACAAACAGACACTGGAAGAAAAACGAGAGTCCTATTTTAGTCAACTCACAGTCAACCTAGAAAAGGCCTGAATTCCCTTCCTCTCTCAAATGATAGCTTTTCATGCCTTTAATGCCGTCCCCCAAAGCATGCTATTCCTGTCATATTTTAGACCATCCAACAGTGTTCCAGGTGATAATGCAGATTTATACAATGACATACAGATACTGCTGTGCCATTTTTTATGCTTCATTTTAAAGACACTATTTTACAATAGCAGAAGTTTTTCTAAGGTGACTACAGTATGTTATCCTATACTAGGAAAAGCTGTTAATGTAAAACATAGCAATACGTAGGAGTAATTCAATTTTTTTCTTTTTATGCATTACTTTACACTTTCCAACATTAGTTTTGGTCTGTGATCATGATAGCCTGACATCTAGCTTAGCTAGAAAGCAGTGAGATTTTCTATTTTCGTCTGATCTTGAAAAAAATACTTAAACCAGTTCATCACCTACATCTTTTCCTACCGACTTTTCAAAACTAAAGGAAATAGGTCCTTTGGAAGCCTGTGACACATTACAATCACTTTGATACAGCAAAATCCAACTATTTATTCCTATTTGTTCCTTTCCTCCCTAGGGATTTTTATCTATTTATTGCTTATCATGTGACAATTTAGGAGGAACTATAACTAACTTGACTTTCAAAAGCCTTTGATATGGTTATTTCTGGACCACACTAAGAATCACAGGAGGTTTTCAGTAGCTATGCACAACTCATAAATAGAATTCTGAAACATATGGAAAGTTTGAACTTTCCTTATCTCACCTGCCACTAACAAAAAACAAATCCTTGATAGTCTCTATAATGCACAGGTGATCTACTGCTTTGACATTGTGGTGATTTACTAAACATGAGCTGAAATTCCAAGGAATAGACAGCTAGAGAACATAACATTTTCATACAGTCTCAGCCACCTCACTTTAAAAGTTTCTTTTCTGTGGGTATGCAAGGACTATGTTTACAAATACGTCTATAAAATCCTATTTATTCTAGTGATCAGATATTTTTATTCATTTTGCTTTTGCGCTTCATCTTTTGACCCTTTCTCTAAGCCTACCCTTGATCTGTAAGAGGATGCACCTTGCACAGTCTGTTGAAGTAACTGGGACTTTCTACCTGAATTAGGTTTTGGCACCTTTCTCGCGCATGGCTCTGACAGCCCACATGCTCTCCTAAATCACTCATTAAAGAAACAATATGCAGGAAACGAATAGATGTTCTATTTAGAGCTGCAGTGCTGAGTAAAAGTGTTTCATTCTTTTTATCATTTAAATTAAACATGCCTGTTTAAATCCCTCGGTGACTTCCCATTCACCTCCCACAGTAATCAGAATCACATGCTTCTGAAGTGCAGGATTACAGATCAGTATCTCTTCCGTAACACACTCCTGCCTCAGCCCCACTCCTCTCTCACCCCATCACCTCCTCCAAGAGTTTCTGATTCATTCCTTGGCTCTTGCTTAGACCATGCTGACATAGCCAAGCTACAAGCCTCTTCACCGCCTTTGCCCACAAGTCTCTTCCAAATAAGCAGAAACAAGTGGTTTCATAAACCTCAACCCACATTTCCCCTCCCACAAAAAAAAAAAAAAAAACAAAACCAACAAACCAAATCAAAACCAAAACACAAAAACCAGGACACCCAAACATCTTCTGAAGGTACAGAGATTTTGAGACAGGGGAAATCTGTGATTCAGTCCACAAGACAACAGTCTCTCTCTGGAAGAAATATGACTCTCTGCCTCCTACACACACTGGCACTTGATAGTCCAAGACAGTCTTTTTCAGCCTTGGGACAATTTTAATTCACTCCTCATACCTTTTGATCCACATTTTATTTTTCTCTCTGGCGCTCATTCTCAGTTCTGCTTCTCCCTTATGTACTTCTCTTTGGCACCTATAAGGTAGGGTAAACAGCTCAAATGTCCATCCAGGTTCATCTTTTCATTCTTACAAGGCTCAAGCTCTTCTGCCTATTCAATTTTCTTTATGAAAAAGGTTCTTGGATCCTCATTCAGCCAGCCAAAAAAAAAAAAAATTAAAAATCATCATTTGGAGGACAGAGAGAAATCGCAGTAAAATATCTGCAGAAGGGAAAGAAAAAAAGGCAGGAACCTAAAAATGTGAATACCTCAGGAGAGAATATTTGCCATGTCTGTGCAACATCTGCTTCTCCTGGTTCTGGTGGTCCTGCCACCATTTTTCTCTCTGCCTTAACTACAGCCACAGCTGTACAGACACAGCAATTGCTTTCTCTGCAAATTCCTTTTGCTACTTACCTCATGAACTTCACCATCTTCTATAATCCAGGGGAGGACATGGGGAAGAATTTTATCCCTAAATAAAATGAATTATATTTATTCAGTTTGTCTTAACAATACAAAAGATCTTGAATAGACATGTCGTCCACGAGACTCTTAAGGACAACAGCCCAGCTCAAGAGAGAATTGAAGCATCAGGTGTTTCTGCCTGCATTGATCTGAGGGGCTGGCAGTGTGACAATCACTGTACACATGTGACCGCGCATGTACCTACTGCAAACACATGCTCAGCCTCACTAGCAGGCTGGAGCTTGGAGATAGCGAGCTGCAGCCACCTAGTTGTTATCAGGCTACCAGTTTCAGCAACTCTTAATGCTTTCCTCACACGGAGCACACAGTGTGATTTCCTCCTGTCACATACCCACCAAGCAAGCCAGATCAGAAACAGAAATCCTTTAAGACAGCATCAAACATCTATCAAATAAGTGTGAGGCTTTGGAATACACCTTCAGCTTCATCAAAAACCCAGTTCCTCATTTAAAAACAAACATAGGGGAGTGACAATATAGCAACCATAGCTATACTGCAGTGCACATAATAACAAAGTGCCCCCAAAAACCAGGCAGTTCCACTTTGTACATATGTAATAGCTAAAATCACAAAAGATACGCTATGAAAGAAATAGAGAAAAATACATTTTAAATGCATTTAATAATTGCCAGAGAACAAAATATTAAATTTTCTAGCAAAGTTGTTTGCTTAGTATTTTGGTCAGCAGCTCTCACGTGAAGCTTACCCATTTAAAGTGCAAATTAATGAAGCTTATATTTGTAATAAAATACACCTGTAAAAAGATCGTGCTCCTCTTTTCCCTGCCCTCCTACACTCATTCTCCTGACAGGCAGGCACATATAAGCAAATGAAGAATGCCTACTAGGATTATTTCACTGGAAAAATGAGATCATTTACTGTTGCCTGACATGTCTTACAATGCATATAAATTCAAGGAGTGTGCCACCATCTCTCCTCCAGCTATGCCACATATTAGTTGTGCCCTCATATTATTAAAATCCTCAAAGCTGTTGTCATAAACACAAAAATAGGTCACAAGGAGGTAACCAGATGGTTGCTTGAAGCCTAGAGTATAAAATACATACAGTAGCAAAACACAGTGGTAGTCTTTCAGTACACAACCAAAGAGCACACTATAAGGCTGTTTGGTCTAACATTAAGTTCTTGCCAGTAAGACTTAAACGCGTTTCTAGGAATGGGGTTTGTAATGAAACTCGTGTCAGCTTAGATTTAAGTACCTCTCTGCAGTGTCAGCAAGCCCCTAATATTATTAGAACTGTGCTGTCATAAAAGAACAAAAGTGAAAGTTTGGATTACCATGTAGTTTCAACACACATCAGAATTTAAAAACATCAGTTAATCCTGTTTTAATCATAAACTCATTAGGATGAGCCAGTTTTATAAAGCATTTTAACCTGAATGACTATGAATACAACTTCAGAATTTGCCAAAACTTTAATTATTTAGTATCTATGCCACAGCAGCCACAATGGAGATGAGCAGAAAGGCCAAAGGCTTGTTTATTTTTAAGGCTCTCTAACATGATTCAATAAAGAACTCCATCTCCTCCAAAAGATTTAATAATATCCATGTCAGGGAAATAAGATCACCAACCGCCAATAGTTTTTGACACTCAAATAGCTCGATTATATAAAACATTTTTTGAAAAAGCAAATGCTTTTAGGAACTTGTGCATTTGCCTGAAACCTATTTCATGAAGGTTTTCATGAAGGCAATGCAAAAACTGATGGAAAAATGAAATATGATGGTGGAAATATAGTGGTTTCAAAATTAATCTGAGTCTGGAAAAAGCCAGGATATGGAAGATAATGGAACCAAAGCCCATGACAAAACTTTTCATTATCTCAGAAACAAGCAGGATTGTAACCTGTCAACTCAGGGCTCAATAATTAGCACCTTACTCATGATATACTGAAGGCAAATCGGTCCAAAATTTTATAGGGGATTATTTGGGAATCAGAATTCAGTATCAGCTCAGAAAAATAAAACTATATGAGCAGCTTAAAAGACAGCTATACAGAAATCTTTTAATGAAGATTTGGCCTACCAATTTGATTAAAAGAACATATGCTGAACTGGGATACTTTGCTGAGAGCTTCTGACAAGTTAAATTTAAAGCATGGGAAATAGAAATTCATAGATTTCACCTCTAAAAATCAACAAACTAAGATAAAGTCAAAGCTATTTTCATTTTTTGAAAAATCTACTGCAGCTATTGACAAGGAAATCAGTGCAATATTGCTTCACTTTTTTAGGAACAGTAAGAGAAACAACTTACAGTTATTTACTTCAATAAATTACCTCAAGAAAGAAAAAAACAAAACAAAACAAACCCACAACAGAATAACTATCACTGTTATCTTCAATAGGATTGGTATTATCTGACCTAACTGCATTCTTCTTCAGAAGCATGTGGACTTTAGCAATGAATCAGCTCAGAGGAATACTCACATGGTCCAATACTCTGTTTCTAGCACCTAACACGTAAGCAGCCATGTACTGCAAGAAAGACTTTGGAAGCTAAACCAAGATGGAGTGACTATATAGGCCCTGTGGAGATGGAAGAGGAAATCTGTACAATGAACCAGTGGGGACAGAGGGTATAGGACAGGGACAGCCATAATGACAACCCACTGGCTGAAAACATACCTCAAAATTCTACTCAATTAATAAATAATAAAGTGATGGTTTTTAAATGCTTTCATCAGGAAACTGTGGTTAGTAAACAGAGGCAAATGCAAGTAAATAAAAAGCCTTTATCAACAATCAGTCAGCAAACTTCAGAGATACCAACCTGATTAACCTGCGGTACAGCAGTTACAGTTTTAATAAGTTACTTGCATCTGCTAGAACGATGTGACTACTTCTAGCTAGAAAAACTGCTATCAAGACCCATTTGCATCACCAAACTGCACTGTCTAGAACATCATCATCTACTTGAAAACCATTCAGCAATTGCTGCTAATTTAGAATAAACTCTTCTTTAGGAGCCCTGCATTTCACTAGAGTGCATGACCATGGACATACTGAACCTATATTAAGTATCTGTTGGTCTCTTGGTGACACGCAAGGTGTTAATCATGACCAGTAGGGATGTAATTGCCTAGATCCAGCCCACCAGCACCCAGTCTTCTCAAGATATACTTCTATTTAAGCTGTTTTGCTTTTCCTGATTACCAAAAGGATTTTAAAGAAGAGGGGGCATCAAGATCAGACTTATTCCCTGACTGCCCTTTTTAGGGCATTTTTTTCCACACATCTCTTTCTTAGTTTCTCTGAAGGAGAATAGCCAATTCCCATAGAAGCTGTTTCAGCACTACCTTCTCTCAAACGAGTTTCATATATAAAATATGTATTTTATATTTGAAACAGAACCTACTGCATTATAAGATTCAGTGAAAGCTTCACAGGATTTAGCTCAGTTGAATAAATATTTCTTTTATCTCTTCCACCCACTTACAGAGCAGCAGGCACACTTCCAGGACACAGAATGCATGTCTCTGTTCAAGTACTAAATTCAACTCCCTCTTCTTACAATGCCCAATCACACATTTGTAAAGAACCTTTGTAAAGTCAGCCTTGGATTTTAAAAAGGAAAAATCTACCCCAATTAACACAGAAAACTTCCTATATTCATAAAGAAAATATACCCCTTTGGATACACCCCTTTGAAAGGGAGGGACATATTTTTGATCCAATAAAGGAAAAGAGAAGTTCTGTAGTGCTCCAAGGTATACTTTATTGGCATAAACTCTTGAACACATTACAAACTCTTGAAAAACATTTCCAGTTAGATAGCTAAGATGAAACTAGTTCCAAAACACATGCTTTATGCTCTTCACACATCACAGTCTTGCTAAGTCGTATAAAGATACTTAGTTTAATCAACTGTTCTATACACAAGTTGTTTCAAAGAATAAAGCTTGACAAATATCACAATATTCCCAGGAGTATTTTGACTCTCAGCTCAGATACAAAGATACTATGGCTCTGAAGATTACTGGAATATAACCTCTATCAATTTGATCATGTAAGTGCTCAAAGATTGCGGCAAATATTAAGTAAAGAGATCAGTTTTATAAAATGGCTTATAGTAAGTCATTCTGTATTTTCTCCAAGCTAAAAGCACACACAACTAACTGCTGTTGTTCAGTTGATGTGCAATGGTAAGTTGTTAAAATGGATATTCTATCATGATCCTGAACTACCCTTTTAATTAAACTCCTGTGAACTGGTCTACCTGACCCTCAATAGAAAGGGTACTGAAGGAGAGAATCTGAGACCATCATGAGATATAGGTGTGAAGAAAAAAACTAACTCCATTACCAAATCTGACATTTTGGTAAGACAAGTTTCAGAACTGGTAGCCCCTAAGCAGATTATTTCACATCCCACCCACGTAAGACTGCACAGGGTTCATAATAAGCACATTAATCTTAAGTACAATACAACAGTTTGATCTGAATATTTTTATCTGAGTTTATTCTAGCAGAAGAGCAAATACGGCATGTTTCATGCTGCACAGAATTTTCTTTTTGCCTTTAAATTAGTATCCAGTTAAGATTAGGCATGGTAAATGCAGACCCTATGTTTGCATGGACTTCATCTTATTGATCATACATAGTTCTACTACATTTTACTGAAATTAATATCTACGCCTTGCTTTTGTCCTCCTCAACATACACAAGTCTGGACTGCTCATTATTTTACATTCTATTTTCTGTAATGCTCTCTTCTACATTTGTGTTTCAGTTTTAAAATGACTTGTACATATCTTGCTTCTCTCCTGCCCTTCCACTCCTAAGCCAGATATAATTTTACAAGATTTTCAGTAGGCTATTTTTTTAATGTTACTGGTGCATTTTAAAATATAACTAAACATTTCTCCAAAATGAAAATAAATAATTTCTTCACATTTTTTTATTAAAACCAATTTTGACATGCGGTTGTATTCTGGAAACAGACTTGCAAATTAGCATCTCTTCCTAACAGAAAATTCCTGATGTGAACCTAAAGTCTTGCCCACTAAACTTACTGAAAGACATTCTACTACTATTAAATCAGACAATGACTTCTACTGGTTGCAGTTTTGGTTCATTAGAAGTATTATGCTAACAAGCACAAATGCTTAAAACAACAAATCCCCCAAAATTACTTTTACCAAAATGAAGAGGTGCCCCAACTTCTTTCTCCCACTCTACGATGACTACTTTCATGTTCTCATTGCCTCTACCAGCACAAGCATATAGCGACTACTAGAATTAATGTCTTGTTACCAGAAAATTAATGACATAAAGAACCAAACACTGGGTTTTTTTATTCACAAGATAATAGCTTCACTCTTGTCTGCAGTAACAAGGCTTTAATGGACCAATCTGGCCATTGCATGTTAAATACGTAGCTATAGGTAAAATGGAAACAGTCTAGAAGAGCAAGAATAGTAAAAGATTTAGAAACTGTGTCCAAAGAACAGTCTATGATGTTTAGCCTAAAGAAAGAAATTAAATATATGAATAAGAACAGTCATTCAATACATGAGATTATTGCAGCAAAACAGCAACAAGTCACTTTACAAGATGACAGAAGGAACTACCATTAATTAGTCTAATGTAGGCCAGGAACATTTAAGTCAGATACTACCTGCCTTTTGAACTAGAAAAACTATTAAGGCATCTGGAATAAACCACTTTAGGATTATCATCCAGTTTCCATTGTTAAATATGTTCTGTCAAGTCTAGATACATTCAGTCACTGTTTCACTTTACAGAGCTCAGGGGCAATCATCTTTTATGCTATTCCCTGTAACATCCCATTCCTTCTTCTTCATGCTACTTTAACATATCCTCAGTTCAATTTATGGCATGACCCCAATGCTTGTGGGTCATGCCACAAATATAATTCAGAAGCTGGCCATCTTAAAAAGCACACATCTATTTTCTTAAGCTGTGAGACTTCTCTGGGTTTGAGTGTGAAGTACAGGCTCATTTTCAACCTTAAGGATTTTTCAGGATCCAACAACCCTGCAACACTGTTCAGGCAGAGGTGATGAGGTGCAGCATGAATAGTCAAAGCCCATACTACCAAACATGGTACTGTAGAATGTATACCTTAGTAAATAGCGGGGATAATATGAGGATCTTCTTTTTTGACGATTTCTTGGGGCAATCAGCTGATTTTTTGGGCCTTGTTTTGACAGCACCTTAAATCAAATGTGCTGTCAACTCTTATTGCCCACATCCTGCAACACCATACAAATAGAAGCATTTCTGTTGTACTTTTTATGGCAATCTGCGTGAACAGTAATAGTTACAAAGAAAAAATGCATGCATATTACTGTTCATAATATGCTTATTACTATGCAAACGTTGTTCTTGAATAATTTCAGAAAATGAGCAGAAAAAATGATACTTCTTGAAAATGACCCTATTCAGGATTCTGGACTTCATGTTTGTTGTACCTAACAAAATTCTTTAAAGGAAAAAATATGCCAGGACAGAGTTACACAATCGTAAAAATAGAATTTTTTTTGTGATTTTCTCTTCTACTATCTGTCATGCACTCATCTTGTTCAAAAGCAAGAAAGCAGTAGCAGCAAAGTGAAGCTACATGTAATGCTTGCCCCAAGCTGCAGGAAAACATCTACTCCCAACATTGGTATATGTTCCTACATGTCAATACACTAACCCCAAGTACTGGGTGAAAACAACTGACATGGCTGTTGATCCAAAGTAAGAACAGCTCAAAAATCCCCCAAAAACCCACGTGAAGTGGAACTGGAGATACTGAGTGTTATGCAGTCAGATGTTTTTTTGCATTCAGTGATCTGCTTTATAAAACAGTCCAGCAAATAGTTGTATCAGCACAATTAAAGGAACAGAGAACTGTAGCAGGGAATCAGAAAGGAACCCAATCATCTAACTTGTGTTTATTCAAATCACATTCCACTCAACCTGCATCAGCAAGCTGACCTCTAAAGCCCATAACAAATCCACAGCCCGCCAACAATTGCAGGAATTTCTCCTCCAATGTATTTGTGCTCGGGAGAGCCCTGAGGTATACAGCTGGCTAAAAAGGGGCTGCAATGCATACGCATAGCGTGGGAGAGTTACTCACGCATGAGCTCCTTATAGTAACCAACTCTCCCACATTGTGCACTGCATGAAGTTAATACCTATATGGATATCAAAAAAAATTTGATATGCAAGAAAGTTGATTTGCCTTCTGAAAACATTAACCTGGATATTCCCTTCTTAAAATATGAAGAATGAGATATTGCACTAAGTTTGGTGTTTAATTTCAGTTCCAAAAAAATAAAAAGGGAAAAGCAAAGAGTTAAGAATGCAGAAAAATGTGACTTAATATGTAAATATAGCAGAAACACTGGTATGGCATTATGCAAAGTGAGTGCCACTAGAGATGAATTATAAAATAACTTGTTCTAAATGAAGGACAAACACTAAAAGAATGTAAACATTCATATACCAGCTGTCTTATTGTTGCAGGCTGGGGGGAACCTACTGAACCAAGAACTGAAGAAAAGAACAAATGTTCTTTTGTATTTAACCAATGTAGTGATAACATCCAGTGATGAGGGCCTCCTGTGTTGATAGTTTATGGGCTAAATGAATGTAGTTTTCTCCTCAATCACTGACTTACACCTGATTTTTTTACCTCCACACCTGCCCAAAAACATACATAAGTGAGAACAGGACAGAAGGGAGGAAAAAAATGGACAGCTCTCACTGAGAAGCTGCAAAGGCACAGTCAGGAAGCACTCTCCTGTCCACATCTAGATCAAGTAAGATTCTAAGGAAAGAAGCTGAGTTAACTTGCCCCTTGAAAAAGACCAGTGAGCTCGGCTACGATTATGTATTCCTTTATAATTAGTTTTCATAAATATACAATGCAGCTATTTTAATACCAAGAACTACTTAGCAATTCAACATTACTTAAACATGAAGCTTGCACATCATCTTCAAACATTTTATCACGTATTAGAAATTAATTCAATACCTATTCTTACTATGTATAACCTGAAGAGATGGAATGATACACTTGAAATCCCACAAAGGGTATCAGAATAAGAATCTAAGCATCTACCTAGAAGCTGAAGCTCCAGTTCAACACATTAATCCAAATATAAACTGGCATTTTAGGTTTTCACATGTCTGTATTCCTACAAGATAAATTCCTAACCACTACCAAAATTTCACAATATCTTCTAGGTCATATAGACAAGAAATTGAGAGCTAGAATTAATCTCAATAGCATGCAACATGTTTATGGAGAGAACACATTCTAAACTAAGGCCTGACAATCTGCACTAGGTTTCTAGGTTTCCAGAAAGTCACAGTAACAATTTTCCCATCTTGATTTTCAGGCTTAAGGAAAAGAATTTGCATCAGCATATTTATTTTTATCCATAATGTTTATTTCTGCTGTAACGCAAATAAACACGACATATCTAGTAAAAAATAATGCAAAAAGGATGAAACTGACAAAGTAAGAATAAGTTTACATTCAATACAGTCATATTACAAGTATATTCACCATCAGCATTAAAGTGCAACTATAGTGGAAAAAAATCAAAACCCAATTTAGAAGCCTGACTTTCTTCTCAGTACTCAAGTAACCACAAACTTGTAATATCACTCACCAAGCCATAGTATTTATACTAACATCCTCAATATCATCAGATATGGTTATCTTCAGACAGATAACCTGGAGCAATGAAAATGAAAGCCCTATCAGACCTATGAGCGTTAAACCAGTGGATTTCTGGCCTTCAACAACTCCTATATGAGGAAGAAATGTAATGCTTTTCCTCCCCATTAATACAGAGGAGTCAGTATGGCCAAGGATGGGTGATAATGCCTCCTCCTAGCCAGCACCTACAGCCAAAATACAGTAGGACTGCCTGTTAAGTCCACTCCGACACAATGGATCGAATGTACAAGATTAGGACCATTAGGCTCTGTCAGCAAGACACAATATTCTACTTTAAGGATGAACAGCCAGAATGATCATGCAGCAAGAGGTCTGTTAGGGAATCTCTGACAGCTCTGGATTTGCTCAAGGTCTTCCACAGCGATATAGAGATTTGTGCAACCACCAGACTGGTAAAATACAACAGAATTTCAGTCATTTTTTTTACTGTGTACAATAATCATCAGACCAGAACAATTCCTTAAAAAGGAAGATTCTTAAGAAACAAGTCATTAAGAAAGACAAGAAATTAGTATTGCAGAATTAAATAACTTATGATATACTTATGATCCAAGCTATAGAAGTCTTAGTGGCAGGATATTTTGTTTTAAGATGGCAGCATTCTCATTTCAGGAAGTATTCAATCAAGCATGGCTAAAACAAGCAGCATCCCCATCGGATTCAGCAGCCAATAAAATGCTATTAATTTCAGCCTAATGTCCACTGAAAGCAATTGATTTTGGAATACATAATTGAAACAGAGTTTTCAATGGCAAATACAGCAACGTGGTTTTGCACCCTGCTAAAGCAGCAAAATAACTGCTAATAACCAGTTATTTGGCATTGAGCAAGAGTAGAAAGGAGAGCATAGGAGTTTGAAGAAAAACATGAAAATTAAATGTTATCACCCCTTATGCAACTAGTTTTAAACTTATCAAACCTCTACAACAAATCTCAAAAGATACTGGAAGGAAAATCTACTCTGTCCACCTTAAGTCCATTTGCATTTAGAAACTACTAAATGCAGTAGGCTACGTTTTCTAAGCTTGTGTTTGCTTTATTCTAATTGAAGCTTCATCTTAGGGTATAGCCAATTGGAAAACTTTATTAGCTCTGTGTGGGATGGACAAAACCTTTATGGTCGATATTGGTTGATTTAATTAAAAAAAAAACCAGTAGCTAAAAATTTCTGCACAGTTGGTCACTGGCGAGCTACAGAGATTAAGCAGGAAAAATTACTTTATTGTGCAGGCTAACAGAGAAAAAATAAACAGGACAGCTTAAGTGGACAACATGGTTTCACATTTAGGAATAAATCTATGTTGCTTATGTAAATTTCATTCAAATATTAGAGAAGAGGTGGTACAGAGGTGCCTGACAGCACTAATTTTAGGCAGAGTAGACCATCTATTTTATTATATTACATAAGGTTTGGTTGCAAAGCCAATTAAAGTCAACTAATTCTTAATTTACTTGAATTGTCTTTGAATTTGACCCAGAATTTAAACAGCATGACTACTTGCTTTGTAAGCACAAGGTCTGAAAAAATTCCACTTTACAGATGAGATTTCCTGTGTCAGAGTTGAACCACAGTGACAAAATAAATGACTCTGCACATTGCATCTCATTTGTTGTAGAAAATATTCTCACTCTTACCTGCACATTTTCTTCTGTAACTTGAATTTCAGCGGTGTAAATATAATCAATAAGCATCCTTAGAGTCCAGCCATCAACTTCTTTTATTCGAACTTTTTTTGCTCGGCTTTCACTCATCTCACCTACAAACACAGTTTATTAGTCAAGTAAATAAGATAGAAATACAGCATGAACATAGAAGTTTAATAGCAGCAGAAATTTTGTGCATGAACAGTTGTGATAGTAGAAAAATTTCAATACTAATAATTTAATTTCTTTCCTTCCTTCCCTCCTCCAGTGAGGAAGGAAGATTTTGTTGTTACCATCATGTAAATGCTACCTGGGTTAATACTTTTAGTGCAGGTGACCTATTTTTTCCAGTGTACAGTATCAGGAAAATATCAGACCAAAATAAAACACTTCCAATGCATACAAAAACATTTTGCTGGGAATGCAAGAAATTAAAATACTCTAGCTTTTTTAACTTAATTGAAGGAGCATACCAAACACGATCTGGAGTAAATTTATTTAAATAAGAAAAGTTATATCCCCACAGAAGAATTAACATACATATTTCTTTTATTGCCTACTTATTATTCCCTTAGCAATTTCACCTCTTTTACAGATCCAATCTAAGAGCTAAGACAAAATAGTAAGCAAGGGAAAACTTGTTGGATCTCATTTTGCGGAGGCTGACATGTTGGCCACATGCCACAACCGATCTTCATAGAAAGGTCTGCAAAATAATTTCCACCCTCCAAAACATGATGTTTCTCAAACTGCAATATTTTCTTTATGGCTGAAATAATTATCCAAATATATATTTTGAAGTAATGACTGTAACCTTCTTCATGACTTCCAGGTCAGGTCATTTCAGACCTTTAAACTCTCTTGCATTGACTTTCACTGAGAAACAAAACATGAACTAAAAAAGTTGTGTTGGAAGATACATAAAATTTGACTTTGGAAGAATATATCCCAATCTCTGAATACATTAGTTTCTTATTCTTCTATGCCAGATATAATTTCTTTCCCTTAAGCATAGGCATCTAGACATAAGTGTATTGGTGATATAATAAATTTAATGTATACAACAAGAAAAGCAGACAGGATGGAGAAGTGAACAAGAACCATTGCTTATATTTTCTGTGAAGTCATATACATTCTCATTGTTTTTTACCCTCTAGTCTCCAGGTTTAGTGTGAAACAATGTATTTTACCCAGTGCTTTCAGCAAAGGGATCAACACTGAGAAATCTCTTACCATTATTCATGGTACCATACTTTTTTTTGAGCTGAAGGGTAAAGAATGGCATTGCAAATCAACCCTTTAAGTGGCAAGAAGTTCAAAAGACCATCTACCCACATAAAACCCAGCAACATCCAGCCCCCACAGAACTTTCTCCTTTCATCTGCACTTCTGAAACATTCCCTACACCTTTGAAGGATGACTCCAGCATGTTCCCTGCAGGGTCCTGTATTCCAAGTTTCTACTTCTAGTGTGACACAGATTAAACCTATTGATCTTCAGAGCATATAAACTGCAACTTATTTATTATGCACGCTGCTGTGGAGGTGGTCCTCTGGGAAAACTGTGTGTGGGAGAGCAGATTTTGATATTCTGCAAGCACATTAGATTTGTTTTCAGATTTTGTGTCAAGGCTTTTAGAGTCATGGATAGGCACCTTTTCTGTTTAAAAACCAAGCCCAGACTATAAAAAGAAAAAAAAAAACCCTAAAAGAACAAAAACAAACAAACAAAAAAACCCAAAAAAACCCACACAAAAACACCCCACAGCCAAACCACAACAAAAGATCAACTAACAAAAATAACCCCAAAAATACTTGCTTCCAACTTGCATGTGAACCAGACATGCAGTCTTGCTACAGTTCTAAATCAACCCATATCTGTTGGATAGATCATATAGAGGAAACCAGAGATGCACTCAGCAGGCAGTCTCAGTCTAGAATTCAACCTGCTAAAGAACTCAGTTTATGACTGGGAAGCAGCATTACGTCTCCACAGTTCTTAATGACAGGAAAGCATATTGTGAACTGAAAGAAAGCACTGAGCTGATCCAACCTCCCAAGCAGCAGCAGCAAAGCATCAGTTGAGTTGAAGATACTAAAGGGGCTGGCTACCTAATAAGCTTACACAGCTCCTCACAAAGTAATGCAAAAAAAGGCTTTTTCCTTCGTTTTATTTTTTACCCAAGAATTTTACAAATGGAGAATGGAAGTGAAGAGAGCAGGTAAATTCCTAAGGGTAACTGCCATTGCAGAAAAGAAAATTAAACCCGGGTCACCCTTGTCGGAAGTGAGGCCTTACAGTCACTGAAGAGTCCCTTCTCTAATGTTTTATAATCAATTCCTCTAAACATTTAAGTAGATTTAAATTATATTTCTAAATAATCCCACCGTATAAGAAGAAAAAAATATTCCTATTAACATAAATTAAACAGGGACTTTCTTCCCCCCTCTCCTCATTGGATAATTGTTATTAACTTACTATATTTTGTAACTTTAAAAGACAGTAACTTTTTCTTTCCTGATAATTATTAGGGCTACCATTACATGCACAAGTAGGGAAAAGGAAAAAAAAAAGCAGGCAGAGAGTTTGAACCTAGTTAATGCTATAACCCAGCCTGCACTGCAGTAACATTTAGTGACTCAGAGACTGATGGAATTAACCTGCAAACACATCTAAATATAAGCTTCTAATGTCTAATCAAGAAGTAACCCTAAAGCATAAGCGTGCAATTTTTTTACTGTCTTTTCTGTCCATGCTTCATTCAGGATGGAAGAAGATACTTCTCCATTTGGTTGTGGCTGGTTAAGGGATCAAATTCACTTATTTGAACTTGCAGATTACTGGATGAGAATAAAAATCCACCTAAGTGTGGATTCCAGGTTTCATGGAGAGAACAACCACAATGAAATTCAGGATTTTTAGTGTGAGGAATGGCTGAAACATATCAATACCACAGCTGGGCCCTGCTGTAAGGAACCTATAAGCCTAGGACAAAATCTGGTAACTCCTGAAGCCACAGCTGAATTCTACTTAAGCTCTCACCTATTTGGCTCACCAAATACACAAACCTCAGCACAGATATATCAGTTAAAGACTTCACACTCATTACTCAAGTAAGCGTTCCCACCTCCTGCACCACTGGGGCTAAAGAACACATACATTTAAAAACTTAAAACAAGTAAAAAAATTTTAAAGGGACTGAAGCAAAGGAAGAGAAGATTTCAGTAATTCTATCTGGACAGCAGCTACAGACACTGCTGCACTGGCACTCTGAATAAACTTCTCCACAGAAAGGGCAGTCAGGGCAAGCAGAAATGTCTTAATCACAGAAAACATAATAAAAAGCTATACTCTGAGTAAAGAGTATTTTCCATGTGATAGTCAACAACAGTTAATCTTTAATACAGAACTAACATAAGAGGCTTGCATTTCTCTGCTACTAAGGTGATAAAAAGGAACTGTAGAAGCAGCTTTTTCTGTTCTAATTTTATACACAGCAGTAAAAATTAAGAAAGAATTTATCAGTCACCCAGAATGTTTGTCTCAACCACAAATGCAAACTTAAAGAACTGCTTGAGGAAGAGATATTTAATTTTACAAGCAACTTTAAAGCATTGTTGTAGAAGTTACTCCACTTCTGGCTTTGAACATGTCAAAATATTTGCCTATAAAATCAAGAATGATCAGCTGCTTCCCCAGAACACAGCCGTCTTTCAAATTTCATCCACCTTGTTGCATACAATTAAAATTATTAAAGCACCAATCTGCTTGCATATGGGCAGGCCAAGAGTCATATTTCTACCTCCATATGAGCTGGCGGTCAGAAGCAATGGATTACAGAGAAACCTTTTAATTTCAGATATTAACTACATTAACTACAAAGCTGGCACAAGATTTTGGAGGAACAGACAAAACCTCATTAGTTAATTTTAACATGCATTTAGTAGCATTCTTGCTTTGGCACTGAATTTCACATTATTCCAATGTGATTTATAAACATGATGGAATTAAAACCACAGCACAAGAATTTCAGCTGGAGGCTCCTATGAATCTAAATTTATCTTAGCCTTGCAAGCCTTCAGCATTCCTGCTCTAGCAGTAAAGCAGTAACTTGGCCAGCATGGAGTGAGCAGAAGTAGAACCAAGCCTGTACAGAAAAGTAGTGGCAATGATGCAGAGTACATATGTCATGGAGAATTACCCTAAAAATACTGAAACACACACTCCAGCTATAGGCTGCCAAAGCCACAGAAAGCTTTCGTATCTACTAACAGCCTAGAGCACTCATGGGCTGAAGAACGTAGCAGACAGTTGCTGTTAAAGGACACAATTTACTCCAAAATTCACATGAAAGTTATTTTAACCTTCTTTTGGACAAGTGAGATTACTAGAGGCTTAAAGGGTATAACAACTTGACTGTTGCTGGCTTACTTAACATCTAATTTGTTTTTTAATTAAGGAGACTTTTTAAAGCATTCATCATGCTAACAAAGGCTAAGTTGACAATATGTCTTTAGACTGAAAAAAAAAAAAGAAACATTAAGAATCCCAAATGTTCCTACTGGCTTATTTAAAAATCAAATTAGATCCTAAAAAGCAAAAGTAATGAAATTTTATTTTTCATACAGTTAGACTAGATTACAACATAGTAAGCATTGAAACATTTGGTACCTGTAAACATGGCATGGAAGTAGGGGCTGCAGGCGGCTAACACAACTCTATGCGCTGCAATTTCCATGTCTTCAGCTACTATCGTCACATCACACAGCAAGTTTTGACTATTTAGAAATATCAGAGAAGGCAATTTCACATAAGTGAACTACAACAGGAAAGTATATACGACATCCCACACCATTTCTTTTCCCATGCCATCAAAAGAGGCAGACAATGTTGATAAAGCATTGTTTTTAAATGTGTTACACAACCACATGGCTGTTACTCAATCAGATGACGGATAGTGCTTGGGTACACAAAACTATCTAAAAATCAAACAACTGAATTGTGATTCATTGCACAGAAGTTTTCTGCATTGAATAACCATAATTTGTGTCAGACCAATTTATAAACATTCTCTCTGGAAGTCTGGGTCCCTTTGAACAACTATGATAGAAAAAACAGAATTCAATATACATAGCACTAAAAAAAATTACATAAGAAACAAGGCTTTACAGACAACAAAGAATCCAAATTTCAACTGAGATGCTATGTGTCACATTACACTGAAAACTCATGCCTACTTAATTGTTCAAATCCATTACTCAATCTTCTCTATATTTACTGTTTTCCAAGCATTTTTCATATTCAGCCCATGCACAGAACAGCAATTATTTTTTCCAGTCTAGCAGTTTAGAATTTATTATGGTTAACTTTGTATCTTGACTGACTTTATATCTTCATTACATCCATTTGCATTCTTGTCCTTTGCGACTGTAACATATTTCCTCCCCGTTCAGTTGCAATAATGTAACATCTCATTTATAAACATTCCTAACACAGGTGTTTCTAAGGCAGCTCACAGCTATTGGCTGTCTCTCTTTCATTTAAACCCCTAACGTGTATTCATCATAATCCAATTTTCTCGACTGAAAGAGGAGAGGGGGGGAAAAAAAAGAAAACACACCACAACACCAAAAGGCTTGGGTTTCACAGCATCTAAATAGCCATAGTTACGGTTGCCTTTTATTTCCTGTTCCAGCTGTGGAGGTAGTATGGAATCCACAAAACTCAGCACCACAGCAACAGAGAGTAAAGTAAGACTTAACAGAACATATTCCTTAGGGATGGAACTAGAGCTGTACACCAATCCAGTGATTTCTATTATCAGTACTTTCAAAAAGATAATTTTTTACCATTCCTGAATACACATTAAAGATTTTTAGATAGTTTGCAACTACTACACTAAGTTGTAGCAAAGACAGGTGAACAGCTGCATTTTGCTAGGATGGAACTAGAGCTCTCAGCCAAACTGTTCAGATATTCACCTCAGTCCAAAAGAAAACTCTGATCTCTCAGTTCCGCAATCATCCAATTTTTATGAGCTCAGACAAGTAAGGTGGCTTCGCAGAGGTCACACACCAAAAATTTTGGTGGCCACAACGAACCTTTGGGGCCATGTTGCAATCCGGGCATAACATCATCTTTCTGCTTTCAGCTCTTAATACCTACAGCAACTATGTAAATCTCGTAAGTTTAGCTTGCAATACTGCATATTATTATCAAATAATATGTACAATGTAAGCTAATGTCTGTACCAGATGAAACACACAATTCAGAGGATCTTGAAACAACCATTACATTTATTATTAAAAAAATGGAAACAGAAAGCTACACATAAAAGGGCAACAAATAGCCAGCTTTATCAGACACCTGCACTTATCCTGACAACAGGAACAAGAAGTTTTATACTTAGTTGCACAGAATTACTAAAGAGAACAATGAAGCCAGAAGCAACAGAATTACATCCATGCACAATTAGGGTTAACTAATTATATTGCACATACAGAGACATAGTAACACCTCTAGTCTGGAACTGCATCAGGTGAATGAATATGCTCCACATTACTACAGAGCTGACTAGCTAAAGAAACCACTGGAGAAACGAGCTTAAAAACTTAATCATGTACTCTGCTGCAAGCATTTTGTGGCTTCCACAGGAACTCAGCACCTTCACTTCACGAGGGCACATCAATTTATTTCAGAAAACGTTGTGTTCTGAAGTGGTATTGTACCAATTTGCTTATACAGTGTGACTGAATGAACAGAATCGAGGGGCATACACCATCATGGTATAGAAAATGAGAAAAAGGGGATCAGAAAGCATGCATTTAAGAATAACTGAGCAACTGTTTACCAGCTTGCAGGCTATTCTTCATTGGTTCATACAGACAAAGTTCACTATCCTCATTTTCAAAAGGTTTTGGTAAAATCTTGTTTGTAAGAATGAGAATTTTAATAAATATAGGTAACATCAAATTCAATTGTGATAAAAGCAAATTACAATAAAGTGAAAAGATAGGCATCAGAGTGTAATTCTGTCATATGTCAAGAACTAATTAGCTATCCTAACGAGCTTTCTACTTGGTTGAGGTGATGGTGTGCGAGGTTTGACTCTGATCTCTGACAATGGTGAGTAATGAAATGACAAAAAATACGAAGGACAAAATTGCTAAAATTTGTCAAAATTTGAAGGCACATAAAAACTCATTAACAAGCTAGTAGAGCCAGGCAACTTGACAGCAGCCAAAAATGTAACATAAACACAGACTTAAGCATTCAAACCAAATGTATTTAGATGCTTAAGCAAATGATTTTTTCATTAGCTATTCACTTCCTGGAGAGTATACCTCTGGCAAATATCTGTTTGTGCTACATTAATGAAAAGCACTGAGATTCAGTACATTTTAAAGTTGCTTCTAAATCAAAAATATCATTTACTGGATTAATATTAGATCTTTGTTTAGAGCAATGAAGTCTAAAACATTTTTAAGACTTTCTGTTTATTATTTCAAACAAATGAATGCAATCAGAAATGTTTATAATTTTATTTAATTACCATTTACCATCTTAAAAGCTGTACTCAGCTTAAATTGTAAATATTGTTGCATCAACTACCTTATTAAATGAGAACTAGTTAAGGTCATATGGCACAGCTCCTGCTCAAACTTTAAGTATTTATACATGCAAGGCAAAATTGCTCAAATTGCTTCTACAGAAATTTGAATTTAGGTAACCATGGAAACTAAAGTATATTCTGAAAATAATCCATGGGCTTCAAAAATGCACTCTGCTGGAAGACGGTGAATCTTTTACTTGCAACACAGCAAAATGCAGGTAAGGTTTCTGACTTCCAAAACTATTGCTAAGATTACTTCTGGAGAACTTTCTCCATGTAAACTCTCGCTCATCCTCAGGAAGTCATTGCTATTGGCTCTAGCCAGGCTCTATTATGCTCCTTGAGACACTGAATCTGGTTACTGGGACACTTGAAAAAGCCAAGGGCATAACTTAGGTGAAACAACAAGTATCAATCTATCCAGCGCACAGTTTTAAAGACTTACCTATATGGAACATCAAAGGTGAAAGGCAGAGGGATACTTTAAAAGGGTATCAGCTGCTGTGTTTCTTTTCAGTGAAACCTCTCCAATTTTTAATTTTGTATGGGAAATAACGAAGAACTACAGGATTTTCACAGCTTCCAGTACTGTCTCTGCTAGAGAAGTATTTTTATTTATTTAATTTCTCCACTAAGTTATAGCGCTAAATTACTATCAGTGATAGCTGTGAGTCCTGATTTCCAGAGCTCAGTTGTGAGCTCTAATTACCAGCTGTCACAGTTTTCAACATCACTTCACCTACTCATATGTAAAATATAAATCAATATGGATGCTAAGAACACCATCAGCACCAGCCTCCCAGTTTCACTAAAACTGATGGTATTATCCCTCATATTCTTACAAAACTCCATTGAGAAAAGTTACTTTCAACATTTGATTTGGGAGTACATCAATTTTTCCCAGGGGGCAAGTAATAATGATAACTGAGAAAATGTACAATCAGTTGGTTTATACTGTGACCTGTCTCCAGACTAGGAAACTTAAACGTTTTTCTGGTTCACAGCCTACCACGAAAATCAACAACAGCCACACAAAGAGCCTAAGGCTCGACCAGGGTCACTTTTCATCTATCCAGGATCAGCTATGTACAAGAGAGGATCAGTAGCTGTAACTCCTTAAGTACAACCTTTAAGTAGTTTTCAAGTCTCATAAAACTAGTTTTGACTAACTTATGAGGTACATAAGCATCCTACATACATTACTGCTATCATCACATGGATATCATTCAGCTATCACTTCATTGTATATTTCACCCTTCTCCTCAACTATATTTCTGAAATTGCATGTTCTTAATAAACAATTATTATTAACTTAACAAATACAAATGAAAGTAATAATGAACTATGGACTCCAGGCAGGTGTATACAGTGAAGTAATACCTTCTTAATTCATTCATAACTTTAAAAGCTTTCTTCATGTGCCATGGATTTACTGTAATAGGACAGTGAATTTCGGTGTTATCATCTTTCAGATCCAAGGGCTTCTGATGGCAAAGCTTGGTACAGCTGGAAATAAAGAGGAAAAGAATAAAGTTAATATTTCTGTCTAATCTCCCATGCTGTCACTTCTTATTTTGTCCACCTTCGCCTTGAGAAGAAGATTTGCACTTGAAACTACTTTTTACTCTAAGCAATTTTGGTTTCCCTATTACCAAATGTGTAGAGGAATAGGTAGAATTCCCATGTGCGCCGATTTAGCACAGATAGCAAAAAACAATTAGTGATTGGCTTTGAAATTGACAACCAGATTAACCAATTAAATATAGGGATATGCCTCTGGGCTACACAGGTTAAAAATCAGAAGAATCCTGGGAAAAGCTCTCTTTCTTCTGGGATTTGAGAAAGGAAAGCCAGCCCGACTCCCTGCTTGCCGCAAGGGGCCAGGCAGGGAAAGAGAGAGAGCCCCGTCTTGGCCAGACCCAACTCGAGAGGCTGCTAAACATCCCGCCGCCAAAGGGGCAGGCCAGCCTGGGCCAGGGAGCTGGCTGCTGCGCCCTTGACAGCAGCTCCGGGCTCGAGCTGGGCCAGGCCCATCCCTGATCCCAGTGAGGGGTGCAGAAAGTGTCCCTCAGCCCGTCCTGGCCGCTGAGATCCCTGACCACCATTTCGCCAGGCCGCTCGGACCTTGCCCCCATTGGCGCAGCTTCGAAATCCAACAGCCATGCGGCCAGAGCGTAACTGTCTACAGGCCCGGGCAAGATGTCACCTCCTTCCCTGGCAGATGGGACTTACAAGGCACTAACCCTTCTCTGAGTGAGAACAGACAGAGTGATTGAGACGTAAGGAGTGATTGAGATGTAAGGAGACACAGCACGAAACTGCAGTCAGTGAAGAGAGAGTAAAAGTCCTAGATTGGAGGAAGATTGAGAAGTTGCCTAGTTTGGGCTGGACTTCTCTTGTGAGACCATGGAGAATGAACTAAAATATTCCCGTAACTTATAGAATGCCTTTTGGGGGGATGCAAAGTTCTAGTCATAGCCGTGGACTGATATAGCTGTGATCCAATGGAGAATTTTGAGCAGAGGAAACGAAGAGACTCCCTCTGCCCCGAGGGAAAAGAAGACCTCTGTTTCTTGAGATGAAGATGATGTTGGAGATAGATGAAGAGAACCTTTGTTTTATACTAGAATAGTCATTCTTAAACTGTACCCTAAAAAAAAGCTGATATGGCCCATAGGCAGTTGTGGGAAAAGCTGCTAAATGGAGGGATGTCACGGTTTGCAGAATTCCCCGGGCAGCTGCAGATTCATGACATGGGAGCCACCAGAGAACTCTTTGGCGATGTCTCCATGGGAGTCCTAAGAAGGAGTCCTCTCCCTAAGAACTGATGAAAGACTATTTTAAAGTGGTGAAATGGACTGAAAATTACAGATTTTGTCTCTTTATGTTGTCAGTGGGAAAATGAACAGTTGTGGGGGAGAAGTGTTTTGAGGGTTTCATTCTGATTCTCATTCTCTTAGTGTCTGTTAATAAACCTATATTTATACCTTTTAAGTTTGAGCCTGCTCTGCTTTTACCTTGATCCTATCTCACAGCAGGAAAAAGGGTGGATAATTCCAGGAGACACTCAGACCACTACACTAAGTTTGGGAAACAGAAATTGGCGAGTGTGAAACCACTACACCACGGAAGTAGTAAGTCGGTGACTAATACTAGAGACATTGACAGAGGCTAACAATAATCTCCACTAAAGAAAACATGAAGATGTTTCCTGGTTTTGTGAATATTATTTTACTTAGTGGAGAAATATTCTAGAATATTTCCAACAAGATCCAAAGCGAGGGTAGAATTAAGAGTTTTGGGAACATTTCACCTAGTCCCCATACAGATAAATGGCAGAATTGCAGCAACCATCATCCCAGTCTCTTAATGCCTCCACTGCCTGTCAGGTAACAGCTCCTCTCTGCACTTTTACCAGGACCTCAGTTACTGTTTCACACAGGTCCTAGTTCTCCTCTGACAAGAAGACTACACAATGACTGTTGTAATTATCCAGACTTTCCTTAGCCGCAGCGTAAGACATGGGTGACAGAAAAATTGTGTTGTCTTTTAGATTCACTCAATGTTTTGAAAACCATAATGTACATAAGTGACCAGCCTCTTAATTTTTCTTACTCTCAAAACCCCACTCCAAATAGCAAGAGAAGAACTAGGCAGTGAGAAGAATCATTACCTCTAGCTACAATTAATTCTTTCTGTAAGACATACCCAAGTTCTACAGACACTAACTTCTGCAGAAAAATTGTTATATACACTCCTCAGTTACTTAGACTGTCCAAACAGCAAGCAGACTTTTCATGCCAAACCAAATCAATGAGTCTCCTGTTTACAGTCACAATGTTGTTCTTACAAAGCAAACTGTGTTGCTGTAGCACTTGGAAAATGCTTAGCATCAGTGATGCTTTATTCTACAATACTGTAACTGTAATCCTGAAGCTCTAAGCGGGAAATAAGCAAATCCACTGAAGTCATTCGGTAGGGCCACATGGCCTGGTACCTCAACAATCTGATTTCAAGTGAAAATCCAACCTTACTAGCATTAGGTAAGCACAGTCAAACTGAACATATTCAGTGACTCACATAATTGCAACCTCTCTTCTACTATACCTGAAACTTTTTAATTGGGCATGTCTAATGAAGCTCAAAAGAAAAATCCAACAATAATTTATGATTTTAACCTAGAACTCTAAGTTTCTGTGCACTACAATAGTGCAAAGCCAAATAGCTGGCTTTATTTTTCGTTATCCCCAAACTAGCCACAAAATTTTAGAACAAAGCAATACAAAATTGCACCAAGCAACAAAGGAATGTAAAACATCTCCATAAAACTAAACAAGTAACATCCATCTGCAGAACTCTAACTACTACCAACTTACTACAGTGTACCATGAAACTGTTATGAATTAAAAGTTTCATGTTCAATTTTGAAAATTATGCAATTCCTTACTGAAAAAGGACAAACAGCATACAAGAATTCTGCAGCAATCAAAAAAACCCTAAAACAAGTTACATGCTATCCAGCACGTACATATGCTACTTCATAGAGATAAAAAAAAAAGACATTCTATCTAGCAAACTCCTTTGGACTGAAGGTTACTTTTCTACATTATGTGACATATGTTGTGATCAGAATTCTAAAAAATTATAGACAAAAATCAATGACTGCAGAAAACATTCAAGATACCAAAGACCTATATGGAAGAGACTCAGTTTTAAATTATACCACTTAGGTTTATCAAGTCCAAGACAGGTTTCACTTTCACTGCAACTTTCTACATCCCAAAGCAATGCATCAGGTACTGATGTGTACTTATATGTATACATATACAGGCCACATACACATCAAATACAGCTATAGAAAGAAAAAAAGTGATCAAGTTGTCTGTAAAGAGCTGCCCAGCAACCTGGATTACATGGAAGACTTCACATGAAGCATAAATTAATTTGCTGAAGTTTCATTAGTTTCTCACAAAGGGTGACTTTGTTTTAAGGTAATGAACCCTAGAAAACCATCAGTCATATTCTGTTTTGCGAAGTGCCAGTCCGCCTTAAGTACTGGGATCTCTCTTACCATTTCACCAATTGGGTCAGAGCTGTCTGCAACTGGTTTCCCTCGGTTTGTTCTCAAGAACCTCAACCACAGCGTGCCTGAAAGCTACCTACCAAAAGCACAGGATGAAGCTGCAGTGAACCGGAGCCTGTGAAAGGACTGAGAAGGCCAGCTGAGGCGCAGCTGGAGATGGCTGCCTGGAGTGCATTGCCTGGGCAGTGCCACTAAAAAAGATGCCTAACTAAATAATCAGAAAACCGGGAGTGAGATAAGCACGACTGCTGAGTCAAACAAGGAGTAATTTGGGACCACATATGGAGGAAGCAGAAGGAGTGAGGGGGAGGAGGGAGAAAAAGCCCGCCTGTCCCCACGGGCTGGAAGGCACC